>CM053757.1:14521964-14626489 GCA_028658305.1 Pachyuromys duprasi | reverse complement strand
TGAAGAGATATGGCGACAATGGGCAGCCTTGCCTAGTCCCTGATTTCAGTGGGATTGATTTGAGTTTCTCTCCATTGAGTTTGATGTTAGCTATAGGCTTGCTGTATATTGCCTTTACTATGTTTAGGTATGTGCCTTGTATCCACATTTGGGTTTAAAGCAAACCACATCAATTGCTTTTTGCCACATTCTTGTACCTCAGTGATAAGAAAAGTCACTAAGACTTAGGCCATTGTCTCAGTAGGTCAGTGAGGGAATTACTGTCATGTAAATGAGAATCTCCTAGAACAGTCTTGCCATGACTTAGCAGCCCTTTCAGGAAAGAAAAGGGTTTGCATGTACATAGTGGCTGCGATGAGCTGTCCCAGCCTGAAGCAGCTTTCCTTTATGTCAGCCTTCCTTGATGGTGCGCCCTTTCTTTATGCCAGGCCCAGCCTTCCTTCTAAAGAGTGACCTTTCTTTTGACACTTGTCATTATAAAAGCAATACCCCATTATTATAGGCATGTAGATACTTCAGACAGCCGAAAAGAAGACTATTATAATCGCTTACTCCTCCTCATCAAAAATAATGGTCAGTGAACATATGGTTAGTTTAGTTTTCCTAGATATGTAGATACTGACAGTTCGGGAAAGCCTCTGTTTAAAAACATCACCTGTACACCGAGTGACAGTTCAGGATCAGCTATTTGTACTCTGTCTGTATGACCTTGCATATGTGCAACACATACACTGATTGTACCAGCAAATGTTACTATTTTTAGTGTATCTCTATCACCTCACCTTCTCAAGAAGTAGTAGGTATCTCCCAGGAGAGTTATGAAGGGTCCCTGCTCTGGAATCTTAGCTTGGATTTTGCAAGACTGTGATGGGAGCCAAGGATTACTATGTCACAGTACACAGGAGAAGAATGTCCATCCCAGGACAGGGCCCAGGGAGATAGTAAGGAAGAAAGAAGGCAAGAAGGAAGGAAGGAAAAGGAAGGAAGGAAGGAAGGAAGAAAGGAAGGAAGGAAGGAAGGAAGGAAGGAAGGAAGGAAGGAAGGAAGGAAGGAAGGAAGGAAGGAAGGAAGAAATTGTAGGTAAAGGGGAGGTGGTGTGACCCCAGTATGGACCTCTGGAATGTTCACTATATTCTTGGGTCATTTTGCAGATATGGAGGTCATTCCATCCCATTTCCCCCTCCCTGTTATCTCTTTTTTTACACACTTTCTGAATGTGGTAGAGAAAGAATAATTAAGACAGGAGGAGGCTTCCTGGTCACCTGGGAATCTGCAGAAACAGTGGTCTCTCTAGACCTCCAGGAGCCAAAAAACGTGAGGCTTTAAGATAGGCTTAGCAGATCCCAAGCGGAAAGGAGTTTGCAACTGATATTTGTTTTCCAACAGATTCTGCTCTGTCCCCTTTCCTTCTCTCTATCTCCTTTTTCTCACCTCCCTTACTCCCTCTCTTTACCCCTCTCCTCCTCCTTCCATCCTTTCCCCTCCTCTCTCTCTCTCTCTCTCTCTCTCTCTCTCTCTCTCTCTCTCTCTCTCTCTCTCTCTTTTAAGGAATGTCCCACACCTGCGGAGCTATTGACAGTTAATGGCTGCCTGGGGAGAGAGTATTAGTGTTCTTTAAGGTATGGTCTCTAGTGTATTGCCCACACACTAATGAATGCCCCACACCCACAGACAGCACTAAACAGACTCAATGGGTTATTTTTTTAAGACATAATGTTAGAAGGAAGATAGGTTGCAGGATCCTTGTGGTCTGGAGGGAGGTAGTGGGGCTGGATACAGTCAAAATACATTATATACGTGTAAGAGTTCCAAAAAGTAAGTTTAAAACAAGGGGGCTAGATCAAAGTCTGGGTGCACACATTGCCACTGCAAAAGACATTAGTTCAGTCCCCAGCAGCCACATCAGGTAACTACAGTTATCACCTATAACTCTAGTTCCATATCCTTCTGACCTCTAGGTACACCTGCACTTATGTATGCACACACACCCACACACATAACAACAATAAAAAGTTTAAAAAGATTTAAAAGGATGTACAAATATATACATTATCTATAAATCTGTCAAACACATTGTATGAATTGGTTTTGGAACCGTAACTGTGAAGCTATTCATTTGGTCCTTCCTGCCCCCTCTCCGCCCCCTCCGCGCCACACTGCAAGCCCATGGTTATTGGAACGCTTGAGCAGGTATGTGTAGTGCACCCAGGACTGCCACTGAATCAACTCCTACATGGGGAAGCCCAGGGATGAGAGCTGTGAAGATGTCTAAGCCTTTTCATACACATTGTTCAGTTGTCTCTTCAGAAAGGTTAAACCAATTTACACTCTCCACAGTCCTAATTTAGAGAGATTCTTTTCCTAAATCTCCATTAATCATGAGGATTAGCATTATGAAAAAAGAAAAAAAAAGAAGAAAGAAAAAAAGAAAAAGAAAGGTCTTCACTAATAACCATTTCAGGGGAAGAATAGAGCCTATTTGCTTTACACTTATTTGTTAACTATCATAGTGTAACTCTTTCTCTCTTTCTCTCCCTCTCTCCTCCTCCCTCTCCCTCTCTCTTTCTCTCTAATTTCTCCCATAGGTTTACAGACAAATTATGTCTTTTCATTCTTAGAAAAATTTCTTGTCTTGTCTTTCTTTTTATAGGATTTTAAATATAGTTGGTTTTTGTTTTCAAAACTCAAATGTGTGGTGTTCCCAAGTGATAGGCAAGTGTGATGTCACTTGCTAGGTTCTTGTCAGATGACTCTCAGAGACCAGCATCTTCCTGAGAAGACATTAATTCATTTCTGTATCACTGTGACCAAAAGCCTAAGAAGAAACAGCTTAAGGGTTTGGTGGTATAATGTTGAAAAATGATAATTAATATTCATATTGATTCATATGATTATTAATATAGCAGTTATTTCTTACCCACTATTGTAGGAATAAATGACACAGACACCTGTTAGATTTGTTTAATATGCCTTAAACACTGGGGCCGGTCAGATCATAACACCCTAAGCTACCTTATCTCCCAGCCACACATTCCATCCCAAATTCTCATAAATACTTGCATATATTCCATTTGGGCTGCTTCTCTCCATCATGCCAATCCCCAAAGCAAGCTCCTTCCAGCCACGCATTTCTTGTTCACACTAACCCATGTTCCTTTCTCCTTCCTTTTTCCTTTCTTCTTCCTTTCTCACCTGCACCTCTCTCTCTCATGATCCTCCTGCCCTCCAAGCCTGCAAACCTTAGCTCTGTCTACCTTTCTTCTGCCCAGCCCAGGTACAGAACAGTAAAGACCTTGAGGTGGTGGGGTGTGGGTGGAGTGAGGAGAGATGGACAAGCAATTAACACTTGAATACATAGTAACTCCATATCAACCACAACAGCATAGTCAATCATGGCTGGAGGGCAGGGTGGTAAGAGCAAAAGTCTCTCAGAGGTGGCGGCAGAAGTGTGAGGCTGTTTGTTCACATCTCAGCATACCAGGAAGTGGAGATGCAGAGACAGAATTGGAAGCAGACAGGGCTATAAACCTCAATCCTGCCCCTCCACCACACACTTCCTCTAGAAAGACCCCCTTGTGTATATCTGTGTGTGTGTTGAATGATACCACAGCATCCAAGAAAAGCACCCCTAGCTGAAGACAATGTGTTTCAACATTTGAGCCTTTTGTGGGGCAGTAAAAATTCAAACCATAACAGATAGCAAAAGGCAAAATGGTTTATTCTTCCTAAAAGTATGGGGTGATGAGAGTTTCTGGTAACCATGGATATTGTCACACAATGTCAAATTCTAAAGTCATCTTGGTGAATCTCACCACTTCCTTAAGTGTGTTCTCAGTGAAACCCGAGGGCTGAGGCTCCAAGTCCTAATCACCTGAGCAACCTCTCTGGGTAACTATACAGATGCATTCCTTTGTTTCTGTACCTTGCTGCTCTTGCCTTCAAGAGCAATGCCTGAGGACAAAGACTCAGTTACTTATTCCAGAGGCCTGGACCATACCTGTGTATTTAGACAACCCCAGCCTCATGTTCAGAAGAAGGCATTTTATGCTTTGGCTTCTGAAATACACCCTGCTGTTTTTCTCAGAAATTTGGGTGTGACTAGTATAATAACATATTTTAAAATGCCACACAAATTCAACAGATCTGGTATGAGGAGATTTATTGTACAGAGCGAAGAGAAAGAAAGAGAGGGACAGAGACAGAAGAGAAAGACAGGAAGATGGAGAGACACAGTGGGAGAACATAGAAGAGAAAGAGGGAGGTGGTAGGGTGCCCTGAAGGAGAAAAGAGATAACAGGGAAAGGGAGAGAAACTGAGGCAGAGAAAGCATGCAGTGATGGACTGGTCCTTTATATCTGGTTCACAGCTGAAGCACACACATCTGATGCCAGCAGGTGATGACATCATGGGTTGCTAAGTAACCTAGGAATAGGCTAGTGCATTAGCTTGTGAACTATCAAGTAGGTATGCATATGAGAGTCTTTAACAGGAGGTGGAGGTGTCATTGAATTTGACTTTCTATATACTCTGGAAGAGAATTAGGATTCAAGGCTAAAGGATGGCTCAGCCTTTAGGAGTATTTATGGCTTCTGCAGAGGACTTGAGTTCAGTTTCAAGCACCTACATTAGGCAAGTGGCATCCAGCCATAATTCGAGTTCCCGAAGATCTGACATTTTTTTCCTGGCCTTCAAGGTTACCTGTGTGTAGGTATTACACATATACAAAAGCACATACATATTCCCATAAAAATAAATCTAAAGAAGTTAGGATGTAGTGGGATTTCAGTTACCTGGTTCTTCTTCATTAGGAAGCCTAGACACTGGGTAGTTTCATAAAAAGTAATTGCTTTGATAGGCTAATAAAAAATGACACATAGTCATCACATAGAGTGTAAAGTTCTGAAGTGTGTATGTATTCTGTAATGTCCAAGTCCAACCAACTAATGTGTACACCTCACACACTTAGCCTTTATTTATGGTGAAAACAATTAAAATTAGCTTCTATATGTTTAAGAGTAACATATTGTTAATTATATTTACTGCACTGTACAATAGAGCTTATTTAGGTGAAATTTTACATCATTTGACTGTCATTTTCCCAGCAATTATGCCAATTCCAGCTCCTGGAGACCAGTATTGTATTCTTGATGCCTATGAGGACTTTGATTCAGTTTTTAAAATTTATTTTCTCGGTTTGTGTGTGTGTGTGTAGCAGTTTCCTGTAGAGACCAGAAGAGGGCATTAGATCTCCTGAAGCATGAATTACAGGCAGTTGTGAGCCACTCACTATGAGTGCCAGGAACTGAACTCTGCTCTGCAGAAGCAGCACATGCTTCCAATCACTAAGATTCTGTATTTAAGTGAGCCAGGAACACTTGTCATTCTCTGCATGTCCTGTTTCGTCTGATACCATGTCTGTGGATCATCCACGTCACAGATGACAATATTTTCATCATCATTTAAGACTGGCGAGTTTTTGCTAATGTATACATGTCACCTGCCTTTCTTTGTCCATTTACCCCTTGATGAACATTTAAGTTGATTCCACATCATGGTGCCCATGGGTACTGACAGCTACAATGACCATAAAGCACAGATATTTCTTTGATATCCTGATATCTTTTCTTTTGGAAATATACCAGGAGTGGGATTGCTGGAATATATGGTAATTCAGTTTTAAATTTTTGGAGCACTGTTTTCCATAATGACTGTGCAGATTCCCTCTCGTTAACAGTGAGGTTGTTGACGAGACTCTGGACAAAAGCCAGGCATGATGTGTCTGTCACACTCATGAACTCACTGCAGCTGTGGTTATTAGCTGCAGAAGATTTGAACAAAATGGAGCTCATAGCGTTGCATGATGAAAGGCCCCTCTCCTCCTAGAAGGACTATCAGAAATTAAGGCTGGTTGGGGGAAGAGCATCACTGTCTTTAAGTGGTGTAGCTACAGATAAATTGGCCTTGGTCTATTTACTAACTTCCCACCCACACTGGGGCAAGTAACCCTGGTTAAACTCAGTAGGACACATATAAATGAAGACACAAAAGCAGAGTGTGGGACAGGAAAGAGGACTAGAGAGGATTCCTGGGAGGTGAAAATGACTAAAATTCACTATATAAATGTATGAGACTTCTACACAATAGAAATAATGGGAAAAATTAAAAAACTACTACAACAGCACCAACGGAAAACTTTCACCTTCCAGGTGAGACAGAAGCGGGTTGTCTGCCCATGCATTTAACACTGGATCCCAGATGGGGGATTGAAAGCAGGAGGGAGAGAATTTTATTTCAACTTCAGAACAGCAGGTTGGAGTAAGATAGTGAAGTCTTCATTAATAACAAACAGGGGCTCATGGAGTTCCTGTTTGGTTAATTCTGTTGCTTTCAGAGGCTTAATTCTTCCTTTCATTTAGTTTTAAATTTCAGTTTCCTTCTACTTGAATACCAGTAGCACACAACCTGCCATGCACATATCACTCAAAGATCTTGCTGATTTCAAGTAGTGGTTTTGCATTTGACAAGGGTAGAGATCTCATGATGATAGCCAATAGGCCTCTCGGGTAGGGCTCTCTGTATTGTCTTAGTTTTTCTATTGCTGTGGCTGAAAACACCATAACCAAAAGCTGTCTGTGGAGAAAAGGGTTACTTTCACTTCCAATTTCACATCACACTCCATCAGTGAAGGAAGTCTTGGCAGAAACTCAAGGCAGGAACCTGGAGGCAGAAGGGAACTAATGTAGAGACAGGAGGAGATTGCTTACAGCCTTGCTCCCATGACTTGCTCAGCCTGCTGTATCATTGGACTCAGGACCACCATGCCCAGGGGTGGCACTACCCACGGTGATCTGGACCCTGTGTCCTCATAGGCTTACCCACAGGCCAGTCTGGAACATGTTTTCAATGGAGGCTCTCCCTTCTCAAATGACCCAAAGCCAACCAACACACCAGTTAAACTAGAAATTTAATTAAGAAAATTAGAAAAATCAGGAGATTTGCTTAAATGTGTGGGTTGTTGGCAAACCATATCCACCATGTATGATAACAAAAGTCTTTGGCTTTGAGCGGCTATAAAACACCTTTTGTAAGTCCAGGCTATCAGTTTCCCACGGTAGGTAGGCTTGTTCTAGGGATAACAGCATACCCAAAACAGGTATTTGCACTATTATCCCTTCAATTTTTGGTGGAATAGAATGCATTTAGTTTGGGTTTCTAATACTGTTATAAAAACGCCGTGACAAAGGCAATGTGAGGAAGAAGGGTTTATTTCAACTTGTAGATTTTAGTTTATCATACAGGGAACTCAAGGCAGGAGTCTTGAGACAGGAACTGACGTAGAGGCAATGGATGAGAGCTGCATACCGGCCTGCTGATAACACCCAGTGCCACCTGCCCTGGGCTGGCACAGCCTACAGTGAGCTTGGTCCTCCCACATCAATCATCAATCATGAGAACGCCCACAGGGCAATCTGGAGGGTACATTTTCTCAACTGAATTTTCTTCCTTCTAAATTACTCCAGCTGGTGTCAAATTGACATAAAACTAGGCAACACAGGTGGCACTAAGGAATTTTGTACAAGGGCTACATAGTAGGAGGTATTAGATTCGGAATTTGAACCTTAGTCCTAAACTCCACACCAACTCTTTTTTCATTTTTGCTGTCATTGCTTGTTCATTTACTTATAGCTAAGGCTGGACTCGGGTGTACTATGTAGCCCAAGCTGGCCTCAAATTCATGGGCCTCCTGTCCTAGCATTCTGAGTGCTATGATCATAGGTATGCTCCTCTATAATTAGTTTCTTGCCATTTTTTTTCAATATTCTTGCTGCCTTCCTATATTTGATTGCATTGTAACCTTAGAGGCTCTACAAATATGTATGTGTAAAAATGCACATGTGTAAGTTTCTGAAAGGTAAAAATGCACATGTGTAAGTTTCCAAAAGGTACATTTGAAAAGAATTCATCATATTGATTGTAGATAATAAGCCTTCCTGGGCAAGTAAACTTCTCTCTCTCTCATCTTTTTTATACTCTTTCCTTTAAATACTTTGTATCACAGTGGCTCTTTTGAGTGCTATCTTCTAAACCTTTTCATTTTTCTGGAGAGACAAGGCCTACGACTAAGGCAATGGCTTTTTATTTCCTCATCTTGCATATATGTATATACCTGATAAGAACTCTTTGAGTTTGGGGTTCAAGAAGGACTTTTAACCAAGTTGTCTAAAGGTGAAGTGTTTATTAAAAGAGATATCAAGCCTTAGATGGAGAGATAGACAGCAGCATGACAGAGACCACATGGGACCATGACGGTCCCATCTTACCCATTTCAAAGGCAGGAGGAGGGGAAGTGGAATGAACAGTTTCCTCTTTGTCCTAAAGTTGGCCATTGCTGGGCTAACCAATGAGTAGTCAGTTAAAGAGGGTTCTAGAGAAACAAGCCACTTTACTTCTAGAAACCAAATAATTATAGGTATTGGAGGAGTTTTATAAAATGGTGCAGACAGTTCAGATGGACAAGTCACTCAGCCAGCCCTCTGGACTATCAATGGCATCAGGAGTGCTGGCAGAGACTGCTGAGTTCTAGTTTCTACTTGGTTCCTTTCTCTTAGCTGCTTTGTGTGATACTCTGTCTCAACAACTTTGCAGCCTCTTTTTTGTCCTTGGGGTGGTCTGAATTCCCGAAGAGCCTTGAGTTCAAACGTCTGCCCATCTCTAAAGCTTTACACATTGTTTGTCCTCTAACCAACTTCAATAGGCTAAATTTACTTAGCATTTGTCATTGGCAGCTCCTCTGGTTTTCACATGCTGCTGCCCTTTCTACTCTGCCAAGGTCATGCTGTCCATCTTGCATATGTTTTGGCTTCATATCTCTCTGAGCTGCTCATTAGCAGCTTATATGCCCTCCCTCCATCTCTGTGTGGTACGCCACACCTACCTGTGGGAATCTTCTGATGACTTCCTCCACTACTCAGAGATGACATTAGCTTCTAGCAGCAATGCCCTGTGTCTCCAGCAATGAGTCCAGAGCTTGCACAGGAGTGCTCTTGAGGGATGCATATACAAAGGGCCAGTATTCTGTGTTGAGAACCTAAATTTGGAATATCTCTGGAGCGGTGCTTTATCAAGAATGAAGATTTTATGCTAGTTAGATGACACAGTGGGTAAAGACCTCTGACACCATGACTAGTGGCCAGTGTTCAACCCCAGGACCCACATAACAGAAGAAAGAACCAACTCCTGCAATGTTGTGAGTAGCCACTTTACTCACTGAGCCATGTCTGCATCCCATGATTTCTATATTTACAGCAAACATATATATGTATGCAAAGCTTGGGTGTGGAATAATACTGCCTAGTTGAAATGCAACACAATCATGTATGTGAGGTAACATTTTCAAGGAGGGTAATTTTTAAAAGCAAAGTGAAATATTTGAGATAAGTTTCAGAACATATGATTTGACATAGCATCATTTAGGTCTACCACAAATATCCAAAGATCATAGAGTACTCAATTTTGGACATATGGATTGCATGCATATATTCAGTTGACTTCTTCTTTGGTCTTACCTGCATTTTCTAGACTTCTACTGTGAATACATACTACTTTTGGAATTAAAATAAACTATTAAATACATTGTTCATTTTTAATAAGGAGTAGTGAGCTTCTAAAATACACTGTTAAAAATGAATGCATGATATGTAAATCTGTGGCCTATTTTCTGTAAAGGAGAACCTAAGCTCTGCTCTGTCCTTTATTGCCTTTCTGCTTAACAGCTTTGTCCCCAGAATTGCCTATGCCGTCATGGAGTAGAGGAGATGAAGTTCCAGCACATAAATGGATAGCAGGTATCTCAGGAAGCCACCTTACTGACTGAGATTTTGTAGAAGGTTCATTCAGGTTCTGTCTTCTTTTTAAGAGGCAAACATAGTTAGGGGCAGCATGATGGCTCAGTCTCGGAGCCCACGTGCTGCAAAACTTGATGGCCTGACTTCAGTCCCCTGAAACACACGTAAAAAGCCAGATGTGGTATGCACATCTGCAACCATAATGCTCCTCTAGTAAGCTGGGACGCAGAGACAGGAGAATTGCCCCAAAGCTCCTGGGCCAGATGCCTGGGATATACAGCAGAAGCAAGAGCGCTCTCCTCAAGGTAGAAGGTAAAGAACAACATCTAAAAGTTGTCTTTTATTTTTATTAGTTACAGTTTATTTACTTCGTATCCCAGCTGTGGCCCCCTCTCCAACCCCTCCCAACCCCACCCCCTCCCTCTTCTTCTCCTATTCCCCTCCCTGAGTCCAATGATAGGGGAGGTGATCAAAGAGCCAGCCCATGAGTTCATGTCAGAGACAGTCCTTGTTCCTATTATGAGACTGATACTCCAAACAAGGACCATGCATGGAGGTAAACTAGAACCCCTGCACAGTTGTAGCCCATGGCAGCTCAGTGTCTAAAAGTGGTCTTTTGGCCCCCACATACTGTGGCACAAGAGTCCTCAAACTTATACACACACACACACACACACACACACACACGTAACCTATCTCAATTTGTTTAGTAAATCTATAGCATCATGTTGGCCCTTCAACATAAGTTTAATCCTCTTATTAATCATGCTGCCTTTGTTGCTTGTGTCAAATGTGAGTCACAGGAATCATCCTATGGCATATTGTTACTTAGCATCTTACTACAAGACTATCCAGGTCCCTGCCCGTCATGCCCACATGTCTTTTCTCCACCAAGTCCCTTCCATTATAGTATTTCCATGAGAGTTAGCTGATCCGTGGGAAGGTCACTGCATCCAACAAACCTGGGAGAGTCTCACTTCCTTCGTGCTGACCACTTGAAGTCCACCCTTCCTACCTTTCTCAAGGTGTGCTCCAAGCCAGCTGTGTCCTTTCAATGTGTTCTGTTCTTCTGTGTATTCTCCCCTGTAATCTGAGTGCCCTTAGGATAAAACATGACACTTAATCTAGTTCCTTGTGTTTTTTGAGAGCCAGGCTTTGCATACTATCAGCTCTCGGTGAATAGTTGTGGAACTGCAAGGAATTGCACTCAGCAAACACTTTCCAGTTCAACTGTTTCTCTATCAAAAAAAATCTCATTAAGACTTAATCACAAGTGTCTTTGCATCCCAGGGGTCAGGCTGCTGTCCCCAGCTGACGGAGCAGTCCTGACTGAGAGGAAGCAAGAGCATGCCTTAGCATTCCTACGGGTACACACTTCTTTTTTTTTTTCAAAGATCTTTAGTTGTAATTTATATGTGTGTCTAAATGTTTTGCCCACATGTATGTAAATGTACTGTGTGTATGCGTGGTGGCCATGGAGGCCAGATCAGGGCATCAGATCCCTGGAACTTAGGGTTATGGATGGTTTTGAGCAGCCATGTGGGAACCACGAATCAAACCTGGGTCCTTTTCAGGAGCAACAAGTATCCTATTTTTAACCCATGAGCCATCCCTCCTGCCTATACTTCTTCACTCACTGTATTAAACATTTGTTAAATAGAAAGAAGGTGAGATTTCCAACTCAAAGCTGAATTTCTATGTCTGTCTAACAGCTAAACTGACTACTCTCCTCCACCTGATTAACTGGTGTTCTGTGCTTATGTCTCCCACTCTTTGTTACCCCTGTTCACCACGCAATTTCATAATCATCATAGCCCCCTCCTGGGGCTGTTACTCTTCTTCCTAAGGGAAGTTTAACTCCAAACTTCCAACCCCAGCACAACCTTTAGTCATGTGGAAACAGCTTATTCCGACTCTTTAGTCATGTGGAAACAACTTATTCCCTCGAGGTCAGAAAACAGCTCCACTGTTTAGCTCTGCATGTGTCTTGGTTACTGTGTTCATGACTGTAATGAAATGCCTGACACAAACCATTTAAGGGAGGAAGGTTTGTTCTGGCTCACAGTTGCATGGGGCCATCCATCATGTCAGTGAAAGTATGAGGCAGCTAACTGGTCACATTGCATCAACAATGAGGCAGCAGAGGAATGGATGCTGGTGATCAGCTTCATTTTCTCCTCTCTAGTTGTCCAGGATCCCAGCTTATAGAATGATGCTGTCTATATTTAGAGTCATTCTTCCCAGTTAACATAATCTAGGACATCTTTGACAGACATGCCTGGAGGTTTGTCCCACAGATTACTCAAAATACTGTCAGACTGGTAATCAGTGTTAACAAGGGCACAGATCATCCAATTCCAGGAAGTCCTTGCCAACCATAAGGCGAGATGACTATCCCTTTGGCCAAAGAATCATTGGCCAGAAGCTGATCTCATGGGTCAGTCTCTTGCTTTCCTAGAGTCCTGTGACACCTAGAGAAGGACTTGGCAAAACCCTGACATCTGAGATGTTCAATGTCACCAGCAGAAACAGAAACCCCAGGCAAAGGTGACTGCACTGAAAAAAAAAAAAAGACAGCTGGCTGTGCCTATTAAGTGAATTCTTAAAAGTAATTCATAGCTTCTGGGGGTATTAGCCATCATTTCTTTGATAGTGTCTTCTGGAAGGTCTAGGTATGATGAAAAACATGTAATAACTAACAATTCTTTGGATATCTTCAGTGTCTGTTGTTATGTCCCCCTTTTTCATTTCTGATTTTGTTAATTTGGATACTGTCTCTTTACCCCTTGGTTAGTTTGGCTAAAAGCTTGTCTACATTGTTGATTTTCTTGATGAACCAGCTATTGGTTTTGTTGATTCTTTATATTGTTTTCTATGTTTCTAATTTACTGAGGTTGATTATTTCCTGTGATCTGCTCCTCTTTGCTGGGTTTCTTTCTTTCTTTCTTTCTTTTTTCTAGAGCTTTCAGGTTGCTGAACCACCAACCAAAGAGCTGGACCTAGACCCCCTATACATATGTAGCAGATGTGTTTGGTAAACATGTGGGTCTCCTAACAATGCATAGAGGAGCTGTCTCTGACTCTGTTGCCTGTCTCTGGATCCATTTCCCATAGCTGGGCTGTCTTGTCAGGCCTCAGTGGGACAGGATGCATTCACATCCTGCTGAGACTTGAGGTGCCAGGGTAGGTTGGTACTTCTTGGGGGACCTCCCCTTCACTGAAAAGAGGAAGAATTTGGAGGGGGGGTCATGAGACTAGAACTGGTAAGAGGGTGGGGAGGAGGCTGGGATCAGGCTGTAAAGTCATTACATAGATAAAATATACAATTAAAATCATGTAATAACATACACACAAACATGTATACAGAGCGCTCAGTTACATCTATAACCTGTATGTTCTTAATTAATGACTTCACGTCAGTGTACAGAGTCCAGATTTGATCATGGAAATGGACAAAAAAAAAAAAGATAGGAAGGAATGTTGGTAATCTGGTAGTTGGTTCATGCACAAGTATGCACAGCTTAAGTGTATTTCAAATATTTCAATTGTATGCATGAAATTTACTTTTTTATCCCATTGCTTTCTTTTCTTTCTACTTTTCTCTCTTTATGTTCTTGAGTGTGTGTGTGTGTGTCTGTCTGTCTGTTAAAGGGGTAGAAATTACCACAAGAAGAGTTTGCAGTATTGTAGTGCATGTGCACAAAATGCAGCAGGCCAGGCACATTTATAATTTGCTCCTAAGCATGAGACTCATTTTTGAGATCTATATATCATATTAGCAAAGTAGTGCCTTCCAATACTGTATTCTTTTACTAACACCATGGCTGACTCTCAAATGAAATGCAAAGGTCATGGCTGCTGTTCTTTGAGGGCAGCTTAATCTCATTTGTCTCCCCATTACTGACCTCCATTTTATTAGTTACTGCATCTACTGCTGATTCCAAGCTGAGACTGGGTTCTTCCCACAGATGCCATGGCAGACTTTCAATTTACCAGGAAGAGACTCTGATTTAAAATTCTCTAGTCCCCAAGGAAAAGAGAATGAGGAGAGTTGGAGACCATCCTCTGATTTCCCCTAAGGTGATGTTTTTAGATGGAAGAAAGATGGGTCCCATTTCCCCTCTGACTTGTGACGCACCTGTGCACTGCTTCAGTCCTCTCACCCCATGCCCCTCTTCAAAAGGCTCTTCCCCTCCAGCCCTGGGAGAAACTAGCAGGTAAAATGAAGCAGCCCCACTTTATGAAAAGTCTGTGAGAAGCAATTTAACCTAGTTGACCATGTCCATCAATTTGTCACTTGGAGAGAAGCTGTTGACATCAAGTGACCTCTTCTCTACCATCAAGCTATGGAGTTGTCAGTGGGGAAAGGGCTTTTTCTTTGATGTTAGTCAATGAAGCCAAAGGACTAAAGGCTTTGCCAGAAAGAAAGGGAAAAAAAAAAAACTAATTACGAAAGATCCTTCAAGCCCTTAAAGCCTCTATAAGACATACAGGCAAATTATTATTAGCTGAAAAAGAATGAACTTCAGTTGTTCATGCCACATATCACATATGAGATATTTCTAGGGCCAGGGAATGAGTTGATACCTCAGTGGATAACATGTTTGCCTTGCAAGGATGAGGACCTGAGTCTGCTGCTTAGAACACCATGAGAAAAGAACATAAGGCATAGTGACATTTTAGGCCCTGGGCTGAAGATGTAGAAACAGATACATTCCAAAGGCTCACTTGGCCATCCAAACGCACGTGGAGAGAGAGAGAAAAAAAAAGAGAGAGAAAAAGAGAGAGGTTGGAGTATCTGAGGAATGATACCCATGGTCATTGTCTGACTTCCACACATACATACATGGACATGTAGCTGCATACACAGGTTCATCTACACACACATGAACATGCATACAGACACAAACACAAATGGTATTTCTAAGATATCCTTTTATACTGAAAAAAGCAAACAAACAGCCTGATACAAACCAAGTTAAAATACATGTCATTGCACCAAAGATTTAGCTGATCTGATTATTTTTTATTGATGGGTTCACTTGTTTTTCTTTTTGAGAGTTTCTCATTCTGTAGTTCAGGATGACCTCATCAGCCAGTCATTCCCATTTACTGCCTATACAAGTCTTCCTTTGAACCTGGGGACAACTTTTACTAAAAGAAGCACAAGGTGACTGGGTGGCCTGTGGAAATTCCCAGTGTCAACAAACCATGGAGATTAAAGAATCATTTACATTCAAGTAGTTTCTCTGTGTATTAAAATCTTCTATCTGGCTTCTGAAATTCCATCACTTCCTTGAGAAGTGACCCTTTCCTGACAAATGCCAAATTCCTGGGCATGAGGACAGGCTACAGTAACAGTTATCAGTAGCTGATGAATCTGTGGGGTGGGAGGGTACTGTTCTCAGAAGCCAGCCTTCTGGGAAAAGATCATTGTGTATGTCATAGGACTTGAAAACACCAAGCATGCAGTGGACCCTTGGTAAACAAGACTAGTGGCTCATACATGCCTTTTTTGATTCAGTGGTTTCTGATTGGTCAGGCTACTCTTATGTCTTGTGTTCTGTTGTAGTCTATAAGCTCTATAAGAGCAGGGGCGATGCCTTGCTTTGTTTGTTAGGACATTACCACATGCTGTGTCTGTGGTTCTCATTATGTCCAAAGTCAGGCCAAGACTGCTTAGGGTTGCCATGAAAAAGGGCACCACTTGCTTAAGTGTATATGGGAGAAGCAAAACTGCATTTGACTTTAGCTTCCAATCCAGGCTTCCTAGAAAACTGGCCTGCTTCACTAGTGGTTTGAAGTGACAATAGAAAGTCAAATGGGACGGGTCAGGAACTCCGCAAGAACCAAATATATCAGGGCACAGGGGTCTTTTATGAGACTGTCTCTCCAACCAAGGACCATGTATGGTTATAACCTAGAACCCCTGCTTTTATGTAGCAAATGGTAGCTCAATACCCAAGTGGGTATACTGGTAAGGGGAACAGAAACTATTTTGGACATGAACTCAATGGCTGGCTCTTTGACCTTCCTATCCCCTGAGGGAAGAGCAGCCTTGCTAGGCCACAGAAGAGGACATTGCAGCCAGTCCTGAAGAGACCTGATAAGCTAGAGTTAGATGGAAGGGGAGGAGGTCCTCTCCTATCAGTGGACTTGGAAAGGTGCAGAGAAGAGATGAGGGAGGGAAGGGAGGGATAGGGAGGGAATGCGGTAGGAGGCTATGGCTGGGATACAAAGTACATAACCTGTGATTAATATAAAATAAAAAAAAAGAATGTAACCTTTAAAAAAATAAAATAAATATGTAAAAAAAGAAATAATTTAGTGAGTGTTTTTATTAAAATCTCATTAATTATTCTTGGAGGCTACAGAGTTGGTCCAGCAGTTAAGAACACTTATTGCTCTTGCAGAAGACCCAAGTTTGACTCCCATGTGGTGTCTCACAATTATTTGTAATTTGATGCCCTTTCTTGACACCCATGGGCACCAATATTGCTCATGTTGCACATTTAATTTATTCTATTAACTATTCTTTAAAATGAATAAAATGAAATGAACAAATAAAGCCAACGCAAGTAAATATTACATATTAAGTTACCATGAAGAACTGGGGCTACCGTAAGCTTTGCTTATATTCCATAGATAAATCGATACATAGATAGACAAATAGACACATAGATAGATAAATAGATAGACAGACAGATAGACAGATGATAGATTGGTTGATAGAGAATAGATATGAGATAGCTAGAGAATAAATATGAGATAGCTAATTAGATAGAATATAGGTAACAATATACAGAGGATAAATAATAGACAGTAGATAGGTATTTTATTAGATTCTTTTCATCTCCAGGGATCTTCAAGCTGTTTTCTCAGTAATAACTCCTGGCTTCTCCATTCATATGTCATCTGTGGGCTTAAGGTGGGCAGGACAGTGTCCAGTCTAGAAGAAACATTCAGAGTTATTACCTGTTACTCCATTGGGGTTTGTTGTTATTATTGTTTTGTTTTGTTTTTATGTTTGTCTAATGCTGTCATGAGAATATTTCCTGCCCATCCTGAAAAATACATTGACCTGTGGGTGTGTTCCACACAAAGACTACCTTTCCAGGATTGTGAAACAGAGGTCCTCAGAGAGACTAAATGGACAAGTTGCTTTTCTATTGACCCCATACTCTATAGTGATGAAAGCCCTGTGTAATGAAGACCCTGGAGAGTTCTGATACAGTCACCGGGTTGGACCCATGATTGGGGTAAACGCTGGGCTCTACAAGGGTCAGGAAAGTAGCAAAGGATTTAATTATTTTTTGGATGGTAGAAGTGTCACTCAGGCCCATATTCCCCTCGTCAGCTCCACATTCAACATGGCCGGAGTGGAGAGAGGGACATTGAGAGGAGCAATAGTATCAGGTCACCTCTTTGCTGTAGGACAGAGTCAGCCTGCCAGAGTTCCAGGTTAGCTTTACTATATTCTGCTAGTGTGAGTGTGAGGAAGTTAGCATGTCCTTCTCTTCTTTCTCACTTTCCTAGTCCTCCTCATCTTCCCCTTCTTTTTCTCCTCTTCTCCTTTCCTCTCCCTCTTTGTCCCTCTTCTTCTTCCTTTCTCTTCACTTCCTCATTTCCTTTCCTCTTCTTCCTCTTTCCCCTCCTCTTCTTCACCTTCTTTCCTCCTCCTCCTCCTCTTCTTCTCTGCTTTCCTTCTCCCCTTATCCTTTCTTCTTTTTCTTCCTCTCTTCTGCCTTTTCCTCATTTTCTCTCCATTTTTCTCTTCTACTTCTCCATTCATGCTCCATCTCCACATTTTCCTTAGCCCTTTTTTTCTCCTCCTACTCTTCATCTTTTTTTTTTAATCATCATAATCCTTCTTAGAACACAAGCAAAATGGATTCCCCACAGGCAGTATGAGACACAGTTTCTCTTGAATGTCAGCAGATGCTTGTTGAGGAAGTGGATGAATGACTTCATGCTCACCCTCTGATTGCGGACGTTTGATGAGCACAGGTAAGCTCTTTGAGCTGCCTCTTCATAAATACTGGCTTTTCCCTCTTTGTGTACAGAGGTAGTACCAAGATACCCTCCATTTCAGGCTTTAGAACAGTGGTTTTCAACCTTCCTAATGCTGCAGTACTTTAATACAGTTTCTCATGTTGTGATGACTTCCTCAACCATAAAATTATTTTTGTTGCTATTTTATAACTGTAATTCTGCTATTGTAATGAACCATAATGTAAATATCTTTGGAGATAGAGGTTTGACAAAAGGGTCACAGCCCACAGGTTGAGATCCACTTATCTAGAGTTAGTGCCTATTAGGCACTAGCTTCTGTCAAGGCTACCAGTCTAAGAACCACTTTAATTATGGACTAAAGTGGCATAACAGCCATAACAACAGCAGGACCTATTCATGTCATGGGTGTCTGAGCATAGTGTGACAGAGCACCACAGGGTGTGGTCACAAGAGCCTGGCCCTAAGGTCTCTGATGTAGTGGGTGAGAAAGAGAGGCCAGTTGCTCAGCAGTACTGGAGAACTTCCTCTTGCAGACTCCAGTCAAGGTTGCTTGCAAGTCATTCATTGAGGATGGCATGATGTCCCTTGATTACTGTGTTAGCTCCTATGATATTAGGCACAATCATGGAGATAAAACACCATGGCCAAAGCAATATACAGGAGAGCTTGTTTGGACCTACCATCCAAACTGTTAGAGTCCATTAGGAGATCACAGGCAGCTGACATAGCTGCTGGAGCAGCAGCTGAGAACTCACATCTTAAGCCACAAGCGCAAAGCAAAGAGAGCAAGCTGGGAGTGAAATGAGGCTTTGAAACCTCAGAGCCCACCTCCAGTGATGTACTTCCTCCAGCAAGGCCACACCTTCTAGGCCTTGCCAAAGTGTACCACCCACAGGCAAACAAGTGTTCAAACACTGGGCCTGTGGGGAAGATTCTCACACAGACTACCACAGCGGTCATCATTTTCTTCCTTTTCCTTCTCATCACATTCCATGATTGCATTTAATTTTTTTTATTAATTACAGTTCATTCACTTTGTATCCCGGCTACAGCCCCCTTTCTCATCCCCTCCCGCTCTCACCCTAACTCCCTCATCTCTTCCCATGCCTCTCCCTAAGTTCACTGATAGGGGAGGTCCTCCTCCCCTTCCCTCTGACCCTAGCCTATCAGGTCTCATCAGGACTGTCTGCATTGTCTTCCTCTGTGGCCTGATAAGGCTGCTCCCCCATCAGGGGTTGGTGATCAGAGAGACAGCCACTGAGTTCATGTCAGAGAGTCCCTCTTCCCATTACTAGGAAACCCACTTGGACCCTGAGCTGCCATGGGCTATATAAGCGCAGGGGTTCTAGCTTATCTCCATACATGGTCCTTAGTTGGAGTATCAGTCTCAGAAAAGACCCCTGTGCCCAATTTTTTGGTTCTATTGCTCTCCTTGTGGAGCTTCTGTTCCCTCCAGGTCTTACTATCTCCCCTGTCTTTCATAAGATTCCCTGCACTCAGCCCAAAGTTTGGCTATGTGTCTCAGCATCTGCTTTGATACACTGCTGGGTAGAGTCTTTCAAAGACCCTCTGTGCTATGCTAGGCTCCTGTCCTGTTTTCAGTTTTCTCTCTCTTCAGATGTCCATCCCATTTGCCTTTCTGAATGAGGACTAAGCAACTTACCCAGGATCCTCCTTCATGCTTAGCTTCTTTAGGTTACAGATTTTAGTATGATTATCCTATATTATATGTCTAATATCTACTTATAAGTGAGTATATACCATGTGTGTCTTTCTGCTTCTGGGATACCTCACTCAGGATGATCTTTTCTAGATCCCACCATTTGCCTGCAAATTTCATGATTTCCTTGTTTATAATTGCTGAGTAGTATTCCACTGTGTAAAGCTACCACAATTTCTGTATCCGATCCTTAGTTGAGAGAAATCTGATTGCATTTTTTTAAGGTTTGAAGGAAAATATTTATGTTTATTTGTGAAACTCACAGTTTGTTTTCCTTCTTTTTTGGAAATATAGCACAGAAGCTCTGAGCAATTAAGGGATGGTTAAGTAACAGGTCTGTATTGTCAATGGAGCTCGGAAGCTCAGTTCTGAGGTCTGTAGCAGCAAGGCTTGTTTGCACACATCAGTTACACTCCTCACATGTGGCATCCTTGCACCTTACACTGTGTCCAGCTTTCATGTCCTGCAGTGGCACTGCCTCTGGTCATTATCTTCAGCTTTGGTCACCTTCCTCAAGTGCCATCTGTGATTTGTCAGGGAAGGGTATAGAAGTGGCCTCAATAATCAGCAGGTGTCCTGGTTATCACCAAATAAAAAGAAGATAGCATGTCTGGAGTGCACAAAGGGCAGACACGTTGCTGCAAAAGCAATCGGAAGCTTGGAAATCCAATTCTTTTTTCTAAATTGGTGCTAAACACAAGGACGACAGGGTACTCAGTATCAAAAATGGGGCAAAAGAGAGAAATAGTGATCTTATTGGAGAGCCAGACCTGCTCAGAATAGCTTAAACTTGGTGGCATTAGAAATGAGATCAGAGTCCTCCGCCTTAGTTTACCTGAGGAGATGCTAGTGAGTTTTCATTTTATATTGTATGCATCTACTGGGTATTTGCATGTATGCACCAAATAAGCAAGCACATATTAGAAGTAGCATCAGAGAGGAATACGAGCTCAAAGGCAAACAGTTAGGTGACTAAAACCTGAAAAGAATAAAGGACACATAGAAGAGAAACTGTATTGTGGAGATGGATTTTTCAGAGGTTTGTTTGAGTGACACGACAGAGATGTGGCTGAGGTGACTTGGAAGCAATGGGAGACCTGGTGGGAAGCTTGAAGAAAGGGGGACGGGGAGGCTAGAGCTAGTTCAAAGTGTCCCCTGAATCCAAAAGTGATTCAGAAGTCTGAGTTACAGAGGGCCACAGTGGAGGAAAGTCATCTTGCCTGCAGTAAGTTATAGTTGGTCATGGGAGTTCGGACATCATCTTCAGTGGGATGAAAATGAAGCCAGAAACCCTGGGATACTTAGACTGTGATGCAGAGAACAGACAACAGGGGGCAGTAGTGGAAACAGAGAAAAGACTAGAGTGAGGAACTTAATAGAGGTCCAGCCTGAAGTACTTTCTGATGCCCATTTTATTTTACTTTTTTTGCAGTACTTGGGATTGGATCTAAGACCTCACACAGGCTGGTCAGAGGCTGTATTAACAAACCACTTTTCACTTTAACATTTCATCATCAACATCATTATCATTATTTTTGTATGTGTGTGTGTGTGTGTGTGTGTGTATGTGTGAGCGTGTGTGTGAGGGTGTATATGAGTATGTGAGTGTGTATATATGTGTGTGTGTGTGTGTGTGTGTGTGTGTGTGTGCATGTGCATGTGCACCATGATATGTGTTGGCAGTCTGAGGATAACTTGTATAAGTCAGATTTCTCTTTTTATGGTTAGTTTCTTGTTTCGTGGCACATGGGTCGTCAGGCTTTACAGAACAAGCACTTTCATCCACTGAACAATCTCACCAGCCTATTTTGAGACAGAAGCTCATTAAGTTTCCCAGGCTATTCTTGAACTTACCCTGTAAGCCCAGGCAGGCCTTAAACATACTGTCTTCCAGCCTCACCTTCTCTCAGGCTTTTGACCACATCCCTGTGAAGATGCTCAACTACAGAAGGCAGTGTGATGATGAAGCTGGAAACAGAGCTCTAATCAACTTGCTTGTTTCTCCTCTCACTTCCCTTGTAGAACCTTCCAGAACCTTCTTCAGTCATAAAGAATACAAATTAACTAATAGCGCCTACATGACCCTCTCACTGATTAGGAGTCTGTAACTGCATGTATTGTCATTGTAGGAAACCCTAAGCCAATATAGCAGACGTAGTTTTTTCTATCACCAAAGAGAAGTGTTGTGGGCCACTGTACCCTCACAGTCCTGTGTAAGAAGGCGGGGGAGAAAAGACTCTTAAGCTGGATAACCCCTCACACACAGCATGTGAGGGCCAATCCACAGCCATGCATGCTGACCAGTATTTCAGGAGAATCATTCTTCACATTGGTATTTTTGATAGATTTTTCCTTAAGTTAATAGTGTATGTATGTGCATAAGAGAGAAACAGCGAGAGAGAAGAGAGAGAATTTACAACATGAATCTCCGCGTATACGTTTTTGGAATTAAAATGTGAATATTTTATTCTGCCATCTATCATGATTTTTAAAATTACGTTGAATGATTCCATAATATTCTGTTGTATGGGAATTTGTTACCATCATTCATGTTTTAGGAATTATATTCTGTCTTTTTCTCTTTTCCTATTGTCATAAATAACAGAGGATTTTTCTCTATGCAAGTGTTTGTTTATATTGTTGAATGTTTCCTTGTATTGATTTCTAAAATAATTTTCACTTGAGGATCAAAAGATGTAAGCATCTTGCTACCTCTTGGATGGATATTATCCTTTTGTTTTGCTTTAAAAATTATTTCTTATTTTTTGAGATTACAATATAGCTATATCACTGCCCTTTCTGTTCCCTCTCACCCAACCCTCCTATGCAACTATCCTGTCTCTCTTTAAAAGTCATGGCCTCTCTTTTCATTAATTGTTCTCACAAACATATATTTAAATGCATATGTATTCCTAAATTCTCTGTGTGATGTTACTTGTATGTGAATGTTTTCAGAGTTGACCATTTTGTTTTGGATAACTCATCTTCCCTTGGGAAGATAATTTCTCCTGTTCTCAACATCCCTTAGTTGCTTATAGTTCTTTGTATAGGGTCGAAACCATGTGGGCTTTCTTTCTCCACATAAACATGTCTGTTGTGGTTGCCCTTGTTCAGCTCGTGTTTAGGCATGTATGTTAGTGAAAATGCATAGACCATTTCCTTTCTTTAAATTTACTAAGTCTGCATCATCATCATTCTTGTGTGTGTATACATGGTGTGTATGTGTGAGCACAAACATGTCACACCATGCCTGTGAAAGTCAACAAACAGCTCTGTAATTTAATTATCTCCTACCTTTATGTAGGTTTGGGGGATAGAACTCAGGTCTCAAGTGTGTGACCAGTGTCTTTTCCTGCTGAATTATCCTGGGAGCCCTAATCACTTTCTAAGCCAATTGTGCCTCCAAATAACCCACAGAGCCACTCTGAGAATGCTGTTTGGTTGTTGCCAGCATTGATAGTGTATTGTACTAATCATTCAGGCAGCTAGAAACAAGCACCTCCTTTGTTGAGCCCTCCAATATGATCTCGCCCATGTCATAATTTCAGTAGCAAATATGGTCTGTGTCCTTACATCGTTGACAGACTCTTAGGAAGTGGATATTTTTTATATTTTATGTCATCACTTTACGAACTGAGAAACTACAGCTACCAGGTAAGAGGTGGAACCACAATCAAACTCATCCCAGTTAATGGGACCCTAGAGTCTGAGTATTGCCCAACACTCTGGAGGCAAAATCAAAACCCAAGAAAAGACTCCAGGCTGCAATACACTCACCTGATTGAAATACTAGTATAATTAATTCATACTAGCATTTGAATGACCCACAGAAATGTTTCTGGCCTTTATTAAAATAAAACAGAAATAACTCATTAGCGAAAATAAATCTATGTTTTATAGAAATTTAACAGAAGTAAAAACATCTAGTTTTATGTAAATATGATTGTGGACAAATTCAAAATTTTCTTTAATCTATTGCCTGCTCACTTCCTGGTCAATGTGATAAAAGCCGCCAGAAAAGGTTTGTTTGTTTTGTTTGTCCTGTTTTGTTTTTTTTTCCCCTTATGAATACACAGTTCTTAAAAGAGTGAACAAAATACTATTTTACAAACACCTTCAATCTTTTTGGAAAGAAAAGTTATGGGGCTGGTGATACGAGCTCATCATGTAAAGGCACTTGCCACCAAACCTGACTTGAGTTCAATCCCTGGGCTTCACAGGACAGAACAAGACAACTGACTTTCACAGTGGTCCTCTGACCTCCATACCTGTGTCATATCACTGTGTGCTCATGTACACACACATACACACACACACACACACACACACACACACACACTGTGCATCCAAAAAATAAATAAGATAAAAATGTTTAAAGAAAAAAGTAGAAGTTTATAAACGTTGTTGTTTATTTGGTAATTTTGGATGTTTGAGCCTGAAAGCTAAGGTTGGACTTTTGACCTATTAATTACCTATCTGTGGCTTCCTTTTCGTTGCTTCTCAGTTTCCAAATTAACTTTAAAACTTGTCTTACTTGTGACAGTGTTGTTTAAGTGGAACCTTTTCCAGCAGTGTGACTCCCCTTCCCACTGTCATTAGGAGTAGAGCTTTAGGGTAACATTCAGCCCTGCTATGACCCATGAAGAAAGCACAGGTGCTTGCAAGCTGGGGGCCTGTGCCTTGCCCTGCTTTACTTGTGTGGTGACTCAAGTGTCTCTGATCTTGCAACCTTGCCTCAGAGTTCCTAGGAAGACCTGAAATAGAGTGAATCACACATGTACATTTTTGAAGGCTCATGAGTGCAGGCTGAAACTCAAATATGAGTTTCCAGTAGTTGGAGATGGGATGTATGTGGACATTCTGTCCCTTGCTTGCAGTGTTTCTCTGCATGTGTTAGGAGACTGAAGTTCCATTCTCTCTGTATTTAGAATATTGTCAGGCATCATCTTTGAAGAGATACTCTGAAGTTGGAACAACAGGATCCTGAGTATTTAATAAGAGAACTTGTCATAAGACACTGCTCAACACATGGCATCTAAAATTATAGCATGCTAGGAACATTTTGTCTCCCACAATCACTGTGGTGATTCATGTATTTTCTAAGTGGCCAAGGTGGTGCACACCTTTAATCCTAGTATTTTGGAGATAGAAGAAGGATAATCTGAAGGCCATGATGGTTCAAGGCCATCCTCTGTGATCAAATGAGTTTGTTGCCTACCTAGGTACACGAGTCCCTGTCTCAAAATGATAATCAGGCTGTTTTCTTTGTATCACTTATTTTATTATTTAATAAATTTACAATTGATATTTTATTATGTCTGCACTATGCGTAAAACCTCAGTGCCAGAAGTCGAGACATAACCACAAACAAACAATTACAAATAAATATGTAATCAGAATCTTATCTACCCTAAGTACCACTAGCGACCCACGTTCCAGTCATTGGAGGATATTTCAGAGGATAGGCAGGAAGCAATGGCTTTTTGTTTTCCCATGGAAACCAAGATAGTTTAGGCTTCCTCTTGAATCTTACTGTAAAGATTAATATAGCTATACTCTGAAGGAACATCTCTGAGTTCCTTGGCCAGCAGTATCTTCCTCATCTCCTTTCATATTGGTGGGAGGCTCATAATGTAGTAATTTTCCCCTAGGCTTTCTTCTCTTCTGCCTACTACTTGTAACACTGTAGACAATTTGGCCATATTAGTCTCACAAGGAATAGTTTGGAGACATAGTCTTTCTATGTAGCCCAAGCTGGCCTCAAACTTACCATCCTCTGGCCTCAGTCTGCTCAGTTCCAGCATTATAAGCATGTACAACATCTGGTTTGACTTGGCTTGGCTAACCTGAAGATGTCATATTCTTCTTGAAAATTCAAAGGCCCTTTTTCAGGAAGAGATCTATGCTTGGTATATTTCAACCATGCATGAATCCCGTGGCATACAACAAGTTGTTTGATGTCTTTCTGTGTTGGCTTCCTGAACTGGAAAATAAAATGATTCATATGCCCCTTGGGGCTTTCATGGGATAGATGAGGAAACAAAAATGAGAAAAGTTGAGAAAACTCTGAAGCTCCGTTGTGATAGGAAGTGAGCCCTGTGTTTACATGGAGGCTTCAGTAATCTTCTCTAAATCACCATGCTTCGGCACACAATTGAGAAGGCTTCTACCATATCCTTTTCCCTGCACTGTTCATAAAACTCATTTCCAAATGTCGCATTTGTTTCCTCTCTCTTTCTCTCTCCGCTCCTGCATAATTCCATTATCTGCAGCACATAAATGTATTACTCAATTCTTTCAATATGTCATCGATTGTTTCTGTTTACTGTAGTATTACTTAAGTCCATAATGCTTCTTATTAAATCCCGAAGGGACGTTGTGAGCGGTGGTTGAAGGGCCCTCCTCTCTAAAGTGGAACATGGCACTTCAGTATTTGAAATGACACGAAGCACCAGAGGAAACTCACAAATGGAATTTTCCACCTGCTTACAATTCCAGGGAGCCTAATCTGGGCATTAGTATAGAAATCTTTTGTCGGTGGTCAAGGGAACTGATCTAGTCATTTAAACAGTAAGAACTGCATCACAGAGTGGCATGAATTAGCTCCCGTGTACTGTCCTTCCTGTGTTCTAAGTGCTATCAGGGGCCATGTTTACTGAGTACTTTCCATGTTCTAGGTACTATCACTGCTCATGTTTGCCAAGGGTTTCTTGTGCTCTAGGTGCACAATAAAAAAGAAATACTAGAAGTGACACTGTTATAGAAAAGGCTGGATCAGGGGTGGGGAGAGAGGATAAATGAAGGGACGTGAATAAGGTCAAAGTACATATGTGCAATAACACTACTATCAGAATGAAACCCATAATATAGTACAATTAATGAATATTAATAAAAAATTTGTGCAAAGAACCTTAAGAAAATAATGTAGTGAGAAAGCAAAGCATTCCACTGCACACAAACACACAGACTATATTATAAAGCAATTTCTCGCCTAGCTTGAAGGAAAATATAACTCTAACCTACCTAAGAGTTATCACCTTGCTCTAAACTTGCTTTTGACCCAGACATTAACTAGTACATTCTCTCTGCATTAAGCTTCCTAATAATCTAGACTGGGAGGGCTGGTTGAAATCATAGCTTCGTGATGGTCAGTAATTTGAATGAGGGTTTCAAAGGCATGGGGAAGGAAGAAGAAGCAATGCTGAGTATCACTTCAGTGTCCATCACTGCATTGTCCTTCTACCTGGGACAAATGGATGGGTGGGTGGGTAGACGGGTAGTTGATGGATGGATGGCTATGTGGATGGGTGGATGGATGGCTATGTGGATGGGTGGATGGATGGCTATGTGGATGGGTGGATGGATATGTGGGTGGGTGGATGGGAGGGTGGATAAATGAATGAATGTATGTATACAGAGACAAAAAGAAGGAGGGGAAAATAAAGAGAATGGGAGGGAGATAAGTGGGGGACATAGAAGAGACAGCATACAGTGAAAATTATACTTGGCAGTATTAACCAATTCAAAAATAACACAATGTGGCGATTGTTTAAGGATTATGCTATTAAACATTCACTGAAAACTTAATGGCTACATAATTTTCAAATTTGTAAACTGATTACCACTTTATAAGCATATGTTTCTTCTGATTCCCCATTTTTTATGTATTCACCCACTCTTCAAATACATATTGGCAACTATCTCTTGTTAGGCATTAGTTTAGGTAAGAATGGCTATGCATAATATATGTTGTTTGATCTACACATATTTCCTTGCATAGTTTTGAGGAAGGAGTTTATTTCTGTATCTTATGTGTAATTGTTAGATTTCTTTAGTTAAGAGAATGAGGTTTTTAAGGCCTCCCAATTTTGGATAGAGTTTCAGATGACACCAAACATAATGTTGAGCTTGGCTGGCAGAGAACATAATTAGAGGTTTGGACACACTGTCTCCCAAGATTGTTGTTACAAAATTAATAGACATTGTTTTGGTTGTATATGCCACAAGCATCCAAAAAAACAATCCACTTCATGTTCCAAAGCCTCCAAGGGGTCATCCTGAATCTAGACTTCACCTGCTACCTCATTTAGGGCCAGATGGAGCCTTTGATCATGTCTGCCTGGAAGGATCTAAGAGATATCCCAGGCACTGCTGGAATTTGGTGTTGCTTACAGTCCCTTTAAGCAAGTCAGGAGGGAAAAAAAGATGTCATTATATAAAGTGAATATAGCTGGGGTTATGTACTGCTTAACTTTCAGCCATAAAGCACAATGCAGACCAGTTTTGATTGAGAGTAAGAAGAAACCAAAACATCATTCCTCGTTCATCAAGGGGAACCACACAACTCAGCTTTGTAGATTCAAAAGAACGGAGTGAGGGGGTGACTCTGAAAAGCCTCTTGGAGACCCAGTGCCAAGGCTGCAAAGCAGCTTCAGAGCAGTGCACCATCCAGGGACCTGGCTATTTCTGGCTGCAGTCTTTGTGTGTCATGAAATCGTGACACTTCCCCATGCCCCTAATTCCCTAGCTCTCCTTTACAATGCTACACGTTTGAGTGATGGTCAGTCTATTTGGAAACAGCTACCTTTGTGTCTTAGGACAGACAATGTCTAGAAACGATGAAACGGGCATCTGAGAGCTAAGGCATCTTTAAAGACTCAGGGGACTTGGAAGTGAAGATACCCATTTGCTTTTTCTCCTCTCTCTGCATTCCTTTTTCATTTCTTCTCTGTGCATTCTTTTTTATCCTTCTCCCGAGTAGGTAATGAAGGATGGATGTCCTGAGTAGGAGGCTTCTATCCTTGGCTGATTCCTTTTTAATTTTTTTTTCTGCTTCCAAAGGGATCATCATCAAATTCATTTTATGCCTCTGGAAAAGACTAGAATTTTCTAATTGTTCTACATACCTGGGCAGGTTACCTCTTCCAACCTCAGCTTATCATTATTCTGCACTGAGTTATGTAATGATCTGGTTGTGGAGAGGAATAACGCACCTCCGTTCCCACCTATGTTAAGACTGATTAGGAATACTCATAAAACCCTCATTATGCTTCCCTAAAATGTCCTTAAGAATTGTCTGTTTGAGGGGAGGCCATGCTGCTGCTTACAAGTGTGGGCTTCTGTCTAATTATATGTAAATTATCTGAGCAGAATCTCAAATGTTTAGTGATAAACAGTTTTATGCTTCTCCACAAAGTATCTAGTTTGCAAGGCAATACAATCAAAGGCAGCTTGTGTGCAGTGAATTGTAGATTGTGTAACTTTGCCTCCTTTTCAAGGTATTGAAAGAAACTAGACTGCGTCTCCAGCCCTTGCAGAAAAGCACATTCTGGAATGTGTCTTTTGGGAGGAAGGGGTAAAAACAAAAAGAGGATAATTGATCCTTTGACTATATCAGTTCTGTTCTCAGAAGAAACATTTAAAAAGTTGGATTTCTTCAGAAATGCAATTAACCGACTTTTATTTAATGATTTTTTTCTTAAATTATTCATCCTGGAGGGATGATATCTATGGTTATTAAACAAGATAAGGATGGATTATTAAGGAGCAAAATATGATATTCACTGCAAAGCATATATTTCATCTCAAGGAAGATATAATGGGGTCTGTATGGAGGTGTGCCTCCTTTAGGAAAACTTTCCTAAAAAACATCCCCCATCTTTTGCCCTATCTCTAAATGAGACTCATGAGCCACTTGTCCTCTGCTCTCCAGAACACTGTGTTAACAACAATTGGGACAGCCCTTAGCTAGAATGAGGCCAAACCATCAATTGTAGCAGCAGTCAGTCAGTGTACTCAACATCTTCCAACAGGTCATCAACACTCAGAGTGGGAAGGTCATTTCTCCTTAGCCTGAGTATCAAGGGTTCTCTCAAGGCTCAGAAAGCTTGGGAGAGAAGTCTTTCAAGCAGGATTTGGTCCAAAACCATGTTCTCCAGCTTTTCTGTGCAAATAAACATGGCCTTAACACTCTATTAGGCTCACACAAAAAAGTTCAGTCCAGTGCAGAAGACTTGAGAATCATTAGGATAAAGCAAAATTCCACTTAAGTTTAAAAAAAAAATCACCATTTCTTTGGTTTAAGGGTCCACCACATTATGCTATTCCACATTGAGAGATGTCTCTGTAATAAAAGAAACCTGGAGAAGAAGAATATGAAATGAGACAGGGAGAAAGAAATAACAGAGAGATTAATATTCAGACAGGTTAATATTTCAGTAACATACAAGAATTCTTTACCCATGCTTTGTTGGTGACCAATGCAAAATAATTCTGTCTCTCTCTCTTTCTCTCTCTCTTTCCTCTCTCTATGTGTGCTTGTGTGAGACAGAGAAGTAGAACAAGAGTGGAGGCTGAAGGGCCTTGGCTATGCTGGGTAAGCACTCTATCATGGAATCACTGAACTCATTGTGAAGCTCATTGCACAGGTAGCTGAAGAGACTGGCCTATGCATACACTGTACTACCTAGCTCTACTTTATTCCCCAAATCTTGATGTGAATTTCACCACATGATTTTAAGTTGGAAATGGGGACAGATGTTTGTCATACTTGTGTTCAAACAATTGCTCAGGTGCAAACTCGAGCCCATTTGCATACCTGCTGATTGAATTTGCAAATGCATCAGCTTCTTAAACAAATATGTCATAATGCTTAAAGAATGTCTACACCTCTTTCAGTGTCTCTGCCTGAGTAAATCTTCACTTTCTCTCAGTTCAGAATATCTACAGAAGAACTCCAATATATATTTGATATTTGCAAACCACAAAGGAGTTAGCTTCCCCAAAGGAAACTATTTAAATGACTGACTGAATATATGACTCACACCTTGGAGGCCTGTCCTTGCCAGTTTATCTTTTCAAGCAGTACATGGTATTATAGTCCATCAACCTTTATACGACTGTCTGTTAGTTTTGACACAGAGTCTAGCTGGGTTTCTCAGACTGGCTTAGAACCCATGGCGATGTTCCTAGCTGAGCTTTCTGAGGGCTTAGAGTCCAAGCATGCCTCCCTGCATCAGACTATCACTGTCTTAGGAGTGTCTTTGTTTCATGTTGGCTTCTATCCATGTCCCTCTTTCCTTCTTTATTTCCTATCTCTTCCCATCTGAAATTCCTATGGGGGAAAAAAAAATCTAAAGGAACTTTAGGTTTGCTTTTTCTTTCGCAGTGAAAACATTACCAAGGGCCAGTTCATGACATACTTAATTTGGATCTAAAGTACCATTTGTTTGAAAATGCAATAAAACCTGAAATGAACACTAATATTCATTCCAAGGGTTAAGGCTACCTATGAATTCTGTAGCTGGGCTAATGTTGTCTTGTTCTCAGAGTAAATTGACCTCATTGAAAAAGGACCTTTTGACAAGGGTTAGAAAGTGAAGAAAGCTAATGTTTGCTTTCTTCTTGCTTTTTGTTTCTTTTTAAAAAATGAATATGATCTTCTTGGGAGCTAGGTCTTAAAATGTAAATAGTAAAGAGAGACTGATAAAAAAGCTTATTTTATCTGATTATAAAATTTCCATATGTTTTGGGAGAACATTTTTTAAAGTGTATTTTCTTTTCTTATTTTTTTTTAATGTGGATCTTTGGCCAACAGGGACCCCGTGCTGAGCGTCTAACCTCTCTGACTTACACAGAGGAAGCTGGTGTAATAGAAATAAATGCTGTATTTTCTCTGTATATAACATGTCACTTGGGCAAAGTGCTACGGTGTCTCTTTGGTAAAGCTGAAATGCGGATTTCTCAGAAATGTCTTGTTTTCAGTTAATGATATTTTCTGCCTTTCACCAGGTGGTCTCTTTGGGGGTTTGCACTTGAATTCATTTCTGCATGTGTGCACCAGGGTTTCTATTATTTGTTCGTTCAGCAGGCATTGACTGAATTCTCTGCACAGTGAAGCCTGAGCCACACATGGCAGTGACCAGCAAGTCACCCTCATCCTCTAGGGCAAAGAACATGATGATAGTGTGTTATAGTGAGGGCAATATTAGAAATTTAAAGGTGGAGAGAGGAACCCAGAGAAGGATGGGTCTGCATGCAGATGAGCTGAATGGATCATGACTGCTATTAGAGCATTTTCTGGGCTCCATCCACACACGATGCATGATGCCAACTCATCTGAATGTTCCCTTACCAGAACCTGTCTCCCCTAGAGAAAGCTCAGAATTCATCTTCTTCTCATGTAGCATCATATGAGGAAAGTGAACTTCGGGAGATGGCCAAACTTCCTATCCCTATTTCAGAGTCAGCCCCCAGTGACTCACACAACGAAAAGAGGAATTGATCGTTGGCTCGTTATGATTCCCTTGTGGCATGATCTTTGAGAACCCAGAGAGCCTGGTGAGAGCCGAGCCATGGCTGCCAAATATGGCCATAGTCACAGATGCTGGTGTATTTTCTGGGCCAAGAGACAGGCTCACATCAGCTGCCCTGAGACTGTTCAATCCCCTCACATTTGGACCTTAATTCACAACAGGATGTTTCTGCCCAGGGAGAAAAGCTGACCCTAGAATCCCAGCCTTGAGTCTGATTGTACATCTAATCACTAAGAACAAGAGACAAACCACCACTAAGCCATTTTTTCTAAGCACAGGTTTTAATAAGGGAAGTCTAGTTTATTTATGCTTTTTGCTTCATTTGGAGCTAAGGAGATGTCCTGGCTGTCTTTTTTTGCAGGATGAAATGGGCTTCTAAAGATGGAAAGCAAATATTCTGTTGCTCTTTTACTTTTTAGCATTTTCTCAGTAAACAGAAACAAGCAAAGAACATTAGCATGTAGGGAACACATTTATTCTTTGTTGCCACAAACACTTATGGAAATTGAACTTATTGCAGGGCATGAGATTTCAGGAATTATTGTACTGTAAGGAGCATAAACCCATTGTATAGAAAAGCATATATTCTTAAGAATTGAGAAATAACCCATAAGCCAGACTCAATGGTATACACTTATAATCCCAGCACTCAGGAAGGCAGAGGCAGGCAGATCTCTGTGAGTTCGAGGTCAGCCTGGTTTACAAAGTGAGTCCAGGACAGCCAAGGCAAGACAGAGAACAGAGAAACCCTATCTTGAAAAAAAATTTTTAATAAAAAAGAAAGAAAAAGAAAGTTATAGCCTACAAACCTGAATTGTAGATACAAATGAGAAAATTAAGGATATCAGAAAATCAGAAGTCATATCACAAGGACAGCAGTCTCTCTTCAGAGATTTCCTCTGCTGATTCCTCTCTGTCCATTCTCCTCCTGATGCTTGGTCTAGTTCCTAGCTCTTCATTGTCTTTCTGTGTGGCTCTCAAAGCATCCTCTTCAATTTCTATGTCCAAATCCAGAGATACAGAGTAGGAGCAGATCTTATTGAACCATTAGGGACTGGTGTCTAACATGGTTTGAGAATCTGGGAGAATTTGGATGAGAAACACTTTCTCTTGTTTAATGACAGGAAGATGGTACACACAAGGGAAATGCTTGGTACACTCAGAAAGAGCCCTGCTGGGCTGAACAGGGCTTCTATACCTCATCCTGCTGTCTGCCTCTGACCACACCGATGACTACCACCCTCTATAGAAGTCATATTCTGCTTCCATTTTCATTTATTACATCTTCTGAAAATCAGGTTGTTAATACTGCTGTCTCTTGAGGCCACCAGTAACTTCCCAGACAGGAGGAAGGTTTTCCTTTCATTTTCGTCTGCATCTTCTCATTCCCTGAAATGAGAGCATCAAAGCCAGGCTTACTTAAGAATGTTTTACATACAGGAAATTTTGCCTTGTTGAAAATACATATCCATGGGTTTTAATAAGTGCATCTGGTCATATGTCAGCCAGCAGCATCAGCATGTGGGATATCTTCATCTCTGAAAAGTTTTCCTTGGTCCTGTTTGGAGTCAGTCTCCCTCCCTATCCCCCAAGAATCACCAAAAGCTTGGGTCCCCCTGTTGTATTTGTCTTTTCTAGAATGTCACAAGTATAGAATAATAAGACAGCCATAGCATCTGCCTTCTTTCTCTGGGATAAGTGGATTTAGATTCTTCCACGTGACTGCATCTATCAATAGATCATTCTTCCTCTTTCTTGCTGAGTAGCATTCTTAACGGTGTGGATGCATCACTGTGTATATTCAATAGTTGAAGGGCATTTGGGTTGTTTCCAGTTTTTTGCTGATTTTGAAATTCTTGCTTCAGACATTCCTATTCGGATATTTCTCTGAACATAAATTTTGTTCTCTTGGGTAAATTCATAGGAGCAACATTGCTGTATTGAATAGCATGTGCACATTTAACTGTATGAGACTGATTTTTCCTCACCATGTGTGTGTGTGTGTGTGTTGTGTGTGTGTGTATGTGTATGTGTGAGTGTGGGCATACATGTGCTATGCTGTACTTGTGGAGACAGTCCTTACCTTCTGCTTCATTTGCGAGTGCCTCTTGGTCTTTGCTGTATATGCCAGGAGGGCTGGCCTGAGAGCTGCTGGGGTTTCTCGCTACTCAGTCTCCCACATGGCAGTGAGAACACTGGATAACAGATTTGTGCATAGGACCTAGAGGGCTGAAGTCATCCTTAAATAGCAGTTTTCTTCCCGCTGAACTATCTCCCCAGCCCTGTAAAGCTGTATTCAGAGGAACAGTGTGTATTATGGCAACTTAGGTGTTGAGACCCAAACCAGACGCTTCCTGGATCTATGACTACTGTTTATTAGTGCCTGCATGGTAGTACCAGCCCCTCTGTATAAGGTGAGAGTAGTCATGCCTCCTTTTTGAAAGTGTTATTTTATTTATGTATAGTGTGTGTGTGTGTGTGTGTGTGTGTGTGTGTGTGCTATGAGTATGGTGGAGACCAGAAGAGAGCACTGGATTCCCTAGAGCTGAAGTTACACAAATTTTGGACGATCCAACAAATATGCTCAGAAGAGAACTCAGGTCCTCTGAAAGAGCCATATAGGTCATTAACCTTTTAGCCATTTGTTCAGCTCATTGCTCACTTTATTATACAGCTGCAAAATATTTCCTAGTCTTTGCATATTGTGTCCTCTCCACCACATTGTTTCTGCTGCCTGAACATGCTCATCCCTGGTTACAACTCTGCCATATTTGACATTCAGCATGCTCCTCACCAACACCTCATCCTTCAATTATCCAATGACAAACCACATCTTTATTAGTCTAAGTCCACCACACTTATTGCTGTTAACAACCTAATCTTCCCTTTATACCATGAATAGTAACTGACCTCAGAAAATTTTACCATCTAATTTTATTTTATTGGATTTTGTTGAGATAATTGTTGATTCATTATTGAATAGTAGGTAGCCCCCTTTACTTAGTTTTCTTAATGGTCATGTTGACAAAATTATGGTGTAGTATCTCATACCAAGATGTGTACTTATTTGCATTTCTCTAGATTTACTTGTAATTGCATGTATGTCAGGGGGCTTGAGATACTTTATTTTTTCAATGTTATCATATGTGAGAATCGGTCTCCACCATTAGTCAAGATATATATCAGTTCCGTGTCTTCCCTTGTTCTCTCCTAGCTATATCACTCTTTCCCTTCCGAGTCTTTTTTGTAAATAATAATTCTCACTTTAACAAAATGTAGATACCTCAAAATCAGAACCATATAATAGCTAACTTTGGAAGTTTACTTCTTTTTTTCTGAAGAGTCATCTACATTGATTATTTTTATTTTTATGATTTATTTTTATTGCTTAGTAGTGTTATATGATGTGTACATGCTGCTGTTTCTTTTAAAATTCACATTGAAATATATATGAAACAATTCCTGATTATAGTTATTATGAATAAAAACACCACGAACCTTCTATATACATTGTTGTGTGAATATGTTTTCATTTCTCTGGAATAAACTCTAACCCTAAGGATAGTAAGACTTAGTTGTGTCAGAACTGCATTGGGCTGCTGGTTCTCATGTCTGTCTCTAGTAATAAGCTGATTTTACGTTTCAGCCAAGAAAATAGTCTGAGTAGTATTGGTTTGCTTATTGTTTGTTTGTTTGTATTTAATCACAATGTACTGGGAACATTATACAATCCTTAGAACATAATTTACCACTCTATAAATATTTATAGATGAATTACATGAGTAATGAATTGGTGGAAGGATGAATAAAAACTTTGACATAGGGATTAATAAAGTGATACATGCAAATGATGTTCAGTATGCTGAGCAAGAGGTGAACATCAGTGTCCATGCTTGGTTTTGACACCATCACCGTTATTGGATGTAATTTTGGCTTGAAGAGACACAGCTTAATTCTAGTTTTCTTCTACCTTCACTGACCCACAGTCATCATCGTGTGGATTTAATCACTTCCCAAGGAAATGGTTCTGAGGATGGGTGTGCATCTGTTCTTGCAAAAGGCATAAGCTTCTTTCCCAGCACCCAAGTTATATAGCTCACAACCATTTGTGACTACAGTTCCAAAGCTTCAAGTCCTTTCTGCTTCACCTCATTTAGGTAGATAAGTCATTCTTATAAAAAAGTTCAGTAAAGAATAAAGTAGAGACCTGGCCTTTGTGTTTTAAGTGGGGTGTCACATAAACATAGCTCTGTGGGCCACTTTCTCTGCTGAACACACACACAAGAAATGAATACTAGAAGGCTTTGGAATGTGAAGGTGTGTGGCACTGGAGAGGTTAACATTCTCCCAGGTCCTTAAGGTTGTCGAGTGTGAAATAAATATTGTGGAATCCAGTGGAGGTAGCATAGTCCTTAATAGAGAGAGAAAATTAGTCATTCACATTTGCCTGGGGAAAGTGCAGGTCCTGATAATGTCTTGATCTATGTACAAAGAGCCAGTAAAGACAAGCAGTTCTCATAATAAAAATAGAAATGAGGTTTTCCTGACAAAAATGCCACTGGAGTGATGAGCTGTCAGGCAGGATCTGGAGAGACGAGAAAGGATCTTCTTTGGTGGCTATAATTAGGCTGCACAGAGAGCTCAGCCTATGCCAGCACCTCTGTCTCTTTCTAGATTCTCCATCAGATGATGGCTATAGGGCTGGGAAAGCGAGGAGATCAAGACTGATTCCTGGTGGGTCAAGCCCTTGCACCCCTCACACTCTGGTGAGGCTCTGACCCAGGGTACGATGGGAGATAAGGGTCTTTACTCTGAGACTTGAGCTATCTACTTTTATTTTTAAAAAAGAAAAAGGAAGAAAATATTTTCTTCTCTCTGTCCTCATACCCATTATACAAAACTTGATTCATTACAAATAAACAATAAAAATAATTTTTAAAACCCTGTAATCATTATGTTACTAACAACATCTGTTTTGTTTTGTTTTATTTCTGAAACACTGGCTGAATCGAGGTGGATATAGAGATCGGTATCAAGAAAGAGATAAGTTCAGAAGTGAAAAGTATAGATTAGAGATATAGATGGATCTCATGTAAGAGAGCACATTGTTTTTGTTATATAACTGTGATCAAATTAAAGAATCTGAGAGAACGAATTCATGGGGATCCATCTAGCCCAAAGTTTCAGAGATGTCAGGCAATGGCTCTGTGGGTTCTGGGACCATTGTCAGGCAAGGGGATGGGAACATAGGGCAAAGGAGGTTCACCTTGTGGTGATAAGAACTCAGAGAATGAAGGAAGGGCTGTGCATGAGCTCTATGTACACCCCAGGGGACCAACTTCCTCCAACTAGTTCTTTCAACCTCCTCAACACAGCACTCCTCCTGGAAAGTGGGGTCTTCAGCATATGAGCCTATGAAAGACATTTCATTTTCAAATCGTAACAGGGTGATATTTTCCAGACAAGTACATACCTGGACAGCTGTGCACTGTGCATACACACTTCTTGTGCATTGATATACAACAGTCTATGTCATTTAAATTACCCTCCCATGGCTTTATTTCTGAAGCTAGGGAATATAATCTAATGGAAAATTTAGTGAGCTAGAAATGTGTATGGCTAGCTACTTAACCAAACTCCAAACCATTCCTGTATATGCTTCCTGGCTGAGGTCCACTTGGTTATGATTTATGGAAACAAAGAGGCAATATAGTGACCTTGTATCTACTTCAGATGTCAAATCTTGAGTTCTGTTTCCAGTGAGATTATAATAGTTTGATAGTTTGAGATACTCACAGGGCCTGGAGAAAGCAAGATCTAGATGAATCACAGTTTAGAAACTGTTTGTCCAAGATGATTTTTCGAAAAGAACCTATGCTCAGAGAGCGCTAATATCCATCATGCAATTTTTGGATATTCTGAATTACACTTCATTTCCTGCCATGCATTATGGAATAAACAGACACACTGTGGTAAGGAAACTACACTCACCTGAATTAACACTTCAGCCTGGGAATTTAAACTACTTACTATTTTCTCTCCCTCTCAGTTTTCAGGCATATAGAATGGGAGAAGTGGTATCGCCATGCTTATTGGAATGCTGGGAAGACGAAATGAGATAATAAATGTTGAGACAATTGGCACAGTGTCCAGCACACAGCAAATGTCCAATGATTCTTGGCTTTGCTAGGTTTTATGATGTTTCCTGGAATTGTATACATTTCAATAGGACATTGACTATGCAGAGAAAATATGTTGGAATGGCTTTGCTGGTGAGAGACAAGCCTTGGAGAAAGGGAACATGTCTGCCTGCTGAGAGTCTGAATGATATCAGAGGAAGTATCAGCACCCTGGGGTTGGCATTTTCACTAAGAAGGTCATAAAATATTGATAGTCTCACAGTTACCCAGAAGGACACGGGTGCCAGATGTGGCCTGATACACAGGACAGTCTCCTAGAGATATTTGTGGCAAGCTATGCAGAGGGAAAGTTGGAGAGCCAGACAGGTAACAAGGCATGCCAGTTACTTCTGTGGCTGGATACAGCAGGGTGAAGGGAGAATACAGTGGTGGAAGAGCAATGAGCTCTCTTTAGAAAGATGAGAAGGGCATCATCCTTTCTTACTAGCCTAAGAGAACAGGACAGAAGCCAATTATGTGTCATTTTACCCTTCTTCCCCATCAAGAATAGCCAGATCAAGTCTGGCTATGGCGGCACCCAGCTTTAATCCCAGCACGCAGGAGGCAGTGGCAGGTGGATCTCTAATTTCGAGGCGAGCCTGGTCTACAGAGTGAATTCCAGGACATCCAAGGCCACACACACACAAAAGAAAGCTCTGTCATGAAAAACAAACAAACAAACAAACAAAAAACCAGAAAAGAATAGCCAGATCACATTACCACCAATGTATTCATCACCACAACTGTTACCAGAAGCGCCTTTCGTTACTAGTACTAACATCGAAATCACCATCACTATCATCACCAGCACCATCCCTGTCACCAATAGCCCTTCCCTCATTGTCACCATTATTACTACTAGCACCATTGCCATCATCGTTACCATCGCCCATCTCATCACCGCAGTCACCATTGTGGTTATCATCATCTCCAACCACCACCATCGCCCTTATCAACACCAAGATCAGAACGATCATTTTCAGCAGCAATCAGCAGCAGCACCATCACATCATCGTCGCCAGCAACGTCACACACCACTATTATTACCAACAAGAGCTATCATCCTCATCAGCACCATCACTACTGCCATCATTATCATCATCATCTTTGGGGCCTCTGGACATCACTCATTTAAGGGGTTTCCAAGTACGACAGAAAGTGATTTGCTTGTATTACTCTATGTTATCCAAATTTAAATTTAAAAGAGGGAAAAAAATTCCTGTATTCAGCATTTATGTTATAGTCACCCAGAACTCAAAAAACCAAATGGTTTGTCAAAAAGTCCCCCAGCAAGGGCTTGACAGAATCAAGACTGAGATTCGGAAAGTCAGCTGCCCAGGCTTCGTATCCTTATCCTCTCAAAACTCCAACACAAGGTCACAGTCAGCGTTTTTGGCCTCAGAGCATGATTAGGTTTTGGAGAGAGGTTGTGTTTAAAACAGTCTTCCTATGTAGTCCTCACTGGACCAAAACTCTTGATCTTCCTGCCTCTGACTTCCAAGTGCTGGGACTGCAGGCCTGTACCATTGTGCCTGGCAGCATGTCATTTAAATTACCATTATGTTTTCCTTGTGAGAGGGTAAGCCTATGATCTGTGTGCCTCACAATATCACACAGCAAACTCATGGTTCTCCACCATTTGCACACATTTACACCAGCAGAGTTCCTCATAGAAAGTGATGTCTCGAAAAGTACCATTTAGAATATAGATACAGCAACAGAATTAGAGATGAATTTTATAATGTCCAATAGGAAAACTTTCATGGTGAATCCAACTAGGAAGCAGACAAGTCTCCCTTTGATGAACACTAATATTTGAAAATGAGAGTATAGACAATACTATTTTCAATTAGCCTCACAGTACTACAGTTCATTCTTTTAATGTATTACATGATATTGAGAAAAATGCTGATTCACATGCTAAAGGTTGCTAATAGTAATTCTCTTAATTAGATGACCTTAAAACATCTAGCTAGTGTAGAGCGGAGGCCTTTCTCTCACCTTGCAGCTATGGTATCTCTGAGTCTGGTTGCCATGTTTGGCTCAGCAAATGCATTCTAGGTGTGGCTGATAGGAAATATATGAATTAACCAATTGGTAAATGAAACAGATCAGAACCACAGAGGTGCAGGAAAGTGTGTCATTTACAAGTTTTCCCATTCATTCAACTATGATTTCATCATGATTTGCTATTACATAATGGCTGTTCTAATGAGATGAGGGAACAATGGCAGGGAGATACAGATCAGAACTTCTCACAAAACATGTGCTTACATATGTGTGTAGAATGCAGCACTGAGAGACAGAAATAGACAAGGAACTCACTGTTGTTAACATTGGCTGTGCCATTTATAAAGAACAGGCTGCTTCCTTCTTAGCCATGAGTATGGCTTCCTAGTGGATAACATGGTTTTATCTATGTGTGCCCAGTTCTGTCTCTGTGTAATTAACTAGACACATACAGAAGGCACTATCAGATTCACTTCTATCTCAACATGGTAAAAAATAAGGCGATGCCCATTTTACTCTGTGATTACTAGTAGACCCTGAGCAATTTTCATGGGGTTGGAGGTACTAGAAGCTGGAGCATGAAGCCATTTAGAAGTGCTGGTTATGTTATCAAGGTAAGAGGCATAGCACCAGACTACAGCAACTGTTAGCATGCTCTAACAATGGGAGCTGTCATCAGTGTTTGCTGAGCATAGGATTGACAGGCCTGGTTTTATATAGTTGAAAGTCATCTATGGGATCCATAGAAAGCAGGGGTGGGGAGGGAAGAGCCAGCTCAAGCTGGGAGCAAAGGGACTTATTTGGGTAGAATAGATTTTTACTGTAGACTAAAAATACTAAGGTGACACACTGGTTCAATGGCGATGGAAGAAACTCAAGAGGGAATTTATAGTTGTAAGTTTGGAGAGATGGAATGCTACAGTTTGAGAGTTGCGTTCATGATTCAGAGCAGCAGGGAGAGATTTGAAGTGCACATATTGAGGCTTCAAGTTCTGGTAAGTGGAAGAGAGGGACTCCCATGAGCAGACAGCTTCAGGGACAAACTGGTGGAACTTAAGAGTAGCAGAGAGGATGGTATGCTGGTACTGAGGCACACTGGAGGCTCTGTGACGTTCATGAGCATTCCTGAGTTATACCATGTGCTGCCACCTCAGGCTGTGGGGAGGACTCATTCAATCAAAGATGCTTTGTCAAATTTCAGCATTGCTTATAGTCCTTCATAGGTATGTAAAATGAGTCAGCCACATTGTGTGTGAACTCATAAAGATTACATTAAAATATAAGAGACTTTGGTCTGAGGAGATGTCTTAGCAGTAAAGTGAATGAGGGTCTGTGTTGTGTCCCCAGAATCCATAACCATATTGAAAAATGGCAGGCATGCTAGCTTGTGATTCCTAGGACAGATGGATCAGCAAGCTTCAGTTTGTAAAAGACTCCACCTCAAAAAGCAAAGTGGACACCATCCTGAAGAACAGCAGTTAAAGTTGACCTCTGGTCTCCCCAGGTACACACAGTTCACCCCAACATATGAGTAACACGCACACATACACACACACACACAAGGTAAGAGACATGATAAAAACTTATAATGCTACCAAGTCTGTGTAAGATATAAATCTTCTATGCTGCACACGAGATAGTCTAGCCAGGGGGTTAGAATGTTCTTCTCTTGTACACTACTATGCTGAGAGTGTATTGGCTAATTATATCTGAAGCCAGGGAAAGAAATACTGCTCTTTTAACGGTGAACATGCCAGATTGCAGTTCGAAAGGATGATTTTGGAGGACCTTAAAAAGAAGACATTACCCTCAAGGACCAAGCTTCTAAGGATCTAGAAACACAAAGCAGACCATTGATGATGAGGATTCCCATGCTTACTCTCAAAGGGAAAGGGACAAGTCAGGGAAAGATGAGTGCCAGCAAAAGTTAATCAAATCAGTGGTGCTAGAGCAGCCCATATCTCCATTAAGAATGAAATGTATCTAGAACCCTCTAGAATCATTTCTAAACAGTAAATCACTTGTCTAATTCAGCCTTTAGTTTTATTGCCTATGACCCTCATAGAAACAGGTATGTGCAGAATATGGTGAAGAGCTTAGCTTCATTTATGAGTCTTTAGAGTCAAGCCTGGAGACAGCACATATATATCTCAGCTAACAGTGCAGATTAGGTTATGGAAATATGAAATAAAACTTGTGAGCTAAGACATGGAAACCCAGAGAACAGATTTGATGGGATCAGATCTGGAGAATTAAGGAGCTTTCCTACTCAATAACCAGTACATTTGCATCATAACCTTCAATGTTTTCTAGAATAACCTAGTTTTGGATGTCCTGATATCCTTCTGTGCTCACCATTAGCAGCCACCAGCCTTTGAAGGTGTACCCATAAACAGAACTGAGAACCCCTGGTGTGCCTCTTCCCTGTGTACCAGGACAAGACCTTGGGAAGGCTGAGGTCAAACTCGATTAATTCAGCTATTTAGAGGTTATAGGTGAAGCTACATCTAGTCAGAGATGCTCATGGGAGACTCAGGTTTCAGAAAGACAAATATTCCTGACCATTTACAGGGTCAAGGGGCCCCGCAGCTGGGCTTGTTACAGGGGGTAAGGGGTGAGAGTGTAGAATCCTCTGCATGATTTGTTTTGCCTTCAGATTTGCTCAAGTTCCATCTAGAAAGTCGAAACACAGAGTGGGTGGATGTGGAGGCTTCCCAAAGTAGACCTCCCCACCCACATATTCATTAGAAGAAATCACCACTTAGCCGTTTTTGTCTCTGCCGCCTACCCTCCTGGGTCCCACGCTCTTAACATTCTGTCCTGTGTGCTGGGAGCCGACTCCCACCCTCTCAACTGCCAAAAAACGCTGAACTCTCTCCCTAGAATCTCCTCTTGGAACCTATTGTTTCAGGAAAGCTCCTATGAGAATAGAAGTTACTCACCTGCTCTGGGTACTTCTTTAATTTAGGGATAAGTGGTGGATCCCTCCAGCCCATTAAACTTTGGGTAGTGTAATAGGACACTCTCTGTAACTTGTCACTTTGGCCAGAGGTGGTGATGAGAGAGCACAGGCAGAGCAGACTCCTTTTTCTTTGAAAAAGTGTAGGGCAGCTGTAGATGTCCCCGCACTTCCACCTCCTGTCAGCAGAGAGAGAGTAGAAAACTGGGATAATGTCATTCTATAAAAATAGATACTCGGGATGAGCGATTGATTTTCTGGGAGAGGAAGGCTTGTAGATTAGCTGGAGAGGGTAGTGCTCTGGAAAACTGCCTGCTCAGGAGAGGTGCTCAGAGCAACAAAGACTGAAATCCTGGTGACGATGATGATGATAAAGGTAGCCACAGTGAAGATGGTAGTGACTGGGATGGCATGATCTAGGAAGCAACTCCTTCGCTGCTACTGCTGCAGCTGACAATTGGAGGGATAATCCTTCATTCTGTTCTTCAAACATGAATGGAAACCCCACTCTCCACCCTATTTACAAATAAGCTTGCATCTAATGCAACCTTGGGTATTTTAACATACGGTGGAGCACCATCAAAAGCTATCTTACAGGGTTTTATGGAGATAAAGACATTAGTGGCCAGAAGACAACATCTAAAATATGTTACCCAATCCTTCTCCAAAACACAGGGGGAAATTAACCTCCTATCTTCTGTGAGAAGCTGGATATGGGCATAGTGGATGAGGACTAATGTGTACTCTTGGTTTGCTAGCAAGGTCAAATTAAGTACTTAGTGGGAAGGGCAGGGCCAACTTCATGCTGCTTGCTATCTGGAGACTGCGTAGTGGAGACTGAGTTTGAGACCAGCCTAAAGTATGGGTTCAAGGCCGGTATGATCCTGTCTTAAAAAGTAAAACAAAACAAAGCAACATTAATGTGATACTACACGCCTGCAATTTCTAGCAGTTGAAATTTCTAGGAGGACAGCGGGTTTGAGACTAGCTTGGGTCTTCCCCCACAAAACCACAAAACCTCAAATAAATAAACAAAATATAAACAAACAAAAATCCAGAAGGCCAGGGCCAAAAGGCCATGTCTATACACTTTTCTGTAATTCCATGTTATTTAAAAACCTTTCAGAAACAAAATTATGTTTAGACTTAAGCATTTTGACAGAGTATTGACTTTACTGGTCTTGTATGTTACTTCTTTACTTATTAAGTATTTATTTGGTAAAAAGGATAAATTTTTATTAACTCATTGGAGACTGATAATAAAAATAATTCATAATAGGGTTGCTGTTGATTGTTGCTAGGACATATGTTCATCAGGATGTTATACACATGTCCATATTTTAATTTTTAACAAATTTATTATTAAAAACCAATGTTACTATCCTCCATTAGAGAAAGGAACTGAGGTTTTAAGAGGTTATAAGTCACTAGACTATTTTGTTTTGTTTGGGTTTTGAGACAAAGTCTCATGTATTCTATACTGGCCTTGAGTTTGTTTGGAAGCAGAGGATGACACTGAACTTCTGATTTGCCTGCCTCCCTCTCCCCAGTTCAGGGATTACTGCTATTCATCACCATGATCGATTTATCCAGTTCTAGGAATCCACTCCAGGGTTTTGTACAGGCTAGGCAAGTACTCTACAATAGTGCCTTATCTCCACTTCTCAGTAGATATTTGCTAGTGGACACTGAAGTATAAGCTATGAGCATTGAGCCTTCTGATGTGGAGCTGTGTAGACATACTCCCTTATGCAGTATACTGCATATCCTATCATGAACCAAAGAGTTTCTGCATACTACTGCATCCCAATTACGCTATCTGGTGGCCTTGAAGGAGCAGGGCTGTGTCATTGAGGAGAATGAATAAACTCTGGTGATCCATCATAATCAATTCCCCTGACCTTTCCGACACCTCTGCTAGGAGAAAGTCAAGCTGTTCTGTGGGTCAGAATGCTCAGAACTGCGAAGGGCATGGGGTTTATGCTGCAGAGAGCCAGCAAGAAGAGGAGGACACTTACTCAGGCCCAGAGTGCTGCTGCTAATTGTTTCCAAGCATCCCCATGATACTTACCAAGAATTCCTGATCCTGAGAGTGTGGGTGCCTGGGCTGAGAAGCACTTTACATTCATTATCTCAGTGGTTCCCAAATGCTGACCCACAGGCTCATCAGACTCCTCAAATGGCATTTCCAACAGACTGCAGCTAAATGAGAAAATCAAGGGCAATTTAGTGAAAAATTTAATAGACCTAAATTTAATCAATTTGAAAGGCCGTCCTTTATTTTGAGATTATGCCCTTCTTGCTTTTTTGCTTTTGGGTGTAAAATGCCCTTTCCTTTTTGAAGTGACGAAGGTAGCAGATGGCTTGTGGTGTGTGTGTGTGTGTATGTGTGTGTGTGTATAAAAACGTCCTATCTTGTCTGCAAATGTAAAAGTTGTTAATTTCATGCAGTCCCTGTTTTAAGTTTTTATTGTAATAGGCTCTAAATTTTGGAGATGAGGGTAAAAAAAAAAAAATCACAACCTTGCTGAGAGGGATCCTTTCACTATTGACTCCATTTTACAGAAGAAACTGGTGTGACGTTTAGAGAGGTTAACTCTCTTCCCCAGGTTGACGTTCCTCATGAGCACCAAACTTGGATTTAAACCCAGTTGACAGTTGTGAAAACTTGGCAAAGCTTCATCAGCCTAATACCACTGTCACAGTAAGTGGCTTCCTTTCCCGCCCCTCATCATTTCCAATGCCACTGGCCTCCGGGGTTCTGTAGGGCGCAGACCGGATTCAACAAGGGTGTTAGAGACTATTTCCTGGAGGCAGCTGTATTCCTTGCCTTGAAAGAATAGAATCCAGGGCAGCTGGAAAGACCTGTGTGTTCCCTTGCTCAGCACATGCTTTTGTTGTCCATGTTCCCTAAAACAGATAATCAGTGTAGATAGGCGTGTGTAGAGGTAAACACCAACATACTTCTGCAAGCCGTGCAGCAGGCCCTCATAGTGACATGGGCAATTAGTGTTCAGAAGCCGAGTTTATACATATGAGCCCATGAGACAACTATGTAAAGAAAAAACGGCTAAAGGAAGAAGAGGTAGCCTTTTTATACACCTGCACCTCCTTGTCATTGAGCAGGTAACAGAGAGGGTCTGGTAGGAACAGAGGATAAATTAATCTGTACCTTTTCCTGGTTGAAGCCTGGTGCCAACATGAACTATCTGACCTGGCGAGAGGTCAACTGAGGTCGAGACATACTCAGACTTGCAGAGTAACCATGCCCCTAATTTTTTTACAGAAGCGTATGTAAGGTACCAGCTCACCAGTCTGTTTCTCAGCAGCCTTGATAACTGAGGAGGCGGTGGGCATAGATTCAGCGGCTTTCATTTAAGAGAAAATAAGTTAAATGTGTCTTGTATCTGGGAAGTTGTGGCCAAATTGAACGTGGGTTTGTTAGATCGTGAAACCTTTCACTCACATCCTTTCTTTTTTTTTTTTGTTTTCTTTTTATATTTTTGCGGTTGCTGAGGGTTGAACCCTGGGTCTTGAGAATGAAAAATGTGTTTCTTTTCTGGTAGATTCAAGATATCCAGGATATTGCAGCTTAATAATAGTCGAAAGCAGGTTTTTATGGATTAGCTGGGAACACTTCCCGCTATTCATAAAGGGTTCCCTAGAAACAAATACCTTGTGGATATTTTTTTAAGATTTATTTTTATTTACACATGTGCATAAACTTCTGCATGTGTGCATGTGTGCTTGTGTGCATGTGCCGTTGGAGATCAAATGAAGGCATTAGATCCTTCAGTGCTGGAGTTCCAAGCAGTAAGCAGCCTCGTATAGGTATGGGGCCCACACTCTTGTCCCCTGCAAGAGCATCTCACATTCTTAAGGGCTTAACAGTCTGTCTGGCCTTATGACCTGGAGCCTTCATGATAACAACTGTGAGACACATGAGGTAGCAGTAGTCATGATAGATTCATTTTGTTTTATTTCGAAGTAATTACACATACGAGTATTAGGAAAAACCAAACAACAAAACTGAGTGTAGAATAAAAATAAAATCCTCCCCATCACTCTAAGGATACACACATTTTTGAGTCATAGTCCTCCAGTCCCTTTTCTATGCATTTGACATGCATGTGTATTTACACTCACACGTATAACCCCTGGTTGCTTATAAATTATGTGTGTGTGTATGAAAACAGGCAACATGACTGTGGAATTTTGTTTTGATGTTATTGTTTTAATTTTTAAATTCTCACTTTGTATGTATATAGTGTGGTGTGTGTGTGTGTCTGCAGAAGAGAGAGAGAGATGTGCATGTATGCAGGTATTTACATACCATGGCAAGCAAGTGACAGTCAGGGGGCTACTTTGGAGAACCTGTTCTCTCCTGCCAGCTCTTTGAGACAAGGCCTCCCTTGTTTTTGAGGCTGTGCTCCATATCCCAGCTGGCGTAGCACTGCTCCTAAGGATTCTGTGTGTTCACTTTCTGTCTCACCGCAGGAGTGCTGGGGTTCTGGGGCTCGGACTCCAGTTATCAGGCTTACATAGCAAGTTCTTCTACCGGCCAAACCATCTCCCAGGCCCCAATTGTGAGCCTTTATTGCTGTTTGATTTTATTTCACACAGAAATATTATCCTGTATATTCTGAAGCATCTCAGAGTACTTTGAGATTTCTCCAAGGGAAAACATGCAGACGCTTCTGGTTCCTCCCAACAGGTGTCTGTATGGTAGTTACATTTAAGTCACCTTCCTCTATTGCTTTGTGTCATTTACCTTTATACACAACATGAGAATGAATGTCCTATGCAGACACAGGCACATCCATGTTCAACACAACTATTTCAACCGGGCAGATAGAGCAAACTGGAGTAGTTCCCTGAAAAGATAGGAACATTTTACATTTTGATATTGATTATCTCCCAAACTCAATCAATTTTGACTTCCCAACAGGTATTTGAGACAGTTTGTCTCTCTATAGCCACTTCAATTTTATTATTATTGTTAGGCATTTTACCTTTCTAATTGGCTAATTCTATTTGGTAATTAATGTCAGTCTCTTGAGCAAAAGGCAATAATATTCCAATGACCATAGTTTTTATTTGAATTCATTTTTATTTTTACTTCTTTTTTTATAACAGAAATACCCCAGATTGGCCTAGAGTTTTCAATGTAGTAGACAATGACCTTGAATTTCTGACCCCCATTTCCCAACCTTCCCAGAAGAGCATTTGCATCATCAATATGGTGGCTGATCCCTCTAGTTCCAGCAATGACAAGCTGAGGCAGAGGGATTGGTTTGAGTGCAAAGTGAGCCTATATAAAAGAGTAAGACCCTGGATCACAAAGTTTTAAAATGTAAGAAATAAAAATTAAAACAATAAAGAGGCAAGATATTGTAGTGTGTGCTCATTGGGTTCTGGGTACAGCACACACTTCTGTTCCTGTTTTGCAAGCACAGCTTATTTTTAGCCGTAGGCTTACTGACAGCCCACACTCAGGATAGAAAGCTCCAGCAGTTTTAAGGGTCGGTTGTACAAGCAAAATTTGATCTCTAGGCTGGACCCTATTCTTACAGGCAAAGCAATTGTAACCGAAGAGTTGGAATGAGCTCTGCTGGAGAAGGAGCCCATTGCTCAGAATGAGTTCATCCAAGTGAGTCTGTGGTATATCCTAGGTAACTCAGGGCTAGGGAGTGATACCTTCACCTGGAAAACTGTGTGTGGAAATTGATCTTTTGCAGAGTGGCTTGGAGAGAGCATCAGGGACTGAAACCTCCTGGCAGCTTAAAATACATAGAAGCAAAAGGCAAGCCAAGGCTTAGAATCCATGCCTTTTGAGTGAAATAGACAGCAAGCAGCCATGTAATCCAAGTTCCTGTTGCATCCGTCCACCCACCCACTCACCCACTCATCCATGCATTCAGCCTGCAAAGTTAGTATTTTCTGATTGTATCTTATGTTCCCAGGGCACTGCATTAAACGCTGCAAGTCTAGTAATCAAAGATGGAGGTGAAAGTCTCTCCGATTTTGCAGCATTAGAAGTGCCAGCTTCCCACTGCTGTTTCATGGATAGACCCCAGAGAGCTCCAAAATCCATCTATTAGATAACCCTGCGGCTTGGAATCCGATCACAAAGGGCAGAAAAGAGGGGGCTCTCTGGAAGCTGACACTGCATTTCACAGAGCTAGCACACTTGCTAGTGTTGACTGTGGCCTCCTAACCCAGGCTTCCAGTTTCCAGCATCCATTCATTTAACTTCTCTCTTGCTTCCCCCCCCCCCCACAGCACCCACTCCATTCTGTTATGGTATATAGTTCACTTGCTTCTTATCTTCATTGTTTATTTCAGCTCACCCTGCCCTCATACACACACAGGAAAATAAGCTCTATGTTGTAAGGGATCTTTGTCCTCCCTGAGCCTATACAGGTCTAGGGACTGGGACAGGCCCTAGAGTGAGGTTAATACTAACCAAATTTGCACTCATGTGTTGGCAAAGTGGTCAATCGAAGTGATGATTGGGATAGGGAAATAGATAATAAAGAATGTAGTTCTCTAAAGAGCCTACTTGACTTAAGAGTGAGAAGGTATGTGTGTATGTATGTGTGTGTGTGTGTGTATGTATTTGTTACCTGTATTTAAATTAGGACATGGGATTCAAATTTGGGTAAGCATCAGGCTGATATTGTCACTGAGCTAACACAATGGTCTGAACTACTTATGAATTACACCCGAATGTCCTTCCTTCAGTCTTACAGTAGTCTTTCTTGCTCTGATACATAGTAACCTCCATACAAAAAATCCTTCAATGCAAGGTTTACTGTCTTGACAGTATACGGAAATTGTAAAAAGTGAAGAGAGGTGAAAAGGACTTCTTTCATTCTCTTAACTCATTGACAAAATTGGGGGAGAAAGAAAAATGTTGCAAATACTATTGTTTGGGTTAAATGTGAAGTTAGGCAGTAGCTCTCAAAGGGAGTGCCATTTGACAATGTTACTGTTCTTTGGGGTTTTTTCAAGCCTTCTGGCTTCCTACGGGCTATCTATAGGCATTCAATTAAGGGTCTTTCCAGCCTAAAGCCAGTGGGGCAGCTCCTGAATGCACAGACAGCACATACATGCAAGTGATCTCCAGTGCCTGAGAGTCTCTGTAGAAAGAACAACCAGCACATTGTTCCCTCTCTTCTCCCATTAATTGACGTAGAAAGAAAGAATCATCCAGGAGTAAATGACATGGACTTTCCTTTTTTATTTTTTAATCACTGAGAAGGGGTTCAGATTTGGCACCCCTCGATGTCATCTTAAAAACCTCACCAAATTTTGCCATCAGTATATCAAAAATAGTTACATAAAAAATACGCCTTTTGACTTGGGGTCCTTTGATGCTCTTTGCTGATGTTACCCACAGGGAAAAGAAAAGTCGTTCCTCTGTTCAAGTGGCTTCTCATAGACAAAGTGTCCAGGAAAAGAGCACTTAGTGATGATATTTGTTCACACTGTGTAGGGACATCTGGGATGGTTGGTCCATAGAACAGAATCTGCCTCCAAATAATTTTGACTTGGTTTAGAAGGGCTGGGAGCCCATTGCTTCATCATCTCAGTGTGGCTGACTCTAAGAAGGAAGTCTAAGAGGAAGAGTGAGTCATTACTTCAAAATGGGTGTATAGAGAGACTCACTTGCCACATCTGAGAGTTGGCACACTGGAAGGAAACAGGGCTCCTTGCAGGTGAGCTGTCCTAGTGGATCCTTCCAGAATATATTTGTTTTTCATTAAACCATTCAGATAAGGTCTTATTAGAGTGCCAGGTTTTACTTATCGCATTCTTTATGAAAATGAGCTGAAGAAAAATTTCTGCCCTGTTCTTGGAACATTGTGGTTTTTCCAGTGTCTCACTGAAAAGAGAAAGAAAGAAAGAAAGAAAGAAAGAAAGAAAGAAAGAAAGAAAGAAAGAAAGAAAGAAAGAACTGGGAAGGCAAGAGAGAATGGAAAGCCAAGATCTCTGGTCTTTCCTTCTTTCTCATTGGTTGTCATGGAATTATGAAATAAAACTAAATACAAAAAGTAAATTAAGGAAAGAGGTACGGGGAGGGGGGGTTCATGAGTCAGAGCTTGTGTTATGAATGCTGTTGATTCATTGCAGCAAGCAGTTTTCAGATTAACCTCTGCCAACCTTCTTACCCTAAAACAGCCCCCGAAACACTTAACCATTGCTCTCCCAAACCCACTGAGCAACTTCTGCAAAGGGTTAAACATGCTGCTGAGTCCCTGTTGAGTTGAGGGGATGCAGAAATCCCAAAAAGTGGTTAGAGGAGTGGGTTTGCAAGGTGGAAGGTGGAAATGAGCAGTCAGTCAGTCTGGAGCACAGTGGAGACATTATCACTTTTGATAACATTTCAGAAGAATAATGCCGAACTGTGGGATTGTTCTTTTTCTTTTCATCAGAAAGCATTTTGATTAGTCTGCCAAGTGAATTGTATCTTACAAGCTGAGAGATCAGTCTAGAAGAATTAATTCTGCTGGGAATGTGGGGAGTATGTGGGGAGTACCTTTGGGAATGGCCTTTTTGGAGTGGCCAATCCCAGAGTCCTGTCTTAGTGTCCCCCTCCTGAAAGAATTACTACCCTTCTCAGGGGCAGCTCTGTCCTGCAAAGCTGGCACAAACTGTCACCATCACCTGGGATTCTTTCAGGGAACCTAGCAACAAGGTTCTAGTGAACCCTTGCTCTGAGAAAAAAGAAGAAACCCAGTCACTGGCTCAAAATAAATCTATATAAAATATGGCAACTATTCCTGATCATGATTTTACTATTGCCAGGATTTCCCCCCTTGTGGGAATCAAGGACGAGCTACAGTCTTCATATTTTCTCTTAATTCACAGATCACATCACTTTTTTATTGCATAAAGACTAACGAAATCTACTAATGAATAATTATTACTTCATAAGATAAAGAGAGGGAAGATCTGCCTGCAAGAGTGGAATGTTAATTTGACTAAGGAGGCCAGGCAAGAGGGGAAAATATAAAGTAAAACCATTTCAATGTGTTCTCTGCATTACGCACAGTAATCTCTTCGCAGACAGGGACTTTTGCCCACCCCGAGTATTTATAATTTGAGCAGAGCAGCGGGTTCTAGGCTGGGAGAAGGCCCCTCGCGTTCACCTCATTTTAGTGTACAGCTGCGGTGGATTCTCTGGTTAAGCCGCGGGGCTTGGAGCTGCTCAGAGAAGGCTGATTCCAGGCGGAAAGCAGCGCTGGAGCGCCGCGCGGGGGCCCAGGGATCTCCTCGCCCCCTCCCCCGCAGAACCCCAACCCCTGGCGAGTCCATCACCCCCAAGCGTCTTACAAAAGGGGAATCCCTTTTCTTGTGTTTATTTGCCAAGGAGTCAGGCAAACAAACCGCCGACTGAAAATCTCCCGGACTCCTCAGGGTCCCAGCTGAGCAGTCTTGTTAATGGTCCAGCTCCTTTGATTGCCGGAGATGTGGGACGCTCACACGCTCGCTCTCCATCTCCTTGGAGAATTTTAGCAGACAAAATTTAAATTTTGGCGAGTCTTTTTTTTTAAAGAAAGAAACCCACAGCCCTGCCCCTGGACCTCTTTGACAAATGAAAAGACTCTCCAGCACCAAGCGAGTGAGCGACAGTGAAGCTGTGAGTCAAAATTCTCTCTCTCTCTCTCTCTCTCTCTCTCTCTCTCTCTCTCTCTCCCTTCCCTCCTCTCCTCTCTCTCTCTCTCCTCTGCCCTCTCTTCCCCTTCCCCCCCTCCTCCCTTCTCCCCTCCTTCTTTATCCGTGTCCCCCTCCTTACTCAATCTCTCCCTCTTCTCTCTCTAGCATCTCTATCAGGGCATCTTAACCCTCGGTCTTTCATAGAAGTAGACTTTACCCATTCTTGTCACCTTTAGGGGGTTGCGGGGTGGAGTGAGGGGCACCTTCCACTTTAAGAGCGCTCCAATAACAGGCCCAATAAGCCGAGGAAAACCAACACACTTCCCTGCCTCTTCAAGTGTCTTTAGTCGAAGGCTGATGAACGCTGGGTACTAGCAAACCCGAGGGCGAGGAGAGCCAGGGAGGAGGGACTCTCTTGGGGTGCGGTGGGGGGAGGGAGAAAGAGAGAGACGAAAGAGGAAGAGAGAGCAAGAGGGACAGCCACTGCTTGTGAGTTAGATAATCGGCAAAAATTAAAAAGAAAAAAAAATTGTAGCAACCAGGCAAGAGGGTTAAAAAAAACAACAAAAAACAAAAAAAGCAGGCAACGCGATTGTAGATTTTATGTGAGCGTCTCCGCTCTCGCTCTGCGGGCACCCGAGAATCGCGATGCAGCATCCTCTGACGGGGGCCACCTGCGTGGCACTCCCCAACGTGGGCATGTGTCCCCAGCTCTCGTGTGCCTTGACTTTTATGTACTTACAGCAGGTAAGACGCGCGGCTCTTTTCTTGCTGGTGGCAGCTCCTTCTCAGCTTGGCCAGACTGGGTATCGCTTCAGTGGGCTGCGCGTTAGGGAGGCCTGGGTTGGGGGGCTCGAACGTTGGGACGAGGTGGGGTTGGGTGGGAGCCTCTTGATTTCCGTCAAGCCAAGATGCTCTTTTAATTCACCTGTCTGAATACTTTGTGAGCACTGATTTCTAGCCTGAGGAACTCGGAATTTGAAAACGAAAAACTGCTGTTTTTCTTGTGAGCATCTTTCCTCATGTCAGAAGTCCCAGAGGGGAGGGGAGGGGAGATCCCTATGATGTTGAGAGTTTGGGGTTCTGTGAAGACACCCAGATGCCTGTACTTTTAATTTAGCTGTTTTAATGATTGAAACAAAGTGTGTATATATGGGGTGTGTGTGTGTGCGCGCGCGCGCGTGCGTTTGTGTGGAAAGAGTGAGGAAGAGAGTTTATTTGTGGACATTGGGATTTCTGGAGCTTGACAACCCCTCCAAAAAAAAATCTTTGAAACTCCTAGCATTGGATGAACATGGTTAGATGCTGTCTTGGCTGGTCTGAACACAGGGTCGTTTTGTTGTGTATTTGGTTGTTTCTGTACCCTAGGCCAGTCCACTCCCTGATAGTGGTCTCACCAGGGATGTCTGTTGGCTTCATTCCCATCCAGTCCACATCTGCGAATTTTTGGATTCGGTTCTTGCTCTGCGTGTCTGCTCAAGGCTACACTGGTCTTCTCCTTCCCTCTTACTGGAAAAGCTTTCGCCTAACTTACTACCCCTGAGCTTTGGAAACCAACTAGCACTGCCCTATGGGGAGGCAGACCAGCTGTGTCATGGGGCGGGGTCTGTGGCTGTGAGTTGGCAAGATTAGAGGGGTTTTGTCTGCTGATGGGAATCCATGACCTGACTCCCAGGGGCCTCTATCCTGTCCTATGAAGTTTTCACTGGGGGTAATCCTTTTTGCCTGCCTTTTCATGAATTCACTTCAAGGGTACAATTGGTTAGTGTCTGTGTGTGTGTGTGTGTGTGTGTGTGTGTTAACCAAACTTCCTCTGGAAGAGTTGAGAAGGGCCCCTTTCCTCCAAGATGTCCCACTCTAATCTGTGCTACAGGAAGAGATGTCTTTATAAAATGATGGGGTTCTGGTTTGAACATTTGAATAATTTGTTATCAGCTTGATTGCCTCCAGAAAAATGTTTCTTCTACATATTTACCGCTGCTAGTCGTTTTTTGAGAAAAGCCCTTTAAAAATGTCTTGTGAATAAATTGGTTTATGCTTGTATTTGTTTTATTTTGTTTCCTGTTGAGTAAATCATACCAGAAACCATCTCTTAGGAATGTATTGATAATATATGATTCACTAGCTTGTACCATTTCATTGCCTCAGCTGTGAATGTGTGTCGAGTGCCTATGTGTTTTACATCACTTACCCATCACAAGAACATCTCAGTGAGCATTTCTTCAGTTGCTAATCCTCAGTTGGATTGAATCAAATTATTAGAGTAACTAGATCTTTTTTATCCTGTACTTACGGTGTTTCATTTTATTTGTGAATCAACTGGAATAATGTTATTTAACAAGTAGAATGTTATGGGTGCTCAATGCTTTCTCCCTTTCTGTCTGTATGTTTTAATTTATCAGTATCTGTGCCTTCATCATTAAACTAGTTTGCCCTTTTAAGAAGAACTTAGGGAGAAAGACAGTGACGTTAGATAAGAGGATATTTTTGCTGTGGAAAGGATGAGTGTAATGTATAGGACCAAGGCTTTCCCACTATAGAAAGTACCCGCTATGGAGAGGAAGCCTCACAGGAAACATTGGCTGCCATAACAAATATTTAAAGGTGACTGAATCAACAGCACTGCTCCCCAAAAAGGTGGATGGAGGATAGGCTTTGAAATAATCTCTCAAATGTGTTCTCTCCTTGATACTTTCTGTGAAAGCAGCTATCAAAAAACAGAGTGGCACAGGGTCAGAATAAATGACAGAAGGATGTCTCTTACCGAGGTTTACTAAATTATGAAGTGTAAGACAGACATTTATTTTTGCTTGTCCTATTTACAATCAACGTTTTTAGCTACCACCTCCCCCTGCTTTGTGAAAACTCACAATCAGAGCTGTGCCTGGGGTCATCTCTTCTGGCCTTTTGATGCCATGATTCAAAGTGAGGGTCTGTGTTATTTTTTTAGGTAGCAGCTCAGACAATTGGCTGATTTAGAAAGAAGGCAATCCCTTTAATCTGCAAGCCACATACCACTACACACTACACATTTTCTGCCAGTATGGAATCACTAAACCTTTTTTTCTGCTATTAATCTATAGCTAGTATTACATATCCACATGTTTGATGAACAGAAAGCTAGTTCATACTATCAAAGCATATTGATCAAATAGACAAATCAGGCTTCATTTATGATTAGAAATACCTTAATTAGAAGCACTTAATTTTTTTATGTATAAAAAAGCATGTGTCAAAAATCACTGTCATCCTAACCACCAGTTATATAAGAAAATAACTAAAATCCTCCTTTCTTATTTTGAAACATTTCTAATCATGTTTTTATCAGTACATATGGTCTCATGTGTTGGGGACTACTGGTCTCCACTGAAATTTGTTTTCTTAGAATGAAGTTTCATGCAGGGGCTGTTTCCTACTCAGGACTCAAGGAAAAGGACTTGGGTATATGCTTTCATTGGCTTTGGTAGTAACATCCCATTTTCCTTCCTAAATTCTCTCAGATTTGTTCTTAAGACAACCCATAAAAGCAAAAATCAATTAGGATGCCTCAGCCTTGGGAACATACGCTGAATGTTCAAGGGAAAAGAGCACAACCCCTTAGCTACAAATAGCTTTTTATTCAGACCAGTGAAGTGGTATCTTTGGTGTTTGCATTATTTTACTTATTTTGTATCATTTGTTTATATTTCCTAGTAACTTCTCTTTAGGTAGATATTTTCCTAAAGTTTATTATCTTTCTCTCTCTCTCTCTTTTTCTCGTGTCTTTCTCTTCCTCTTCCCTCTTTCCCAACACTGAAGCTGTTACTATAGTTGGGATCAGTGAGATAGAATGAAGCTGGGTAGCCTTTTTGGTGTCTAGATAATTCAGCCAATGATGTCATCGCTTACATGCCTGCATATATACACACATGTACACCTAAACACCCTGGCACATTCCGTGGATTTATAGCTGCAGCCCCCTTCCAGATGGAAGGATGAAGGACTGATGAAGTGGCTGCTGTTTTTCTCACTGCTGAGGCAAAGTCTATGCTTCAGCCTCAGGCTTGATGCACTGCAGTGGTCCTTTCTGTGGATCCTTTGATGGCGACATCTCCCACAACTGACTTCCAGCTTGTGTATACTCCCTGTGCAGAATCTTCCTAGGGTTCCTAAACTGGGTACTCATTTAAACACTCTTGCTTTGAGGTAAAATTCTGAATTCCAGTTCCAAATTTGGAGCTTATTATCAGCGAGATCAAAGGAGAATATATTTTGTTTGCTTAATAGAAAATAGTGCATACACAAACACATGAACACACATACACACATGTCAAAATCTCCCAAGTCAAGGGGAACAAGCACTGGGCACCCATTTCTTGGGAAGGAATGCTGAGACCACAGGCAGGACAGACACTAATGTTTGTTTCCTGACGCATTCTTCATGCCCCAGACTTCTAGAGCTGCATTTTGTGAGTTCTGACTCCATAAAGAAACCAGTAACGTATGAACTTACTACCCCTGGCTCCTACCCCACCCTCGGTGTCTCCGGTTCTGTTCCAAGAAGCCTTCTCATCTGTCAAGTGCTGTTCACTCCCAACCTTTTAATCAGCCCAAATTTAACAATGAGTCAAATACTTAAAATCCACATTAAAGAGGGGAGGAAAAGGGGGCCTGTGAAGTGGCTCACGCCACTGTCAATATCCAAAGATGGGTCATTTTTCCCAACCTAATGGTGATGCATGAGCTTTGTTTTAAATAGTGAAGTGGTTTGTACAAAGGGTAATTCCTGGTAAATGAAGCCATTGCTCATGGTGGACACCTTCAGATCGAAAGCAATTGAACTGAAACCCGCACATCAGCCCTTTCTGTCTTTAATTAGAAAGTGCTGCTCAGTGTGGAAACTCACTGGGGTAGAAGGACTGTCTCCCAGCGGTTGGATGGTGGTGTTGTTGCAGAGGCTTGCCTCCACGTACCAACCATGGTTATAAATTTGGGACATATTAGGTAAGGCATAACAATTATGGCTGCGTAGGAAAGTTCAATTCTCATCGCAGATACTCACCTTGTATCTCTCCATCTGATGATTTACGGAGGGTACAAATGACACTTTATCACATTCTTTCTTCTTGGCTTAATCCCGTACTGATTTATTAGATAGTGCTGTGGATTGGGGGTAGTCAATAGTGTCAATAATGCAGAAAAGAATTAGGATAGATTATCTTCATGTCTGAATTGTTTAAAGGGATCTAAGTGGCTGGAATGAGCACATTTGCAGGCTTGGCTAGCTGTTTGCCAAGAGACGTCTGTGTGCCTCTATCTTCAGATATTGTCTGCTATAAATTGTTTGATTAACGAACCCTGCTGGCTTTTTCTGATTTTTTTTTCTAACGAGAAGGCATGTGTGGTGGAATGATTCTGAACAAGGTGAGGCCCAGCGTCCAGTGGGCTGGGGTGCTTCTTTGCCTCACACCCATAGAGAGAGACATGTCCTGAAATCAGCTTCATTTCTTTCTGTTGACTCCAAGTTTACCTGGATTGCCTCTTCATTAAGGCCACTTGAAGCACTGTTCATTTTTGGAAACCATAACGCATCTGTCTGTCCACAGACGGGAGTCTCCTGTGCCATTCCTCTCTGCCTGCCATTTCGTGGTAGGTTGTATGTCAGAACATGCAAGCCAGCAGCTCTGCCTGAGCTGGGAATGGAGAAAGCCCATGTCATTAGTACTCACACACCATCTGTTTTCCTTACAGCCGGCCCTTGAGTGATTGTCCGGTAGCTGATATGCTGAGGGCAGACAATTGTTTTTTAGGGGTTTCTGATTCATTTCACCAAGCTCCCTGCCCCAAGAGAAAACATAATGCTGTTTATTCATATTGGCTGGTAAAAAAGCAGTGTAGTTTATCAGGCAAATCATGGTCTTCTGGAAGAGAAAGACATTGTGGCACAGTAAACAAAATCAGGTTGGCGCATCTGTGCCGAAGGGGGCTGGTGATGGGCATGGGGTGTCATCCTGAGAAAGAGGCAAAGCTGGCAGACATGGGCATAATTGTCCCATCTGCAGAGATTTCTTTAATGGACAGGGAGAGGTGTCCCAGTGTGCCACTTAATTCAATTAAGAAAAGCATAGAAAGTTCCATTCATCAATAAAGTTGCCTATTTCCAGTGCTGCTGAAGAGAGTCTTGCAGGGCTGAGCTCTGGCCTGTAGCTGTCACCCTGATGTAACTTGCCTCTCCTGGCTCTATTGAGGAAGGGTCTGTGTCAAATAGGGTCAGCTCTTAAGCACAATAGCTTAGAAGGGCCCTGACTCTTCTACCACAGCTGAGTGCAAGTAAGCTGGAGAAATGAGCAGTGGTCTCATGGTCTGTGCTTACAGGAGAAAATTATTAGGAGATGGCTTACCACAGAACTCCAGAGTCAGTTCCCAAGCACTTCATACGGAAAGTAGCAAGGGCTGGGATACGCAGACTCCTGGCATGCCTCTGGAAGTGGGGTTTTGACTGTTCTCTGCTCTTCCTAGCATAATGTGGCCATGATTGTTGGCTGAGAGAGAGCAAAAGATGATTTCTGCCCATTGCCTGGGATCTTTTCTTTGGATTCCTCCACTGCTGATCTGCATCTTTTGTACTTAATAAGCATTTGAAAGTGTCCAGAGTATCATCTCTTAGCTTTGCAATGAAATAGTTGAGATCTTTTCAGCCTTTTCCTAAATTTCACCCACAGTGCCTCAGGGCTGATATTATCCGGTTCAGCTGTTCAGAAAAGAGAGCAATAGGTGAGTGTATGGGTTTGGATACAACAGAGCCTTAAAAAGGGGGAAACACTATCTACCACACTCTATCTATGTCCAGTACTTTGTACTGTATAGCCATTTGTTTATGTGAAAATTGTTTCCAAGTGTTGATACTATTTCAGTATGGTAAGAGGTGTCCATGCTCTTGTGGGCTGAGGCTCTAGTAAAAGAATGATTGCAGATAGGGATGAACTTGGAAAACAGGTTAGGGGGCATACCGCAGGAGATGAAGAGGAGGGTAGCTAAGCCTCAGGAGGGTCTCTGGAGAGGTGATGGTTCTTCTGACCTGAGGTGCAAGGATACTGGGCCTGAGAAAAGCTAGAGAAAGCAGTTTAGGATTAGAAAAGAGCAAGAATGGGATGAGGGAGATAGATTAAGTGGTAAAGTGTTTGCTGAGCAAGCATGAAGATCTGTGTTCTGTCCCCACCACCTTTTGGGGGTAGTGGCCAAGCAGACTTGTTGGCACATGTTTAAATATTACAGCACTGAGGAGGCAGAGATAAGGCAGAGGCCTTAGGTCTTTCCAACCAACTAGGTTAGCCTTCCAGGCCAGTTCCAAGCCACTAAAAGATCCAAAGTATAGACAGTGCCTGAGGAGTGAAATAGGTTGGCTTCTGACCTTATGTACACAAATGTGCATACAGCAGTGAGCACACATGAAACACACACACGAGCAAGGGTTTGTTCTCAGCTGCAGAAGACACTGTGGCAGTCTCACATTTAGAGACACAGAGACACTGAGCAGTGGAAATGGGACTTATGCAGAGTAGTCCAGCCTCTGAGGACAGAATATGTGTCTCTCTTGTTGTCTCATGCTGTTTTGGAATGAGGCACAGGGAGGTGGCCTAATGAAAGAAAATCATTCCAGAACTGTAGAATAATGTCTATGAGGTATGGACCCAAGACAGGGACAATAGTTAGGAAGAGGGTCTTGATCAAACTCCTAAGGAATGATATTCAGAAAGAGGCACCAAGGCTCCTGTTGGCAACTTTGTAATCTTGTGAAGGGACATATAGGATGAGTGAAGCAATGTGAATGAGACAAACGTAGCCCACACGCTCTCTCTACTTCTAGGTATTCCAGCAGCTTCTCCTCAGTTTTACCAACTTACTCATTACCATAGATGACATACCTTTACAAATTTTGAAATTAACCTACATGTAAGTTGGCAAAGTACCCCTGCCCAATTACAGTGGTGATAAGATTTCCAGTATCCATGGAAACCAACAGTCACTCCATACTTGTTTACTGATTCCAAGATTATAGAGGTCACATGGTGTGTGTGTGCTCATTTATTGGGTCACTTGAGGTTAGACCTAGAGCTAGGTCAAGTTAATCAGGTGCTTTACGATGGTTAATCAAGTGCTTTACCTTCAGCCAACCCTGGGCCTCATCTTACATGTATTCTGAAACAAGATCTTAGTTAAGTTGCCCAGGCTGGCCTTGAACTCTGTTTCCTCCTACTTCAATCACCCTTGTTGCTAGGATGACCAGGCCATGGCCACCACATTGTGCTCATTCTGTGTTTTTGAATTCCCACAAGGTGCCAGATGAAGTCCATAAGCAAAACCTTAGGGCTCTTGTCTCTGAGAGGGTCCTATCATCAGTAACCTGTTCCCCATTATTGCAATAGTGCATTTAGACACATATCATTTTGGACCATTGTGCGTATTATGAATCGTCTGCCATGCCTGGGCTAGAATTACTCCTCCCTTTCTTCCTCTGATCCAATATGCAGAGAGCAAGACTACATAATTATCTCACAACTTTCTTCATGTCACCTCTTTATCCTTCTGCCCAGACGGTAGCCCACAGCAAAGAAAAGACATCCTGTATTTAATGTTGATAGTATACAGAGGGCTTTGAGACAATGGTCTGGGTCAGAGACTACTGCAGTGGTCTTTAGTGCTCATCAAGGCTCTAGTTGCCAGACAGTGGTACCCAGTCTTAATCTTTGTCTGTGCTGTTTCAGCATACACTGGATAGGAAGTAGTGTGGGAATGCAGCGTGTTCAGAAAGCCAGTGTGTATTCTCGGAGACTTAATGACTATTTTTCTTTTTCTTCTGCAGCTATGGAACAAAGTATGGGCAGCTTTAGGATTTAAGGGCCTCAGATTTTCCTGGACTGAGGAGTAAAATACAGGGAGGGTTTTGGCTTAATGAGTCTTTTCTTTCCTTGGCGGCAGATATTTGCCTGGGATTCACCTGGAGAACTCGCTCTTTCCTATTGGAAATAGCAGAAAGTGGCTGTGGTATTCCTTCCAGGAAAGCTGCTTTCTGTGTCTGGGTTGGGTAGTGCTCAGTTCTTCTGAGAGGATCTGGGCTGAGATATGATGCCCCTCTCTTGGAATATCTCAGGAACAATGAGCAGCAATTATATGGAACCTTGAGCAAGGAGTCTTGCCAGTTCACATGCAAAACCTGATCTCCCTTTAGAAGCCTGGGTGTCAACACTCCCTTCAAAACATGGTTGCAAAATGCATGTGCCTTTTGCCCTTGTGTGTAGAGTAGAAATCAGACTTAATCCCAATTCTGTTAGTCATGAGATAATCTGACTGAATTGAGCAAGTCGCTTAACTTGATCTAGACCTTAATTGCTTCTTCAGAAAAAAAAATCAAGATGAGAATGGCCATTTTATATTGTTCTTGGTGAGATGGGGTAGTGTACCACTCAGGGCTTGAGATGCACCAAATAGCCTGTAGGTACTCAAGATATGGGGAAGAACAGAATGTAACATAAAGTGATGGATAAGTGTCCTAAGGTCATATAGGACCCATTCCTGGAAACTGTCCACATGTATGGACCATTCTTTCTGAGTGGGAATGCCTGTGTGCCTGTGGCCTGTTGAGGTCACAGACACCAGCAACCGGGGTCACTTTGGATATCTCACCCCTCCTGTCTCCTCAGTTCTCCCCTTCCTCTATCCAGTCTTTTCCACTGCTGGTGGCAGTTATGACTGCATAGCTCAATTAATGCTCCATGACAGGAAAAGGCAGAGTGAAAATCGTCTTGCTCTTGTCAGTAGCAAAGTTATTTACTCTCAAAAGCTGACACAATCACACTGAGGGGATTTCATTTACTTCTATTCAGAATGTCGCTGTGCCCTGGTGCAGGAGACCTGGGACATGCTGATGCACATTCCAATAGCCTTCACCAACACAGTGAGAGGCACACGTGGGGCTTCAGGAGGAGCCTCGGTGGGGCTGGAGCATGGGTCCCTGAGTCCCGGATGTGGATACCAGAGTAAGTGCCTCAGCTAGGATAGATAAAGCAGACAGATCCATCCTCAGAATGAGAAGTAGGAGAGCCCCCCGCTGTTTGATTGTTTGTCCCTTTTATTCTGGGAACATAAGAGCAAGGTGTAAAGGACTCCATCTGGGTCACTCCTGAAGTTTTTGGAAACACAAAGGCACCTCCTACAATCAGCTCTACGCTGGCCTCCCCTTCCTTCGCCTCTGCTTACATGGGCTGACAGGCTCGCTCACCCAGATAATCTACAGAAGCCTATGCATTTGTTTTCCGTTTGCTTCTCTCTCTCTCTTTTCTCCCCCTCCTCCCCCTCTCCCCCTCAACTCCTTCCTCTCCAAGAAGTCTTTTTCGTAAATGTAATTTATTTATTTTTATATTAATCACAGGTTAGGTACTTTGCATCCCAGTGCCTTGAGTCGCTGTTGAAGCAGGAAGAGAATGAAAGGAGTCTTTGCTTTTTGATGCAATTTCAGTTCCTTCCACTAGGGGTCTCTGTGTCAAACTCAGGATTTTCCACACTTCTTTTATATATATATATACTCACACACACATATATGCACACAATAATATATTCCTTTCTTTTCTTTTGGTTCATTTTAGGAACGAGAGCCCTTTCTGTAAACAGAAAGCGATGCTGTGAGTCCATTGAGGGGACCAGAGAATTTCACTGTCCTCAGCACCATGATGACAATGACATAATTAAAATGGTGACACGATCAATACTATTTATGGAGCCCTGGATGGCAAGCACACGATTCAGCATGTTTACACGGATTATCTCTTTTAATCTTACAGGCAGGCCTCCATGGCGTCAGGGTAGTGACTTCTTGTCCTTTTATTTGTTTATGGTTTTCTTTGCAAGGCAGTGTCTTGCTGTTAAATTCAGTCTGGCGTCCAGCTCTCAGCAATCCTTCTGCCTCAGCTTTCCTAGTGGTGTAGCAACAGGTCCAGCTCAGGCTTCGTCTACCTATCTACCTTTCTTTCTCCCTTCTTTCATTTCTTTCTCTTTCTTTCTTTCTTTCTTTCTTTCTTTCTTTCTTTCTTTCTTTCTTTCTTTCTTTCTTTCTTTCTTTCCTCTCTTTCTCTCATTTGCTCTTGAACACAGAGAAGAACAGACTTAGGTGGGAGAGATGATGTTTAAAGCCGTGGAGTGCTCCTGTAGACCTCACACTGAGACACTACTCTTCATTGATTGCCGTCTGTCCTGCCTTCCCCTGCTGGGGGGGCTTCAGGGGGAACTTGAGTTAAGAGACTCCTGCCAGGCTGTTTGTCCATACGACACTCCACTGACCAGAGCTCCTCTTGGCTTTGCTTCAGAGCTCTTTAGAAAGGGGGCGGGGGATGTTCTGAGCATTTTTTCTCCTCGAAGCAGATCTTGGTTTCAGAGTTGTTAGTTACAGAAAAGCTCTCACTCCATATCCCAGACTCACCTCACACTTACCCTTGACATAGACTAACCTCAAACACACGGGCGTCCTCCAGCTGTGTGAGTGCTGGGATCACAGTCATCAGCCAGCTGACTTTATCTGATGTCATTAGGTTCATTGGTTTGTATTTTAGGACACATAGTAAGCCTTGGACTTGCACGGGTTCAAAGAGAAAGTGTGAGGCTAGCAGGCAGTGCCCACAGACAGTGATAGAGTATGTTTCTGCAAAGCCAATTCCAGCCCCTAAAGCCCCGCCTTGAACCAAAGCTCTTCAACTAACAGGGAATGCAGTACCTGCCTGGCTCCGTCTGTATTAATGATTTATAAGCCACGCCGCTGCTTTTGTTCACGAGCAGGGCCTTGTCCTGTTCATAAAGGCATTTCAGGGAGTGGGGTCCTGGCTGGCCATGCTGTTAGCTTGCTGCTGTGAAGGCTGCTTCATAAATCAAAAGAGCCTGGTACTTTACTGCCTCGGAGCTCTGAGATGCTGTGCGTGTGTGCGCAGTGTGAGTGCATGTGCGCGCAAGCCTATGCGAATCACATTCACTTAGGGACAACTGCCTTGCCTTTCCATAAAGAATGAATGAAGCAAGGAACGTGACTGGTCTTTGGTGCTTCAGGGTAAAGGGGTTGGCTTCCTGGTGGTTTCCTGGCCCTGTTTGTTTCCCATGCGATGCTTATGCTTTCCGGTGATGCCTGTGAAAACGGGCTGACACTACTTTATTAGCATAAAGAGATGCAAACTCCATTAGAATCCCCTTCCATCTGCACCACCAGAACCTGCAAAGGAGGCAGGAAAGGAGCTGACTGAAGGCCAATGCCACTCATTCACTGCCAGCCAGAACAGCTTCCTGTACTCCTAAACAATGGCATTTGGGGTGTTTTAAAGAATTACTACAATTTCATTTACTCACCAGAAAGCACTTCTGCCTTGTTTTGAGCACAAGTGGGAGTGTTTATTATGTGGGCCTAGAATGCTGGATCTAGGAAACTTCTGTGAAGTGAGCCCTCTAGAGTGTTCTGATTTTAAGCCTAGAAGTTATTTGTTTTGCTTTTAAGTGACAAAAAAAAGATGTCCTGATGGTGTGGTTTATTTGGAGTTGTTAATTCTTTCGGGGTAAGTTCAGGGAACCGCTCTATGGTTTTGTTTGTCTCTTCATTTGTTTCCATTCTGGATGGCATTTTTAATTCTATCACGTGTTTCAGTTTATGTGTGCCTGGGGTTTTCTCCCCCTGTAAAACTAAGAACTGGGTAGAACTGAGTGGGAACTTAAGGGAGAAAGAAGAATAGGAAATTAAAGTGATACTTTAAGCACTCTACTGAAGAGGATATCTTTTGCATAGATGAAATACTGAATTTAAAAATGCTGTTACTCGAGGAGGAGAAAACAACTATTTAAAGCTTTTAGGAAATAAGCATGTCAGCGGAGAAGGCTCCTCACATGAGACACAAATGTACACACTGCTATTGAGGCGCCTGTCTGCCTCCCACTCAAAACAAGGGCTCTAATCTCTTTGATAAATATCAAAATTTGGGTGCTAACTGGTTCCCTCTCACCATTTATGCCTGTGGAAAAAAAAATCACAGTTTTTTTTTTCTTTTAAAACAATCTCATGTGCCAGTCAGCAGTCACAAAATTGAGACAGATTTGCTGAGAAAGGCTGACTTTTACTACACTGTCTTCCTGAAAAGCGGAGGGCAGGACAAATGTAGATTTACATAAGGAAAGAAAAGATTTTGCCATGTTTCCCAGGAAGGGAAATACGATACAGCGTTTCAGACTGAGGAGGCAGGTGCCCAGAGAGGGACGCGGACGGTCCTATTGTGCACATCTCTATGTCTGTGCTCCTCCTCTTTTCTCTGAACCCGCCAGTGCCTCGTTGTCTTTAATTATGTCTACGAGGCACAAGACGGCAGTCAACATCTGCTCCTTTGTTTACTTGGCTAACATATAGCTTTGATGGCTTATTAAACAATCTATTTTTCAAACCCAAAACAGAGAAAGCAGCCGAACCCATATTACGGCATTCTGTAAAGACCCATTATGCAATTAGCACTTGGGATTTGTGCAAAGCTGGTGATTCACCCAAATAAACATCCCTCTGTTCTGATAGCTTTTGATGGCATCATGGAAAATATCAATTAAAAAAAAACAACATAAAATCTGACCACATTTCCCTCTTCATCATCATGCCTACCAAGATGATGATGTTGTGGATGGGAGAAGCAGATTCTCCACTCTTAGAGGGCACGTGTACATGCCTGAGTGTGTGTGTATGTGTGTATGTAACTTTCTCAAATGATATTTTTTTTTAATTCGAGCCAGCAATTACAACAGTATGCATGACCAAAAAAACATGTTTCGAAGACAGGCTTCTGATTTTAACCCTCAGTGGCATGTTCTTAACACATAATCTAGTAATAAAATCTATACAGACAGGTAGTGAAGAACATGTGAGGGCACAACAACATCACTTCAGAGGCTGTGAGATGGCTCAGTGCTTAAAGAGGCTTGCTGCCAAGACCAGCCACCTGAGTTCAATCTCCAGGAGCCACATGGTGGAAGGAGAGAATCAACTCCTACAAATTATCCTTTGACACCCACCCCAACACACACAGATGAGAGAGAAAGAATAAGATAAATGTAAAGAAAACACAAAAAAACAAGATAGGTAAATAAATCACTTCAAACTTCAACCTTTCCTTTAAGTCAGTAATTTGCTCATTCATTCATTCATTCATTCATTCATTCAACCTTTATTTATTCAGCCTTTGATCTGATTAGGCTAGTCATAAAGCACACATGGGGATGGAAAACATCTTGATTTCTTTTTCCCATGGGGGTTACAAGTTCATGTGCGAGAGACAAAAACCTAGGTAGATAAAGAGGCAAGTGACTGTCATGTGATGTGTGTTGCAAGGTGGGCTTAGACAGAACAGTAGTCCACCTGGTGGGACTAGTAATGGAATTCAGAGATGATGCTAGGGAGGCGGTGTAGATGCTGATATGGAAGAGGGAAGAGAAGCAAAGGTCAGAGTGGAGGAGGACTTCTTTTCACAGGCAAACCACATATGGAATGGCCATCCTATGCCTCTGTGTTCTTAAACCCTGTGAAGGACAGAGATGGTCGAGGCAGAAAGGGGCCCAGAGTGGATATCCAGCTGGAAACACTACTGTTACATTTATTTCAAGAACATAAGAAGACACTATGTACAGAGCTGGTGAGAGGGAGAAGGTAACAAGCTGGAGATGAGGGACACAGGCCTCAGGTCTCTATGATACAGAGGTTGTTCAGGGTGGGGATGCAGAGATGAGAGATATACGCAGGACTGCAGCAGTGAAAGTCACCAACAGAAATCTTGAAGGTATCTGACCTTGGAAGGCTGGGGAAGTAGGAGGAGGAGTTGTGTAGAACCTTACTGGAAGAGTGGCAGGCCCATATCGATATAGCTTGGGGAAGCAGTCTCTGTGTGCTGCTGAGAACCTCAGTAGCTTCTTTGCCCCTTGCTAGGTAACAGCATCACTATTCACTTTGTACCCCATCTTGCCAGGTCTGATACTCCCATTGGAGTGCCAGATCTCTAACTGGGGAATAGCCTTAGGGAAAATGTTCAATAGGAGTACTTCTACCACACCCATGCCTCTGTCCAAGAGAGCATGAGAATGGAATGTTCCCATGCCATCATCAGATAGGTTTGCCTTTGGATCCTAAATAAGTCATGAATCTTATAGAATTATGACTAGCTATTTTGGAATAATAATGAACCATTTTAGAACTTAGTTTTCACATTTGGGAAATAGAAGGGATTATAAGATAAGGAACATAGCATTGTCAGAAACTGACATGAAGTCATTTGTACAGGATTCAGCATGGTATCTAACTACTGGAAAAACTCTACAAATGTCTGCACTCTACTCTTATTGGTGGTAGTAAAGCAGGAAGTGATAGTGAGAACTTTTAGTGCCTGTGATTCCACAGAAGCGAAGACCATGGAGGTGGTGAGGGGGGGAGGGGGGGAGAAAGAGAAAGAAAGAAAGGGAGAGAGAGATGCTGATTATGTAGTAGAGGTGAAGTTCCTGGGATGGTGGAATAAGAGAATAGCAGTTAACAATGGAAATGGTCATGGTGATAGAGATGGTAATAGTGAGGTAGATTTGAAGACTGTGGTGGAATAATAAAATAAAGTTGGAGAGCACACTGGTAGTACAGTGGAAATGCAGGCATCCTGAGTCGCCATCTTGGTGATGACAGATGATATAGTGGAAGTTGGTGATGGAGACTGGTTGAGAGACTTGTGGTAAAGTTGAAGTCGTGGCGATGGTGGTTATGGTGTCATAGCAGGTGATATTGAACATGGAGGTGGTAGTGGACATATTGGTAGTAGGTGACAATGAAGTTCATGGTGATTGTGGAATGATACAATGGTAGGTGATGATGGAGACAGAAATTAGGGCTGAAATGTTTATGGTGAAGTCAAGATAGTAGTAATGGTGGCTATGGTAGAGAGGCAGATATTGCTGTAGGTAACAGTGATGAATAGGTGGTCAGCGACACCTAGAATACAAGATAGTAGAAGAGATTCACCTGTAAGCCTCTGAGTGCCATTTCCCCTTTAGTGCATGCTCTCATTTTTTCAGGGTAACATAGGAACTATAGTACTCATGCTCAATCATTGTGAGAATGAACTGATTACAGGAACTGCAGTACTCATGCTCAGTCACTGTGAGAATGAACTGATTACAGGAACTGCAGTACTCATGCTCAGTCATTGTGAGACAACTGATTACAGGAACTGCAATATTCATGCTCAGTCATCACGAGACTGAACTAATTACAGGAACTATAGTACTCATGTGCAGTCATCATGAGAATGAACTGAGTTCATGTTCATAGAACAAATCAGAATGCTTGTTGCTATCAACAAGCCTGCGAACACAGAGTGTTGGTTAAACACACTGCTGGCACACAGTACATCCTCAAAGACAGAAAAGGTACCGCATGGCTTCTGTCAGCCTCTTCTCTTTTCATTTGGCTTTTCAGAGAATGCAGGAAGGGGAACCTCCCCCCTCCCTCCACTAGACCTACATCTATCTCCCCATGTGTTCTGTGTAGAACAGGTGTGTGGTGCTCCAGCGTTCTGGCAGAGTGCAACATGAAAAAGGCTCCGAGTCATTATAAAAATAACACCATGGCTCCTCCACAAGGCAGGCAGATGAGTACACTGCTAGCCAGCATGATAAAAAGCTTCAGCAAATGTTGGGTCCCAGTGGGAGGAAACAGACATATGGGGCCCACTACACTCAAAGGTGGACGTCAGCATTGAGTTTTAAGTAGTTGAGGTGGGCCATTCCTGAGCCAAGTTTTCCTTTCTTTCTTCCTTTCTTTCTTTTTCCATCCTAATTTTAAATCCCTTAGTTCCTTTTTAGCCCTTTGTTCTATTTTGGTCCTAAAAGACACATTTATCTTTGAGGCCAGCCATGGAGTCTCCAGGGAGATAAGAGCTGTGTTAATCTGGAAACAAGAGTCTGCCCTGGAATCTATGAATTCCCACCTTCACCCCTAAGCAGTGAGTTGAGAGAGATGAAAGCAGACACAGGAGGCGTATTCTGGAATGCTGACCTATTGAGTTCAGGCTTGTGGTGGTTTGGTATGCAGAACCATTGGTATCAATGCCAGCTGTGTATTTCCCAGAGTCTGTAAAAGGGACATGGAACCCTTTATGTCAGGCATTACTTGAAGAAATAAGGGCAGAGGGGTGTCTGTTTTCTGTCAGTGTTTATATGCCTGGGTACAAATAGAGTAGAGACTGTGCCATCTGTTGGACTTAGCTCCAAAGCAGTGGCACCTCTCTGGAAGGATATTTTGGAATTCTCATTTACCATCCACAGAGCCTTTCTGGGGACTTAGAGGTATGAGGGTGAAGCTGGCTTATTATGTGGGCCAGCTGAGTAGGGAACAAGATCCTTATCAGTACCCAGAAGAAGGGAGAGAGTACTGGGGACCAGAGAGTTATGGCTTTGTTGACTAGACATGTCACTTACGTAGCCTTGAGTGAGTTCCAATGCTCTCATATGTACAGTGGGGCCTCTCTGAGTACCAAGAAAGCCATGGAATTGTTAGAAAGATTGAGTCAAAGCCTTCCAGTGGTGATAATTATATTCCATGTACGTTGAATTTTATGGAAGTCTTTGAGACAGGAGTGTGGGTGACACAGGTCTGGACTCCCAGGGCTCAGCTAGGGGAAGTAGAATAATTCTAAGGTCGACACCAGCTTAGACTATATAATAAATCACCATCACAAAAGAAAAGAAATGCTTGCATTAAAAAAAATAAGCAAGTGCTAGAGCAATGGCTCAGTAGGTAAAGACCTTGGCACACAAGCTTGAGGACCAGAGTGAGATCCGTACAACACACATTAAAAGGCCAGGCATAGACCTGGAAAGGCAGTGACACACATCCTTAGGGTGAGCCAGCCTAGCCTGATCAGGAAAATGCAGGACTGCTAGTAAGATCTGTCTCCAAAATAAGATGGGAAGGGTGCCTGAAGAGTGACAGTCATGGTTGACCTGTGACCTTTACACATTGCACACATATGACATATGTACACATACAACTCTATATACAGGAATAAGAGGTAGATATAGATAGATGCATAGAAAAAATATAGTATAGATAAGATGGGTAGATAGATAGATAGATAGATAGATAGATAGATAGATAGATAGATAGATAGATAGATAGATTAAAAATCCCAACTTCCCTTTTCGTTTGCTTGTTTTTTGTTTTTTGAGACAGGGTTTCTCTTTGTAGCGCTGGCTTCCTGGAACTCATTCTGTAGACCAGGGATGGCCTCGAACTCAGAGATCCACCTGCCTCTGCCTCCCAAGTACTGGGGTCAAAGGTGTGTGCCACCACTGCCTGGCCTGACTTCCTGCCCCGCTCCTTTTTTTTTTTTTTTAAATGTTTGGGTATGCAGTATTTTTCAACAATTTTTAGATTATTCTGAATATTTTAGTTGTGAGGGCAGAAGCCCAATTCTAATTAAAGTAAACAAAAAAATGAGGACTTATCAATTCAAGAAAGATCATTGTATGAGTAGTCACTTAAAGCCCTGATATTCTACTTGGGTTGTGAATAGACAGGGTCATGCTAAGATCTGGTTCCTATGTACGGAGTTTTGACACTTCAAAATGGACTGATAACCAGGGAATGTTAAATGTATGGTTATTTAGTGAGTGCCCCACCTAGGAATATGATCACCCTCCCTTTGTAAGAGAGTTAATTGACTTTCAGAGAGGTGAAGAAACTTGCCTAGGGCAACACAGACAGGAACTGTTAGAGAGTCAGAACTTGACATTGGCTCCAGTCTCTAAGTTCACAGTCAATACATATGTAATACATTGCTGTTAGGACAGGAAATTAATTTCTTTTTAATTAGTAAATTAAATATCTTAAGGAAAATGCACATGCACACACACACATACACATACATCTTCTTGAGGAAAGATTTTGGAGACTTACCATTGACAGGTTGTGTGACTTTGAGTGAGTTACATAACCTCTCTTTGCTCAGTGTCTCTATCGGTTGTATGGGGTTAGTAACAGGATTTAGCTTATAGAGCTGTTCTTAAGATTGAATAAGTTAATAAATAAGAAGGTTAGAAGGTGCCTCGCAAATAATAAATAGTGTCTGTGGCTTGTTAGAAATGATCTAAAAATAGATTGTAAAGTAAGAGCCAGAGAGGAAATGAGGTCACTCAGGGTGGCTCTGCTTATGATGTCCCCAGTGTGTTCCAGAAGGACACTGCTAATCTGGGAAGTTGGAATCCCACCTGTCAGAGGCTCTTGTTTGCCACCAGCTGCCTGGCCATGACATTGAGGAGAAAGGTCCAGCTAACGTTCAGTGGAGCACCAGCCAGCCCACAGAGAGTAACTCTGGGCACCTGTCTTCCATGTCTTGTCCTGAGCCCATATCACATGAGTTGTGAGCACAGGCATATGCCCTGCCTCTTGTGCTTCCCTTACGCTGGCTGCTCTGTGAGTATCCTATGATGCCTACCCTAGTCTCTCTGATTTGATGGTACTGCTTTCCAACCTGAAGCTAAATGGAGCATTCCAGCAAAAAACCAATGATAATAATAATACCCTGGTCGCTCCCCATAGTGCTTTTTGTTTTTAGTTTTGCTTGCTGTTGCTGTGTTAAAATTCCTTGACAAAAGCAAAGTAAGGGAGGAAGGGCTTATTTGGCTCACAGTTCCAAGTAGTAGTCCATTATTTGGGGGCAGTGAAGAGAGCAGGTACGTTATGCAGCTAGTCAACCCACAACTGGGAACAGAGACAGAATGAATCTGTGCATGCTAGTGCTCAGCGCATGCTCGTTCTTCTCTTTTGTAGAGTCCAGGAACTAAACCTGAGGAATGGAACCACCCTTTTAGACTGAGTTTTGTCGTATTAATTAACATAATCAAGACACTTTCTCAGACATACCCACAGGCCAACCTGATCTAGACAGTCCCTCATTGAGTCTTCCCACCAAGGCAATTCTAAAGTGTATCAGATTGACAATTAAAACTAGCTATCACAGCTTTCCTGCTACTTTAAAATCTACCATCATGCCAAGCTACGGATGAGTCTTCTGAATAGGAGTTCTGGGTTCTCAGAGGCAAAGGACTAGCAAAGGCATCAGCCTGGTTTCACACAAGGATGGCCATCTGGCTTGTTCACGTGAGCTTCAGTTAAGAGTGTCTCATTTTATACACACCCAACCTTTCCAAGAGCTGAAATCCAAAAGTCTCACATCAATTCAGATGCCTGCTCTAGAGTCTACAGGTGAATCTCAGAGGGGACATCATACTCATACAGTGAGTGACATGGAAAATTTCCTGAGTGATGTGCAATTTTCTGAGTCAAAAGTAGAACTATCCAACTGATCCATGCATCACAAATAAGAACTGAAAATCATTGCCTCAGCCCCAGGGAGGAAGTTACTATGGGAAAAATAATCAAGTACTATCTAGTCCCGGGGACAAACATTGGACTACAACATTCCCTAGGGAGATCTGAAGCAGGGCCATCCAAGTTTTTTACTCCTCTGAGCCATACTAAAGAACAAAGAACTGATTTGTACTAATCTGAAAGCCTCTAGTTTCAAGTACATTTACATACTGACTTCATATGACATGTGGCAAGTGTTGTTGTTTACAACATTCATGTTTGAGAACCATGTGATTGAGTTACCAAAAAATGATAATTGCAGAAAACCAAGTCTCACATCTTAAGTGGTTTCACAATGTTTTGAGGGGCTTTGTTCATAGCCTATGTGCCCACAGGCTGTAGGTTGGGCAAGTATTCGAGAATGCCTTCCTTGGATGTCATTCTTGTGATTCTTTCTCCATTCTCTTTTCCCAGAATAATGTTTTCCTATTGTTCTGTAGGATTAGCTTCTCTCCCGGGTCCAGTAGAATCCTCTTGTTAGCAGCTTATTTCCAGCTTCAGAAGAGTCAGCAAAATGGAAAAAGTCAAGTTGTTGGCAAACCTGGCAGTCCTGTGCTCACCTTTGCTTTGGCATTCTGTTAACATGTAATTACCATCAAAATGGTTAAGGTTCAATGAGGAGCTGAGGGTTGAGAATGCAGAGGCTATTCAGGTTCAGTATAACCTAGACCCATGGTTCTTACTATATGTTAATGGGTACCATATGTAAAAAAAATCACTTTTGTGGTAGTTGGAAATGAGGTGTTGTCTGTGTATTTTAGTTCAGGGTCCAACTCTGACATGTCATATGTCCTGTCACATCCCCTCTCATTGTCATGGTTTTCCTGTCAGGAATGCAGTTAATATGGCAGCATCTAAAGTATTGCATGCATGTTAATGACTGAATTAGTGGTTAAGGGGCATGAAAAGTTGGAGGATGTAACAATGAACTGGGAGGAAAAAGTTAACACCAGGTATGTCATTAACTCTTAACTGAGAGATGGTCAGGTTAGTGATCAGAACTGGATCGATGAGTTGATAAATGAGTGGATGAATAGATGGGTGGGTATATGAATGGGTGGATGGATGTGTGTGTGGATGGATGAAGAGATGGGTAGCTGAGTAAGTAGATGAATAGTTGAGTGGGTGGGAGATGAGATGATAGGTAGGTGAATGAGTAGGTGGTTAGGTACAGAAAGAGAGTGTGTGATGAATAGATAAGTGTGTGAATGGCTATGTAGGATTGGTGAATGAATGGGTGGATGAATAGATAGACAGGCTGACTGCTGAACCAAGGGATGGATGACATGTTGGTTTCTACATCTGTTTGAAAAGTCTGTAGTAAACAAGGTCAAACAGTTGTGTTTTTTTTGTCTTATAAGACTTTTCAAATATGTTTGAATGTTAGCAGTCATCTAGAATCTGAGAAAAAGAGAGAGGAAGAAGGAAAGCAACAGAGAGAGAGAGAGAGGAAAATGAATGCTAAATCTCCAAACTTATTTGATTCACCATAGATCATTTTGACAGAGAGCATCCAGTGGGTCTCTGTGATGCAGAGTGTTATTTTGAAGATTCCAGACCTGCCCCAAGTTCCAGAGCAGAAAATGGTGCATGTCAAGCCCAGGTGGTTCAGCCCATATGTCAGCTGTATGAGTACGGGACAGAAAAGCTTCACTCCCACAGCTGGAGGATAGAACTACTTGAAGCATTCTCTGTGCCCAGCTCATATAGGCACCTGCAGTACAGAAGGCAGGGGATTCGGGGAGGCCACCAGGGAACATGCAGAGAGCAGCTGATTATTCAGTCTGTATTTGGAGAGTCCTCGGGGAGTATTTGTTTGCCTCAAGCAAGGTCAACTAATTCTTCAACCCAGTTGCCATTCATCCCCAGACAGGTCAGAGGTCAGTTCCTGAAGCATTGTGGAACTCAGCAGAGATGGTGCACAGGGCTGATATTCTTAGATTTGCTCATTCAGCCAGTCAGTCTGGCTTTCAAAGGAGAATCAGGTCAAGAAGTGCTTAATGAACCAAGAGAAGCTCAGTGTTATCTGCACGGCTGGGGGCTCAAGCCGCTAACGATCATCAGCAGAGTCCTGATGGACAAACCTACTAGCATGTTCTTTGTAGTCTTCCTAACCATTTTGGGAGATGGGACAATGCTACTGGAGGAGAGTGACACATTGTCCCAGATTCTTTGGTCTGTTCCATTTTGAAGGCACTATTTATTTCAGAGACTATCATGTGGACTTGACGTAGCCATAGTTTGGTTTTAAAAGTCTTTGCCATGCACAAAAGCCATATCCATATCCTTTGTTAACATGCATATTTAAAATTTTCATTTGGGAGATGGAAGGAAGTAGCATGTAGATTGAGAAGGCATAGATGTGCCCTTGTAAGCACATTTTATTTAACCAGTTAGAAGTGGGAAATTAACCAGGAGAATTTTAGGACCACTCACTTAGTGGGCCAAACCAGTTGCTGCTCATTCTACTATTATTAACACAATAATATGGTTCATGCTTATGCCATAGACTAAGCCTGGGAGATGGCTCAGTCATTAAAGTGCTTCATAAACATGGAGATCTGAATTTGAGTTCATAGAATGCACTGTATTGTGGTGGATATTGTACTTTTAGGGATAATGAGAAGGGAGGCAGAGGCAGGAGGATTTGTAGAGCTCTCATACTAGTTAACCTAGCCTATATCATAAAGTTCCAGGCCACTGAATGATAGACCCTGATATAACAAAAGGTGAAAGATACCCAAGGACCAGCATTCAATGTTTTCTTCTGATGTTCACACACCTGCCATGCACATGTGTACCAATACACACACACACACACACACACACATACACATGCTAAATAAATCCTCTACTACTCCATAAGTTAGAATTATTAACCATTTTCTGATGTGATAAATACTCAATCTGAAGGACAGAGAGTTTGAATGATGTGTCTGTAGCATGTCCCATGAGGTGATCAAGCATGATGAAGAGTGCTAGGTAGTGAGAGAATAAATACCAAGGCTCCAAGAACAGTTACTGTGTTGTAGGTAGAGAGATACCTCAAGGGTTAAAAGTATTTACTGCTCTTACAGAGGACCTGTGTTCACTTTCCAGTACGCATATAAGTCAACTCACACAGCCTGCTGTATCTCCAGTTCTCAGGGATCCATTTCTCTCTGGCCTCTGTGCATACCTGCATGGATATGGTAAAGATAATCTCATGTAGGGACATGAATGCATAAATAAGAAAATAGCAAACACTCATAATGAACGTGGCGTTGATGCCAGCTCTTTCCTTGGGTGAACTTACTTATGCATTTAAATTGAAAAGTATCCACAGTAGGGGTTCTATTTTGGATGTCACTCCTCCTTCTGGGTTGATCCTCCACCGAAGATGCCATGGCAATGGGGACAGTTGGAAACAAAGGAAGGACTGTTGGTGGCCTGCTGTATGCTGGATGGTCTGTGGAGGCTTTTCTGAAGAAGAGCTGCCCTCCTCAGTACTCTATTTGACGTGACTATTTGCTGTGGCACAGGTGTTGTGCTACCATCCTTCCTGGAGCCCATTTCCTTCTTCTTTTCTGGGAATTAACTTGTCAATCTTTAAATCACTGGCAGTCAAAAGTGTACACGTTACATAACAAGTCAGGGAATTTGATGTTGAGGTCTGTGCTGTGTGCAGCTCTTCTGAGAAGCCTTCCTACCTTCACTGGATGGAACTGAAACAGTATGTGGTATTGAGTCACATTAGTCTCTGTTGGTTCCAGCTGCTCTCTGAATATGCTCCTTCTTGATGAGCTGGCAGGTAGAGATAACTGCTCCTTGATAATCGACAGGGTACATAGCCATGGGGGAGAAAGGAGGAAAACCAAGTCATGGAATAGGGGGCAGGGAAGACAACGAACGTAAAGCTGCCCTGAAGGAAAATTCCAGCCATGTGGTTTCCGCCCTAGGACAAATCAACTGAAATGTTTTGTGATCTCAGCCGAATAGACTGTAAAGCTGGGAAACAGGAACACTGTCCAGAAGCTCCAGAAATCATGTCCAAACTTTTCACAATGTGACATGATGTTGTGATCTACAATGCTTGTGCTGGAGAACTGTGCCATCAAGCTGAAGAAGGAAATCACTGGGTTAGGAATGTGCCTTAGTAGATAAAGCAAATACATAGCATACAAAAAGCCCTAATACCACATAAACTGTGTGTGACCATACGTGCCTATAATCCTAGCACTTGGAAGGCAGAGGCAGAAAGATCAGGTGTTCAAACTCATCCTCGGATACATGGTGATTTTGAGGCCAGCCTCTGTTACATGAGACCCTGTCTCCACAGAGAGAACAAAATCTTAGTGTTTTAAGAATGCTTATGGTTTTGTTCTGAGCTACATCCACAGCTGTTCCGAGGCACAGCATGGACACACCTGCTTGCACCCAGCTGCTTGCTGAGTAGTCAGCACATCTGTGCAATAGGACATGAGAAGAGGAAGTAGCTGAATGAATTCACTGATGGAGGCCTTAGTGTCAGGCATTGATGAGACACTCATGTGGATCTGCCATGTTGACCAGAGATGAAAAGGTGCAGTGCGGAGACACGTTACAGACATTCCAAAGAAGTTAGTGCTTTTGAAAAGCACTTCATGGGCCAAAGACACCCACACCCCACATGTCATTCCACTGCCTCAGCACATCTGTGGGGAGGTACAGGCACCCTGTGTCACTTCTGTGGAGATGAGGGTTCCAGACAGAGCACTTCTTCCTGTAACAGGTAATGAAAAGGCGATAGATCCAACATCCGATCCCAGCCTCCCAACTCTAAAACTCTTGCTTTCTCTGTTGAGCCATGATGTCCCTGAGTCCGTTGAGATGATTTTGCAGCTACAGGTAGCTCTCAGTTTCCTGGGAGACAGCCTTTCCATTTTTTTCACCCATGCTAAAGAAGTTATTCTGCAAAACATTACAGAAACTTGCATTTATCTAATCACTACTTTATCTTTCTTTTTTCTCTCCCTTCATCACTCCCTCTCTCCTTCATATTTCCTTCTTTCTTTCTCTCTCTTCCTTTCTTTCTTTCATGAGATGGAATTTCCTATAGCCCCTCCGAGTTTAAGATGTTCTTAAACTTGTAAACCTCCTGCCTCTACTTTTTGAATGTTAGAATTACAGGTAAATGCCACCTTACCTGGTTTCGGTGGTGCTAAAGATCAAACTCAGGGCTTTGTACATAGTAGGCCAGCTATCTAACTACTGAAACATAGCCTCATCCCTATCTAATCACCCTTTTGGATCAACCACAAACACACCTTTAATTCTGTCTTTTTGGTGGAGCAATCACCCATGAAGTCAAACTCCAGCATGACAGCTATTGTTCCAACAATTTAGAACTAAGTGTAACAATAAAATAATTCTAATAGATGAAGGTCAGTGATTTCTGCATGTGGTAATAGAGATGGCTTTGCAGAAAATGTGACCTTATACTTAGGCCAACAAAGTTGACAATGAAGGAAGGAAAGAAGGAAGAGATATAAAAGGAGGATTTTTTTTTTTTTGGTACAAGTCAGCAAGTTTGAAAGGAAACTTGAAACATGGGAGTGTTCCACAAAGGCAGTTAGCTGGTGCATAAAAACGGAAAGGAAAGGAAAGAGAAAGGCAGAGAAAAGAAAAGGGAGATCAAAGAAAAGGAAAAGAAAAGATTGCTGGGGCTGGAGAGCTGGCTCAGTGGTTAAAAGCAGTGCTTGCTCTTCCAGAGGTCTTGAGTTCAATTCTGGCAACCACATGGTGGCTCACAACCATCTATAGTGAGAGCTGGTGCCCTCTTTTGACAGTGGCAGAACAGTGTATACATAATAAATAAATAAAATGTAAAAAAAAAAATTAGGGGGCTGGAGAGATGGTTTAGCGGTTAAGAGTACTGTCTGCCCTTCCAGAGGTCCTGAGTTCAATTCCCAGCACCCATATGGTGGCCACTTACAATATGATCTGATGCTTCTGGAATGCCAGTGTGCATGCAGATAGAGCAGTCTTATACATAAAAACAAAGAAAGAAAGAAAGAAAGAAAGAAAGAAAGAAAGAAAGAAAGAAAGAAAGAAAGAAAGAAAGAAAAGAAAAGAAAAGAAAAGATTGCTTTATTTGCTGGGCATTGAAAGTTGAACATTGCCCTGTATAAAAAAAATATCAATACCAACTTTGAAGACTGTAAGAGATCCTTTGTTGCCCATCTTTGTCTGGGAAGGGATTGTGTAATTCAGCCGTCTGTGCGAGTCCATATGGTGAGACACACATGTGAGGTCTCTAAAAGGTAAGAAAATCAGTTACAAGCAGTGAGTCGAACTTGTTGAACAAAACCCCATTTTGTAGGGTTTGTTTGGGTGGTTAACCCATGATGCTTGAGACTCAGCTTCTTTGGGGGAAACTGGCAAGATGTGTTGAGAGGGAAGACATTGCTCCTTCCAAGGTCTGAGTCATGACTGGGACAATGAAATGGATCCATCATGCCTAAATCTTCTAGACTCCCAAGAAGAGGCATATATGTTTACACAAATACTCCAATTTCAAATATTAATCTGTTTCACGATGTTCAGATGTCACCATCCTTCCTTCTCTGGACTGGATTGAGTCTCTTGGGGATAGCTACTGGTTACCGCAACCCTTAGGAAATGAGTGGTCTGTTCTTCAGCGGGCACTTGGAATTCTGTGCTTTCTTTCTCACACATGGATGGCTGACTCAGAAGGAGCTGTGATAAGCAGAATAATGCTCGTGTCAATCCTTAGGATCTGGGAAAGAAGGCACAGCATCTAACAACTAAAGAAGTGATCTAAACTGGAGTTATGGTTGAAGTTTCTAGAAGTTGGATGAGGTTCAAGTATCACTCAATAGGCAAGAGAAAATAAAATCCTTGGTACATACCCCTAACATAAAACAATCAGTAGAATTTGTCTCAAGATAGCCATAAGAAAAAGAAAAAAAATTCTAGAATTAGAAAATAGAAAGAGAAGCCTTTGGATATTTAGGTATGTAGGCCTGATTTCTCTAGTAAAATGTGTACCCAGGAGTTATTAAACACAGGATAAATGCTTATTTTGTTTTTTATATCTTACCTCCATTCATCTAAGAATGCTTCTTATAATTTAAATTTTTTTCCTTTCCTTTCGTTTCCTTTCCCTTTTGTCTAAGACAAAGTTTCTCTGTGTAGCCCTGGCTGTCCCAGAACCTGCTTTGTAGACTAGGTTGGCCTTGAACTCAGAGCTCTATATGCTCTGCCTTCTAAGTGCTAGGATTAGAGGTGTGCATCACCAATGCCTGATCTATCTACCTTTCCTTCCTTCCTTCCTTCCTTCCTTCCTTCCTTCCTTCCTTCCTTCCTTCCTTCCTTTCTTTCTTTTTCTTTTTCTGAGATAAATGCTCTCTCTGGGTGTCTCTGCCTCCCTTTTCCCCTCTCTAGCTCTCTCCCTGGCATTGAAAGTGTAATCCTCCTGTATCAGCTTTCAGATTTCTGCAATTACTGGTGGGTACCACCAGGACAGGCCCATTTTATACTTTTAAGTGGTTGGAAGCATCTAAGGGAGAAAAATATCCCATGCTCTGTGAAAACCCAAGGATATATAAATTTCAATGCCTCTTAATGAAGTTGTTTTGAAACCAGACCACAATCATTCATTTGCACTTGTCAATGGGTGCTTTTGTGTGCTACAATATTGAATGATTCGATTCACAGAATAAGGTTTTCACCAGAAACATTTGTAACCTATATATTTATAGCCACTTAATATCTAGGGAGGCTCAGGACAGTCAACACTATGTGGCCTTTCATTTTGAATACAGGGCATTTGGGGCAGTTGGCTGTGCTCTCAGCCACGACTGACACCATCTCTTCCACTGTCTCTAATTACTTCATTGCCTGTTTTTTTTACTATAAGTTTGTAAAATTTATCATGAGCCTACTATTGCATGTTGGGCGTATAATTGCTTACCACAAGGTGTCTATACCAGCCTCTGGGGAGTGTGGAGCTACACACAATATAGCATATTTTCTAGTGAGTGAACCAAGAAGAAAAAAAAATTATAGCTTATTAATATAAGGTTTACTGTACTTAGGAAAATAAAATCAGTTTTTTTAAAAAAAAAGTTGTTTCATTTAATTCACTTCATGGTGTTCATTCATCCACATTCTTTGCTACTGGTGTGTTGGGCTTAGAACATTGCAGGGACTGCAGTCACACCAGACAGTGGTGTATAAATACGAAGTCACAATCAGAGACAATCGGGGTCACTGTGGCTGTGACTGGCAGTGCTCAGGATAGGCAAAAAAGACACATGTACAGCCCGCAAAGGATAGCAGGTGGATAGTGTTAAGCCTCTCATTTGATGATAGTGTTCCTGGTACAGAAAGTAAAAAGAATTCCCCACCAATAATTTAGCCTTTTGTTTTAGAGAGATGAAAGAAGATACTAAATAGAGACCAAAACCATTTTATAGCACAGTTTCCTTAAAAAGCAGGAAGAAAATATCACATTCGTAATCTATAGGTATATGTCACTCAGCCCCATATGTGACACAATCCCATTTCAGCAGGTTCTTTAAAAAAATTGTGTATATACACACAAATAATCCTTATGATGATCTACTATATTTGTTTATTAATTTGTTCTTATTTTTTGTATGTAGAATTGGCCTGAATGTATGTGTAACATTTCATGTCTGGTGTTCATAAAGGCCAGAAGAACTGGAATTACAGATCATTGTGAGCCACTCTGAGGATTCAGGGGACATAGTCTGGATTCTCTATAAGAACAAGTGCTCTGAGCTGATGAGCATCTCTCCAGCCCCAATTTTGCTAAACTGTTACATTTATACAGTTCCCTAGTTTCTAAAGCACCCACACCATACCATTTAGAGCCCTTAGACTCTTGTGTTCCTGTGAAATCAAGATGTAAATATGTCAGTTTCAGCCCTAAGTGACTAAGTTGTCTGTCCTGTCTCCAACTGCCACAGCCTTTGCACTGTATAATACCAGAGAGGCAACATTCAATGTGCCTGGGACCTTTCCTTCAGCACTAGGGGGAGGAGGGGCCTTCACTCCATGATTCTCAAAGGAAGGCCAGCTAGAAAACACACCAATCTTCTCTCTGTCCTTGCTGGTAACTTCTCAGAAATGTGGTTTTGAAAGTCATGGTCAGAAGCTAAAGTTAGAAATGGTATCGGGGTGGTAAAAGATGGGTCAGTGTGCAGCTGTTCCAGGGGCTTTTGGCCTTGCACAACATGCCTACTACAATGCATGGGAATCAATTACAGAGAAACCTTGTCAAGATGGCCAAAAATCCAGCCTTAAATAATTGAATTCTCTGCCAATCTCTGTCTGCTGTCGTTATCTAGAAATGTAATTATGTAGCTAAATCAAGCAACTAAAATTAGTGTAGTGTAAAAACACCTTGGCTATCTAAAAGTGGAGGAATTGACATTGGGCTTAGAGAAAGCCAATAGTTGAATATGTGTGGTGGTGTCTGGAGCTCTTGTGCTCATCATTTTGACAAAATCTATACTGTGCATCCTGTTTAGAGAGAGAAGTGGTTTGTGGCAAGGGGGCGTCTGATTTGAAGGTGACTTTGTGTGTGTGTTGAGAAGTCAATGTCTGGTAATTTCTTATATCCCTTCCTTTCTTGTTTTTAGAGAAGTGTCTCTCACTGCACAGAGATCTCACAGGTTCATCAATATTAGTTGGCTATGAGTCTCATGATCCTCCTGTCTATGCCTCCTGAGAGCCAGCATAATGGGCTTGGGTGTCTCAACCCAGGTCTTAGTGCTTAGTCAGCAAATACCCGTTGAGCTATTTGTCAAATGCTAGATGGAGATCTTCAATTATCTTTAGACCTTTTTTCATAAGAGCTTCATATTACTAGTTTGTAGAGTACTAAATATGCCCACATTACTTTCCTTGTATGAAAATTGATAAAATTATAGTTTATCATCTGAGCCTTCAGGTCTGAAGTCAAAGACAGGTGAACACCAACCGTAAAGGGAAAAGCAGAAACCATGACAACCAGCTATCTCTATTGCCATGCTTCAAGAAGATGACAAGATTTCATGTCACTGTTACATGCCCAAATGGAACTGGAGTCTAGGAGACAAATGAAGTTGTTCAAGACTACACAGCTAGTAAAAGAACACCCCAGCCATCATGATTCCACTTTGTAGAATCCCATAGGAACAGATCTACCAAGTGACACACTCTCCAGCCCTCGCTTTGAGCAATTCTCAACATCTTTTATCTCTGAGAGCAGGAGGCCATCTTTGTTTAATAGATTGCCAATTTGTGTATCACAGCTGGAAGACACACATACAAGCTGTGTGAAATCCCCAGATGAAACAGAGCACTAGCAAGTCTGCACCTACTTTGTGTCCCCAGGATAGCTGTGACTGGTTCCTAGCATATTTATTGACCACATATCACAGTACAAAGTCAGCAAGACATTTTGAGTAGTAATGGTATCTGAGTTGCTTTCAACTCAGCACTGCCTCCTACTGGCTTCAAAGTGGCTATCTAGCATGAGCCTGGATTCTCTTAAGTTACCAATTTGTTTCCTGGGTCTGGGATTACCCCTGCTTCAGAGGTTTGCAAGGAAGCACAGCCATAACCCACAAAAGTAACTTCCTCAGACTTTGTGACTTAGGGATAGCCTCTTCAAGCTGAAATCTGGCAAAGAAGGGAAGTAAAGTGAGTGGAATGCCTTCCTCAGATCACCATCAATGTTTTGAGACAGTCTCTTGTAACCCAGGCTGGCCTTGAACTTGCCATACAGCTGATCTCCTGGTTTTCCTATATCCACCTTCTGAGCTTTAGGACTGTAAATGTTTGCTACAACACCCTGATTCTTCTCAGATCATTTTTTATCAGCTGCCCACATGAGCCTGCTAGATTGGAGTGGGGTTTTGTTTTATACATAACTGTGTGTGGGGAGGGAATAGGTGTGCAAATGTATGTGCGGTGGTCAAAGTGTGACCTCTAGATATCTTTCTTCATTGCTTTTTACTTATCTCTTGAGAGATAACCACGGAACCAGGGTCTTTCTGTTTGGCTTTGCTAGCTAGCAATTTGAGATCCAGGATCCTACCATCTCCATATTCCCAGTGCTGGAAACCCAGATATGTGCCACATTGCTTGGCTTCTCATGTGGACACAGGCAATCCAAACTCAGGTCTTCCTACTTATATGGTAGCACATAAGTTTATATGATAATCAGTTGCAATGTAGAACTTAAACCCAGGGGCTCAGGTGACAGTTTATGTGGATAAAGATTTACATTCTATAAATTGCAATTGATTGTCATGTAAGCTTATATATCCCCATCCCTTATTCTCTCTAAAAATCTCGTGTAGACCCAGCCCCTTTCAATCTGGCCCAGTTCCTCGGGATAAATGCCGTCTCTTTTCACCGGACTCCCTGTCACTCCATCTCCCTCTCTCTGAGAACTAAATTAATGAAGAGTATTTGGTTAGTCATGTTGGGCAAGCTGCTCCCAAAATAGCTACTTCCATTTTGGTAGCTCCGACCCTGCAGCTGCCGCGTCCCTTCCTTGTCTGGGAAGAAAACTTTCACATTAAGAGTTGCTGATGCGGATTTTCTTTCCTTTCCCCTCTACGCCGCCTGTGGATGAGCACTTGGCTCCTGACAGAAGTGATTTGGCTCTCGGCTTTGTAGTTGAGAAGAAGTTGGGTCTATAGATTTTTCCCCCTCTAACTCTCTATTGATGTGTTCAGCCTTGGAGGGAATAAAGCCTCCATTTAAAGCATGTTGGCGTCGCAAGGAGTCCTTCTGCATTCTTATGGCGTGCCCATGATTGTGCCTGCTGCCCCCTACTTCCCGGGACTGATGCAGGTAATTCATGGCTTTTGCCAGCAAGCAACTTAACTCCAGAATGCTCTGGTAATAATTGGAATTTTTATGGTTGAGAAAGCAAACACTTTTAATACAGGAAGAGAAAAAAAAAAGCCCTCATGTAGTCAGAGGGAAGACAGTAGGAAATCAAAAAGATGGATCACCTTAATCTGGCTATTGACATCTCTCATGGATGAATAAATGGTGTAGTTGAGCTGTATTTGCTTGTATTGATCTGGGTGCTGTTTAACATTCATGCCTCTGCTTCGGGAGGTTGACCAGGGGGCAAAAGATTTGCTCTCTTCCCCAGCTTTCTAAGGGACTCAGTCTCCCAGAGCAGATCGTGAGGCACAGTAACTTCTCATGATATGGCTTGCCTAAAGACTTTAACCCAGGAATTAGAAGGGCAGGAAATACGGAGTACTGCTGAGGACACCCCACACAGGTTGTCTGTTTGCAGAGAAGCTCTCCCTTCTGAATCAGAGAGGTGACCCAGGAACAAGAGGGGGCACTGAGAATGGTTTCTAAGTTCAGAGGTTATTCTGGAAAGCCTATGCCAACTGTTTGTACTCTCAGCAGCAAGAGAAAAGTTGGGAATGCCTGTTGTTATGACTGCTAAGGCTGTTATTCTGTTTCTCTGCCTTATTGTAGCTCAGTGTTGTCACTCTAAGCCACCATGTCTGGGTGTATGCTTGCAGTTTTCTGGAAAGTCGACATCAGCTCCTAATAGAAGTGGGTCATTGGAGGAAGCAAGTGGCTATTTGTTGCTGTTGTTTTAGAATGACTGACCCTTGGTAATAAATTCTAAATCTCCTTTCTGTGAGAAATGAAAGTTAAATATATGCAGTAAAATACTTCGGCTTTTCTCTTGTCCCACCCCCAGATCTCCATGTTTGAGAGTTCTACAGCACTATGATTCCTTAATTATGATTTCTGGGGAGGAGCCTAAACAAATATTCTTTTTTTTTTCCTGTGACTGTGACTGTTGCCTTTTATTAACTGTCAGACCCAGGGTGGTGGAATTTGTTCAGCAGTCAATCCAGATAGCAGCAGAACTGCCAATTAGCCTGGATGTATGGGATCGCTATGCTTCTGTGTTGTAGGTAAATAGGCCAGGTAGAGAATGGTCCTAAAGACAAGAAAAGGACTTTTCCTTTGTGGCTGGATGGTGACATGAAACTTAGAACTTGACAGTAAAGCAGAATAACAATCTTTTTGCTTCTGTTGGAAATTTGGGGTGAAGGTCAAAGGCTGGAGTTTTGTCAGCTCTGTGCTGCCCTATCCAATAAATAATTACAAGCAAATCGCTCATTTCACTTCGTGCTGATTGATGCTGAAATTGCTTTTGAAAGTTCTCATAAGTTCCTGTTATAGATTAAGTGCTGGTTCAGGAGAATAACGGCACCCACAGAAATGGGTGAATGTAATCAGGTTTAATGGACTCGAGAGCTTGTTGGGAATTAAATAACTATCGATTTGCTGGGATGTTTCTGTCATTACAAAATGCCACTCTGAACGTATTACCCCAATGATAGATGAGAAGACGCCAGAGCCAACTGAGAAGTTGGGAAGGCCCTATTTCTTCCTCTTTGGCAGAGAGTTCAAGAAACATAACTGGTTATTTTGGAATGGAACAAGTTGTTTTACTTGTAAATGTTAACCTGATCTATTCTCATTTGTTTCCCAAAATGAAACTTTGGAACTAGTGACCTAGAAGTCCTTCTGAGGGGTTCAGTGAGAAGCCCCTGATGAGACTGCATCCTTCCAGTCTCCTGCACACAGAATACACAAAAAGGCTGTGCACACATATGTGGTAGCCACGTTGCTGGTGTGTGGAGGTAGTGCCATGTGGCTCAAAGAAACTGAAATCCCTTCTGTTGCAGATATGTTTATGAAGGAAGGATGAGATGTGGTAGACAGGGATAGAATGTTCTAGCACCCATTCGTCTTTCAGCTTATGTTTATCATGCCAGCTACCTTGGCACTTGGCCTTGGGCATTTTCATCCCAGGTCAAGAATAAAAGCTCTTCTGCAGGGAATTGAGATTTCTTAAGCAACTTAGTGATGCCAGCAAGACAACAAAATGACGGGCATGTGTATCCATTCTTGCTAGGATTCACTGTGCCTGGTGATTGGGAACATCATCAGTGGTTATGTTGAAGGGTCACTGGTGAGCTGCTTGGGATACCTTTCACAGTTTCACAGTCTTTCTAAACTCAATAGCCAACAGTTCTGTAGCCAAAGATACTCCATTTTGTATTGTTTTCTGTGACACTTTTGAAATTCAGACAAGTTTGGCCCAAGTTTTGTTCAGTTAAAGAAAAAAATAATTTACATTTTCAGGTTTTAAAAGTGTACCTGGTGGGGGAGGCTGGAAAGATGACTCCGTGGTTAAGAAAACTAGCTGCTTTTCCATAGAACCCACGTTAAATTCCTGGCACCTACCTGGTAGCTCATAACTGTCTGTAACCCTAGTTCCACCCTCACAGAGATGTACATACAGGTAAACTGTATGTAAACTGATGAAAATAAAATAAACGAATCTTTAAAAAAAAAAGGTGTATCTGACTCATGTTCCAGATGGTGCATACAGATGTGTCCTTACCCTTCCAGTGAGGTCTCTCTCACATGCTTAAAGCCAGTCCCATACTTAAAATGGGACTTCCGTTCCTACTTTCTGTTCCTCAGGAAAGCCAGTGTCTACCATATTGTATTCTCTGCGCCCATTTTTTTTTAATGTCTGAACTTATTGACTACACTGACAAATAAGTAATTTTTTTTGTTTTCTGTTTGTTTGTCTTCCTGTAGCTGTATAGATGATTATGAAATGTGTCATAAGAAACCAAAAGGATGCAGAAAAAAAATGATAATACTGAGCTCACTGCATAGACTATGACCTATTCACTCTCAGTATAGAACCCAGTCTTGATGTCTTTGGATGAAGAGCCAAGTCATCTTCCTTGGAACCTTTCCTTACTCCTCCACTTCCAGTGCCATCTTGATTCACCACTGGGTTGACTGACCTGCTGTCATAAGAAGTCAAGTCCATTGCCAAAGTCATTCTTGAGTCTAGACCCTACAACAGTATTTCCTTAAGTCATGGGCCATGCTCATACAAAAGGAAATGATCAAGTCAGTACAGTGGTTTCATAACTATTTGCTTATGTTCTTGTGTGTTTGCATATCATTGAGTTTAATGCCTCTTGGCTTTGTGGAGCAAGCATACATCTGCAACTCTGGTGTATATATCTGCCTGCACATGTGACTCTTTTTGGGTCCCTACAGGCCTAAAAAATGATGGCATCTGAAATATCATTTGCAGGAAAATGGGTGGAACTGGAGATTTTCAGACTAAACAAGATACAACAGAATCAGAAAGATAGATATGCTTCCTTTTCTTTGTGCATCCGATAGCATAAAATGATATATATGTTTGAAAAAAGAAATAAAAAGGAAAAACGTGGAGGTATGGTGGGGGAGAAAGTTTACCTTAGCTAAAAGGGAGCATAAAGCCAGAGGCAGAGACATCTGGAAGAGTCCAGAGTAGACATGACCCTGAGCCATGTGGGAAGAGGTGGGGAAAGTAGAGAGAGGAGAGAGAGGGGAACCAGGTGCAGCAGCCAAGACAGCAAAGGGCACAAAGGGCAGGTAACCAAAATGACTAGATTATATAGGAAAGAGCCTCTGGAGGAGGGGAAAGCCAAGCCCCTGGGCTAGAGAGTTTGGGGTATAGCCATACCTTGTAATAGGTAGGGACTGAAAGATGCTGGGAGAGCCAGGTTTACTTTGATGTGTTAAATAGGCACTGCAGCCATTTGTCCCAGGGATGAAGATTTAACACATACATGTTCACACATGTGAATGGCATGGGAATAGTAATGAAATTATTGAAAACTTCCTTCCACTTAGTGGAAGGAGAGAGAAATGTATAGATATCAAAATACATCATGTACTTGAATGAGAGTGCTTGAAACACATAAATGTATATGATGATTATATGCTGACACACAATATTGGATATCTGTTAGTATAGAAAAACACCAACACAGTCTTTAAAGAAAATATAGTACCATGGAAACTAAGGTTTTTCTTCTTGTTAATAAAAGAATTTTAAAAGGGACTCAGAAGGAATCACCAGGACAGTGTTTAACAGTTTAAAAGCAAAACAAAAACAAACACAAACAAACAAAAAACCGGTCAGGTAAGCTGTGCTGTGAATCTGGGCAGCTGCTGGCTGGAGAGAGATGGAAAGGAGCAAGACAGAAAACCACATCTTTTGAGCTGAGGTCCTAGGAAGTTGGCATGTTCAGAAATGAGGACAGCAAACAGCTGCATGGTCATGGTGTGGGGGTGGAGGTAGGGAAGGTAGACAATGAGTGAGGAAGCCCAGAGTGTTAGGTAAAGCATGCTTACTTAGGCTTTGGTCAGTATCCAAAGAAAAGAAAGAAAAAAAAGTTAACTTTTCTGAGCATCTGATAAAATCTGGGAGGAATCAGCACATTATTTTATTAAAGAATAATCAGTCCTCTTCTTTTTTAAAAAAATTTTATATTTTACAATTTATTTATTTTATATCCAGATTGTAGGCCCTCCGTCATCTCCTCCCAGTCCTGCCCTCCCTCCCTTTTCCCCACCCCCATCCCCTTCCCCTAGTCCACTGAAAGGGGAAATCCACCTCCCCTGTCATCTGACCCTAGCTTATCAAGTCTCATCAGGACAGCCTGGATCCTCTTCCTCTGTGGTCTGGCAAGGCCACATCGCCAGAGGCAAGCAATCAAAGAGCAGGCAAACGAGTTCATGTCAGAGACAGCCCCTGCTCCTCATACTCAGGGATCCATATCGAGACTGAGCTGCCTATTGGGCAGGGGTTCTAGATCCTTACCATACATGATCCTTGGTTGGTGCATCCATCCCTGGACCCAGATTTTTTGGCTTTGTTGGTCTCCTTGTGGAGCTCCTGTCCCCTCCTTCTTCCTTGACACTGTGCTTTGCCCAAAGTTTAACAGTGAGTCTCAGCATCTGCTTTGATCCCCTGTTCAGTGGAGCCTTTCAGAGGACATCTATGGTAGACTCCTTTCCTGTTCCCTCTCTTCTACTGCTTCTGGTGTCTATCCTGTTTGCCATTCTGAATGAGAATTAAGCATCCTCCCTAAGGTCCTCCTTGTTGTTTAGCTTCTTTAGGTCTGTAGATTTTAGTATGGTTATCCTATCTTGTAAACCTAATATCCACTTATAAATGAGTGTATACCATGCGTTTCTTTCTGGTTCTGGGTTGCCTCACTCAGGATGATCTTTTCTAATTCCATCCATTTGCCTGCAGGTTTCATGATTTCCTTGTTTTTAATAGCTGAATAGTATTCTATTGTGTAAATGTGCCATAATTTCTGCATCCATTCTTCAGTTGAGAGACATTTAGGTTGTTTTCAGATTCTGGCTTTTACGAATAAAGCTAATATGAGCATATTTGAGCAAATATCCTTGTTGAATGGTGGAACATCTTTTGGGTATATGCCCAGGAGTAGTATAACTGGATCTTGAGGTAGCACTATTCCCAATTTTCTAAGAAAACACCAGATTGATTTCCAAAGTGGTTGTACAAGTTTATACTCCCAACAGCAATGGAAGAGGATTCCCTTTTCTCCACATCCTCTCTTGCATAAAAAACTCACTTGAATTTTTAGTCTTAGCCATTCTGATGGCTGTAAGATGGAATGTCAGAGTCCTTTTGATTTTCATTTCCCTGATGACTAAGGATGTTGAGCATTTCTTTAAGTGCTTCTCCACCATTCAATATTCCTCTGTTGAGAATTCTCTGTTTACTCTGTACCTATTTTTTTTAATTGGGTTATTTGGGTTTTTGTTTTGTTTGTTTTGTTGGTGTTTAATTTCTTGAGTTCCTTATATTCTGGATATTATCCTCTATCAGCTCTAGTGTTGATGAAAAACTTTTCCCAGTCTGTAGGCTGTTGTTTTGTTCTGTTGACAGTGTCCTTTGCTTACAGAAGCTTTTAAGTTTCATGAGGTTCCATTTATTAATAGTTGTTCATAGAGCCTAAGGAAGTTTTCTCCTGTGCCAATGAGTTTAAGGCTCTTCCCCACTTTTTCTTCTAATAAATTTAGTGTGTCTGGTTTTATATTGAGGTCTTTATGTTGTTGATCTATTTGGACTTTAATTTGTGCAGGGTGAGAGATATATGTCTATTCCAGTTAGACCAGGACCATTTGTTGAAGATGTTTTCTTTTTCCATTGTATGGTTTTGGCTTCTTTGTCAAAATTCAAATGTCCGTAGGTATGTGGGTTTATTTCTGGGTCTTCAATTGGATTCCATTGATCAGCTAGTCTGTTTCTGTGCCAGGACCATGCAGGTTTTATCACTGTTGCTCTATAGTACAGATTGGGATCAGGAATAGAAGTACCTCCAGAAGATCTTTTATTCTATAGGATTGTTAGAGCTTTTCTGGGTTTTTTGTTTTTCCATATGAAGTTAAGAATTTTTTTTCTCTAAGGAATTGTGCTGGTATTTTGATAGGAATTGCATGGACTCTCTAGCTTGCTTTTGGTAAGATGGCCATGTTAATTCTACACAGCCATGAGTATGGGAGATCTTTCCATCTTCTGATCATCAGTCGTCTTCTTAAATCCACTTTTGCTTGGTGGGATCAGTTCCTGATCAGGTGATGGACAGGCCCAATTGGCTTGAGCTTTAAAAGCAGGGTAACTCTAGAACATAATACTTTGGGTTCCCAAGTCTCCACCCAGAGATAGAACTTCTATTTCTACTCTCATGCTTCAGAGGAAGTGACTTCTTCAGCACACCTCCAGGAAGCCCAGCTTCTTATACGGTAATTGGGTAATTGAAATCCCCAGGAGGATTTCCATTTCCAGGTGTTACCTGGGAAAGAGGAAGGAGGTGTCCATTTGCATTGGCCTCCAAGGCCATGAATATCTGCTTGGCTAACCAAACAAATGAACAGATTACTAAGCAATGCCTACCAAGATTTTATGCAGTATAAGAAAATATTCTATCTTAGAGAAAGCATGGTGAACAGTCTTAGGAGCCTTCCTGGGCATCCATTCGCCTACCTGTCATTGTAAATCTATTTTAGTCAAGTCCTAGGAGGGGCATCTGGAAAGCAAATGCAAAAATGACACTACAACCACAATCATTCAGAGTCTAGTGGGAGAAACAGTAGATCCTTCCGAAAATAAAGTTAGCAGAAGGAAGCAGTATATGCAACACTAATAATGTCTTAGATATAGCAGTTGTTATAATAGTGATTAAGAATCGGCCACAACATATTTGGTATGAGGAAGGAAGTTGATTGTGGGAAGAGGGAGGGGAGAAAGAGAAAAGAGGTGCTCCAGAGAGACAGAGAAAGAGAGAAAAACCCAAAAGTTTTAAGGCCTGAGACCAAATCTCACTCAGGGGTAATAGGACTAGAAATGCCTAACAACAACTATCCCAGTTTGCATGAATATTCATGACCTTTGCAGGGGGCATATTTATGTGTTTGGTATCAGGGTGTTGTCCCAGACTCTGCTGAAGGTGTTAAGTAATCATTGTTTCCAGTGGAATACCTTTCTGAAAAAGGAAACCAGCAGAAAACAAAGAGCAAATAAAAATTACAGGTGATTCCAGAGTTTTTGTTCCGGAACCACTGCCTTATAATTTGGCTGCTTTTGTGTCTGGAGAATGTGGGATTCAGAAGGAGAGAATAAAAATGCCAAGGTCCCAAATAATACCAGTGGGAGAATCGAGATTCAGATTGTGTTTGTAGGGTGACTTTTTTCTCTGTTACTGGAAGATTCAACAATAAACCCAAACATGCACTGGGACACAGGGACAGGAAGTGGCCAATGCTTGATAAGAGTTGGACAGTTTCAAGACTGATGTGGGACTGGAGCTGGGTAAACACCAGTTGGCACTCACCAGTGAATTTGTCATGCTGAGAGATCCTCTTCAGTATTTTTGCCATCTTTCTAGCTCTGTGAAATGTGATAGTGTTCAGATTCCAAAAAGGAAAAACATGAGCCAAAGGAGCTTGGGAGGAGCCTCAGAAATGAGTCTCCCACATTTTGAACTTGTCCATTGAGAAAGGGGTTCCTTCCTGTGGATCTAGAACAGTGGTTCTCAAACTTCCTAATGCTGAGACCCTTTGATGTTGTAGTAACTCTCTCGACCATAAAATTATTTTCATTGCTCCTTCATAACTGTGATTTCGGTACTGTTATGAATTGTAATATAGATAACTTAGGCAACCCCTGTGAAAGGGTCATTCACCCTCCCAAAGGGGTTGCAACCCACAGGTAGAGAACCAGTGATCTAGAAGATAAATGCTCATCTTTGGAGTATTTGTCACCACTCCCCTCCCCACACCATTCTGTACCCCAGGGATAGTAGGTTCCCCAAAAGCTGAATGTGTTTTTACACTCTCCGTAGCTCCAGCATGCAGAAAACTGCTGAATCACACCTTTCTGCTGTGCACACCAAACCTAGGCTCTCTGTATTTTGAAGCAGAAATCAGCTTCCTGGTGTTGGAAGTGCGTTTTTACAAGAATTCTGCATCCTTTGTGTGGTGCCGCGAGAAACTACTGAAATGTTAATTTTTCACCTTGGCCCACCCTCTAGAAATGCAAAGAAATGGGCGGAGATCTTGCAAGTCATTTGCATATGTTTCTGATTGGACTTAGAAACAACTCCTTTTATTTAGTGGCTGGTGTAGCCATTTTCCATTCTCAGTGGTATTTCTGCCCTTATGATGTGATCTGCCTGTTTAGAGAGTCTGTTGATTGGGAAAGACATCAGAACGAATGCCCGATATAAATGCTTGTGGTGTCATTTACTTTGTGGCCACTCCATCTTAGTCACCGAGTGACTTTTCTGTATTGCCAATGAGGCCATGTCAACAGTGAACTAAATTAAACAGTAAGAGAGGTGGCAAGGAGAATTTAGAGTCAAGCAGGGTCCAGGTTGATAAATTAACTTTGGCATATACTAAGCGTGTGGCCTTGGGCTTGACAGTTAACCTCAGTATGCCTCAGTTTTTCCCAGCTACAGCATCAAACCTGAAGAGCTAACTTTCAATGTTCTCTTGTGCTTTGGTGTAGTTCACCATCTCTTTGTTTTACAGTTATTTACTGATTATTTATAATGAGCTGTACTGAGAACTAAGAGAGGGTCATGTTGAAGCATAGAAGAATATAAGAAGTACAGATTATATTATATGGAAAAGACTGTACTTTATGCATATATATGTATTATATATAATATAGAATATAATATATAGGATACTATATATATGTATATGTCTATATATTATTCTAAAGAGAGAAAGGAACAGTGTATGTACCTAACGAATACTCTTTAAATGTAAGAAACAAAAATCTAAGTCTTATTAATTTGGTGAAATGATTTCTAGTCTTGTATACTTCAGGCCCAGCTGGATCCAGGAGCTCAGATAACAGAAAGAGAGCCTCTTTGCCATTCATAGGGATTGCCTCTCCTCAGTCTTCCTTAATCTGAAGGCACTGAGGTGAATGGGTACAATATCTGTCTTCAGGAGTCACATAGCTAGCAAATTTGGACATTAAATACAAGAGGATGCCTTTGCCACATGGTGACAAAGTTGATTGGCAACATGTCTAGACCTGTACCCTACCTCATCTGAGAGGGTTTCTTCCCCATCGGTCCAAGCAAAAAATCCAAGCAGTATCCCTGACTGATGCCATAGTCTGTGCTCATCCATACCTTAAGTGAGTAAACTGGGAATATAGGAACAGTTAGAGATCTATTAAAAGAGCCAGTGCTAGATAGGCAACGCCAACTTCTCCTGATCAACAAGAATAATAAGAGATGTTCTTATACTTAAACATGACCTCTCTCCCTTCATAGGATAGACTCTATACCCCAGGATAAAGAGATGGTGTTGTGATCTGGAGACTAAGTAACCCATACTCATGGGGAACTTGTTCCATCTTTCCAGCCCACCAACTTCTCTGTTAATGGTCAGATACAGCTGCTTTACCCAGCATCTTCTCACCTCACCTAGACTGATGAAAGTGCATCTGGGGCCACTCCCACTTTTTCATATATGAGAACTACATCATCTAGGAAAGTCAGGGAAACCACGGGATATCCACTTCCCTAGCAATTGAACTAAAATGGATATCTTAGAACATGCAACTTTTACTATTTAAGTTAGCCATGCATAAATTAATGCCTAGTCTTTAATATAGTAATATATTCAGGCATACATAAATCTACTGAAAGATGTTATATATTTGTATGCTTGTGCTTGTAGGTATGGATAAGCAGGTGCATGTGCCTATATAGGCTAGAGGTTAACTTCAGGATTCCCTCTTTATCAGTTTCTACTTTGTTTTTTGACACAGGGGCTCTCACTGAACTTGATGCTTATCAGTTCAGCTAAGCTACTAACAGATAAGCTTCATGGATTCACCTTTTACCATACCTCTACCCCAATGCTGTGCACCATTTTGCCAGACTTCATGTGGGTGTTAAGAATCTAAATTTGAGCTCTCAAACATACACAGCAGACTGTTTATTAACTGAATGACCTCTCCAGCCTCTATATGTGATATTCTCAACTGCACATCATATTCTATTTCTAACTACAGAAGGAAATCTCTAAGGTCAGGAAACAAAACGAAACTGTTTAGTGATGGAACCTGGAAAACTATGGACCTTCCATCATTCCAAGGCACTTGGAGATGCTAGTGGGGTGCCATGTCCTGTTTCATAGATATATGCTTTTAAAAGATTAACATATTAAAGGAACTCTGTCAATCTTTATGATTAATATCTGTCCTATAAAAGGGATGTTTCTGCAGCAGCCATCTGTCATGTTGCTCATTTTAAAGGCATGCTATATCAGCAAGTATGCTTTTTATATGTTGGCACAGTCCAAGGAGAGTTGGAAGACCTGTGGATTTTACTTTCGAGTTGATGCTCTGGATTCAGCAATCTGAGCCCTTGGCAGCGAGGCACTGCTTCCCTGCCTTTTAAAAATTGCTTTTGGTAAGCTAACTTATGATGGGGATGCTTACCCCTATTTGTGTTTCTTTCCTATCCAAAGAGTGCAAGGAGCCAGCATATGCCTACTTGATTAACTGCTTAGCCTGAAATGTAGGAAGAGACATGGAAATTCCATGCTCAGGCTTTTCTGGGTAACTGCTACTGTTGTTTTCAATAGGCACTTTCCAGATTGAGCACTTTGGGCTTTTAACAGTGGAAGGCAGAAGATCCATATAGCTCATTCATAAAAGCTTGTTTATTGATTATGGGTTCCACATTGGATTCTCTTTTAACCTCTGAACACTAAGATGATTCCCATCTGTCCTCAGAGGTCACATGGAAAGCCTTCTTATGGGCACTAAAATTGAAAATTAAATACAACAGCTTGACTCTAAGTTCCTTAGGTCCCTAGTCCCTTGCTCCAACTAGTGGGTGGCATCTTCACCAGAGCTGGGCATGGAGTCAGGTATGATGATAATCCCAGGAAGCTCTTTATCCTTTCAGAGAGACAGTAATTCTGATACTCCTGAAAACATCAGTTTTTGTAGTTTCTGTTTGAATATTTTGACATGGGGAGATGATGAGGAATGGGGGTGCTAGAGAGGTAGCTAGCTCTGAACCCAGCCTTGTACTTAGCTCAGACTAAAGCAGATGAATTCTGTATCTTCTGGTGTGAAAGAAGTGGCCCCTGGGTCCCATACTTTTCCTCCTTGCTCTCAGTGATAAGCTGTAAAGAGCTGTTTCTTCTCAGTCAGCGAGGGAGGTCAGTTGTGTAAAAAGGAAAGCAGCATTCATAGAGGCAAAAGTTAAGTGTGGTGATGGCCCACTGTGTGTGGCTCTAGACAAATTCCTTGACTTTTATAAGCTTCTACTTTTTTTTTTTATCTGAGAAAAAGAAGTAGCACAAATGTACACTGTCTCCCAAGACTGCTAACAGGATTCAGAGTCCAAAAGTGACCCTTCTTGGAGGCTTTGTAGGACAATCATGGTGTCATGATATCATGCCTAGAGTTAAAATTTCTACTTAGTCCATTGTAATTGGGACCAGAGTTCCTGTGTGATACTGACTGTCATGTCTCATCTCAACTTGAAAGTGGGGAAAGGCCACATCTCCTTCATAGGTGGCCATGAGACTCTTGTGAGCGGCTCCTGGTCTTAGTGGGAATGCCACGTTGAGTGGTGAATTGGCTGCTGTCTTGCTTGGTATTTGATTTCCCAACTATCTGTGCTATTGTATTTGGGGGTGAAAACGTTCTAGATGGCATGAAGGGCTCCACTGTATATCTTTGGTGCCAAAGAAGGTTTCTTGCAGCATAGCTGCACAGCACAGGGCTTCAACCACAGAGTGCCATGAAGAAGAGCTGAGTGGACGGCTGTGGGTCTTGACTGACATCTGCAATAGAATTAAGACAAGGTCTTGTGCAGTCTAGGTGGGGCAGAAGCTAACTGAGGCCAGAATGACCTTTAATTTCAAATCCTTCTGCTGGGACGATGGCTCTTTTGTCTGTTTTGTTTTTTTGGTTTTTTTAGAGACAATGTCTCCCGTGGTTGGTTTTCACATTGAAACATAGTTATCTCAACAGAAGCTGTTAGAGTTTATGAGTTTAATGTACCAGGCCATATATGAGGCATTTCACCTGCATGCTGTGAAGCCAACCAACCTTACCCTCTTAGGTGCATTGAAGACCCTCATTCATGGTCCCTTGAATTTCATGAAGCCCACTGTCCTCTCTCCACTGCCAGAGAGCTAGATGAAGAGCACGTAGGAGAGGCCACAGGTCTCCATCACACTGAGACCACATCTTTTCCCGCTTGCCTGTGTGGAGCATGCTGGAGCTGGGGGCAGGGATGGAGCAGGGGGCAAGGGTAGAGGCAGTCCTTTGTAGTGGGGGGTGGGGGAAAAGGCCTGCTTCATCTCTTCCATGTGGCTACAGGCTTCTGAGGACAGACTCTTTAGGACCACCCACAGCCCTGTTCTGTGAAGCTCCTGGCACACTGTGGGCGCTTAATAAATGTTAAATAATGAGAATAGCTCCCATCTGTCAGTGCCTGGTGGCAAGGAGGATGCGTGAGTGCTGAGTGGTACTGGGCAGCTTGTGGGAAACTGTGTGTGTGTGTGTGTGTGTGTTGCCTATGTCAGATTGAGGGACTATAGCCCCAAGGCCCTCAAGGTCTCTCAGCATTACAGTGGCTCCCACTCCTCGAGAAACCAGAGCATAGACAAGTGCCTTGTCAGTGCAGGCACTGTACCAAACTCCTGGCTGTCTGCGTTGTTTACATGGAACCGGGCCCAGTGGCTGCTTTTCTCGTGGGAAGCTAAGCTCAGGAACATGTTGATCAACAATGCAGGGGCTTTGTTGAGGTTTAAGAGAGGAGGGAAGGATTGGCCCTTGGAGCAGACGGCACCATAAATTCATACTTATGTCATTTTCTTGGAGGAAAATGCTTCCCAGGGCTTGTCACATTTAGTCATAATTATATCAACAATGGCTGCTTGATTTCAGGCATCACTGTGTAGCAGGCCACATATGAGGTGTTTTACGAACAGTATCTTATTGAAGCTCTGTGTTTTAGTTAGGCAAAACAGGCTAGCAGGAGGCAGGATTTTGCAAAGGTAGGGACTGGGCAACAGACCAACTAGTTCATCTCCTGACTCCAACCCTGAGTATGTTCACCTGTCTGACCTTGGGTACACATAACTTGAACGTGAGGTACACTCTTCCTTTTGCTGACCAGTCTATCCCATTGGGTGGTGGTTAAAGGAAGCATAGCCTGCAAACAGCATAGCAATTGACCCAGACTCAAAATGTATTTCCAAGTTTATTGTCAAGTGCACTGTAACCCCATCAACACAACACTTATCTCCTGGTCTGTTGTTTTAACTATTATAAGTCTTCTCCATGTGGCAGCCAGGGTTGTATGTTGTCCCAGAGCACAAGCCTAGAGCCAGGCTGTCTGATTAAGAATCAGCTTTGCCTTCATTAGAAAGTTTCAGAATCCCTCCGTTCTGTAGTTTCTCATCTCTACAATGAGTATATGAAAAATGCCTCAACTTCTACACCCTCTCTATAGGGGATAATATTAGTTGACCTTGAACACTGAAGACTGAATCTTGATAATACACGTCTAATAGTTCCATGTGCGGAATCTCTGAGAAAAGAGTGGAAATTATTACCATAATTATTATAGCTCTCTAATATACACATATATGTGTACTAATATATACTGTGCAATATATAATCAATATACAAGATATATATGATATAATATTATATATACATTGGAACATTATTTATATAATCATTATTTTAACAGTAGCATAAAACATAATGGTAACATAATATATAAAATAATCATTATTCTCATTTCTACTATTATTGATATAGTTGCTACTCACTTTGCTTACATTCTTCTCTAAAGTATTCCTTCCGTTTTGAGCCCTCCTGAAAAGAGTTACTTTGAGGAGGAAATGGAAGACAGGTGTGCCTATCATCCCGGCACTCAGCTGACTGAGGCAGGAACACCACAAGTTCCAAGCCACCTAGGGCTGCTTGGAAGACCTGGCCTCAAAACTTAAACAAACTAATATGTAATTTTTTTTTCAAAGGAAAGGGAGGGCACCCAACTAAACAGGCTAGCTATCCGGCAGGGGTGAGGTAGGAGCAGGCTGTCCATGCTTAGGAGGCCTGTGCTCCATGTGATTCTGAAGTAGCAGTGGTGGCAGTTCCCACCCTCTACAGAGGAATGGCCATGTCCGTGCTCAGCATCAGCCACTGTCTGAGCAGAAGGCTAACACGGTTCTGTGCTGCTGTCATAGCTCATCAGTCTTGCAGCTGCCTGTAAGGAGGGCTTGTTCCCCAGCGAACGGCAAGTTCCTAGGGGAATGATCACAACAGCGCAAGAGCTGTTTTTCCAGGGCCACGAGGGGACTGCTGGGAAAGGGGTCCTCGTAGCTTGGTTTAGAAGACTGTCTTTTCAGTTATCAGTGTCTAGTCCTACTGTAGCTATACCTTCTGGTTTCCCTACAAGCACATATAATTTTTCAAACATGTCAGTTACCCCAGGGACTTTGGCCAGCATGCAAGCTGTGTCTTCCATTGTTTGCCTTGGTGTGTAACACTGAGCTTCCTCCCCTCAGTAGCTATGCATTTGCTCTAGTGAGAAGGGTCTCAACATGGGGATACATGCCCACTGGGAGGTCTTGGTGGAACATATGACATGGACAAAGACCAACCAATTACTGTCTTAATAAAGCAGGCTTCCCACTCCTCAGAGCATCTCTGTGTTTTCCTTGTAGCATTTTCTAGAAGCCTGGGTGGGCCCAGGGCTCTTACTAGTAGGATTTTGTTTCACACCTGGTGTTTTCTTTGCCAGATGTTGTTCATTGTGATTTAGTTAAGGGATTTGCAGTAGCTTGCCAAGGGCTTGAGATCACTGTGGGGCCCAGCAGATGTTGTGCCCCACGTGCCATTTATCAGCATCTCATCCTGGTCCCTTATCTTTTGTGAGTGACTAGGGCTCCCATTTGCTGCTTATGATGGAGCCATCTAGGGACAGTGAGGAGCCTCCAGCCTGAGAGTAAGTCTGAACAGAACATACAGGATTCTTATTTGTCTAAACCATAGTGGGGACTGGGCTAGCTACTTGTCCATTTCATTCACTGTCTGGCTGTAAGAACCTAGAGGTGCACACACAAAGGGAAATTGTATATTCTTCCCTCCTGTGGGGGAGGACAGTATGCAAGTTTGATGCTGTCTCCATGTTGTGGATTCCCCTCCTTCTTGTGAGGGCTGTACAAGTTCATGCGCAGTCAAACCTCTATTTTTCAGCAGAGAGCAGAACATTCTTTTGCCGTTTTTATTGTATTGCTGACACAGCCTGGTATATTTTAAGGGTCCCATAAGGCCTGGGAACACCTGCTTCACTGAGCGTTTATGCTGGGATTGGCTTCACGACTGAAGCAGGATGCAGTGAAGCCTGTAGTTTACCGTGGGTTGAACGGGGACAGATGGACTGTGGACAGCTGGGCATGGTGGCACATGCCTATGATCCCAGCAGTCTGGTATGGGGTGAGGGTACTGGGGTAGGAGAATCATAAATTCAAATTCACCCTGGACCGCATAATGAGTTCCAGGCCAGTCTGGGTCAGGTAGTAGCATATTATTTCTAAAAACCTTAACAAAGAAAAGAAACCCAAAATGTTTCTTGACTATGAGTGATTTTTATTAGAGGGTTTTGCTAGCTTTTAAAATACAGTAGGGAGGCGTGGATGTTCTACCGTAGTTTAAAATGTATTACTTAAACAAATGGGCACACAGTAACTCCTAAATTAAGAACAAAAAGAAGGCAAAATAAAACCATGTCTAAGACAGGAGGTAGGATGGGTCCAGGGACCTCAGTGGAGTCTGTAGACATCTGTCTGGGGTAATGGTTTTCATCCAGGGCAGATTTTTATACTGCTGGGGCATTTTGCAATGTCTAGACATGTATTTCAGCTGTCACACTGGAAAGTGGTACTCCTGGGAGCTCACAAGTCCTAGGATGACTGGAAATATGCAGAAATGGATTGTTTAATATGTCTACTGAGGTGAAACCAAAAAGTTCTCCACCACAATAACACAGCATCAATGACCACAAGTCTAGGTGTCATCTCCGTTACACTTCCAATCCCAGGGATGGAAGTGTGACCTGGTAGTAGGACACTTGCCTACATGTCTCCAGGCCATGGGTCCAGTCTGCAGTTTTACAAAGCAAGCAAAAAATTTCCACCTTCTAGAACTGTGTTGGATGGGTGCAAGATGCAGAGGTCCTCAGTTTTCCTGACCACTTGAAGCTCGTGTGGAACACTGCTGAGCCATGCTAGGAAAGAGGATTAGGATGAAGGTTTCTACAAATAGTTATCCTTGCAATGTTTAGAGAATTGAAGGCATGGTCCCCCTTGACCTCACACCATCACTGATACCCATTTTGGATGGCATGGTCCCACCATGCTCTGCAAGAAGGAAATGTTCTGCTGCCAATTTTAACACACAGTCAGTTAGATGAATCTCTGGTTTCAATTCACAATCTTTTTTTATTCAGTTCTTTTCAGTATAATAGCAGTTTAAAAGTTTACCTTTCTTGCTACAAAATTAGTATGGGGTTATATTTGTGTGTATACATACATACGTATGTATATAAAATGCATATATGAATTTTTGTAAAATAGACCAAATAAATACATAAGAACATGTATACAACATAGAAGCAACCTCTGTGCATACACAGAAACATATCACGTGAACACATAGATGTATCCCCTGGCTGTCCTGTGCACGTTCATTTCTTTTCAGCATCTTCTCATGTTCTCCTGTACAGAAAGAGAACTTGATTTTCCTTTATAAAAATACTTCATGAATATGTTTTTAATTAAGTTTTCTGAGTTTCTTATAAGAGTTCTTCCTGCATTTGCATTGTATCTAGCCCTTTTCTTTTGCCTCTAACTTCTCCCATGTCCCCACCCCCTATCTAATTCAAGGCTTCTTCTTTAATTATCACTGTTGTGTGTTTCACTGCTTGGGTTTCAGAGGCAGGATTGACAATTTAGGGAAGATTGGAGCATATGACAAGTTCAAGCCCAATCTGGACTACATTGTGAGACTCTCTCAAAACAAAAAATAAAAATTAAACAAAAAGCAAAACCAGTAAGGAATTGGTGATTTTGTTTCCCTTCACAAATATCTTTCTTTTATCAGGTCTATAGAGACTAGGGTGGTATCTCACAGAAAAGTGTATCCTGTGGCCTTTCCATGTGACCCTTTCTTGTCCATAACAGTGTTGCTAGCTGATCTCTTAAGTAAATAAATAGATCATCATCAAAAAACCCAAACCCAACCCAAAACAAAACAAAACAAAAAAGGTAGGGTTTGAGCGTTATGGGAACTGGAGAGAAATATGAGGAACCAAACAATAAAACCCCTTGGGATCAGAGAGGCTGTAGTTCAGCTCCAGCTAGCCAGGACAAAAGTTAAGACTTGCTAAATTCCAGAAAAGAGGACAATTGAAAGTGATGCTTGTGTCTGTAGAACAGAAAGACCCTGTAGCCAGCAGGGAGGCAAGGATGAATCAGACTTCTACACAGTCTGTGCTCAACTTGGGTTAAAAATTAGCCTGCTCAAGACACCAGGCTGCCCACCTGGCCACTGTCAGTCAGGAGTCCTGACCCGCCTTTCTAGCTTCCTCACTGCTGACCAAGGGTTTCTTTTACAAACCAAGCACACGCACATCTAAGGCAAGAGATTGATTTTCAATTTAAATGATTATACTTTTCCTCTTAAAATCAGAATTCTCATTCTAATTCCCTTAAACCCTAAAAGTACATTTTCAAATTACAGATTGGAGAAAGTAACGTGACAGGCTGCACTCACCAGGGGCTGTTGGATGAGATCCACTGGTCAGCCCTTGTCAGAACGTGTGCCTAAAATCTCATTACTATGTTTTCTCCACCCAGCAGCTGAACAGTTGATGTTTTTTCCCTCCCTGTGGTTCACCCTCACAATCTAAATGTCCTGCCTATCAAGGGCTCAGAACAGGTTGGTTAGGAAATCAGATGGTTGTGGTGGCTTGGTTTTTGTACGTTTATTGATGTTGTAAATATTTCTTCAACCTGCAGTTAGTGTTGGGTACCAGGGTTGTAGGTGTGAGACCTTACTTTCTATTACAAAAGAGCAGTAAGTAACAGATATTCAAACCATGGGAAGGGCTGTAAGGAAAATAAAGGAGGTTACATGATAGTAACAGAGGGTGTTATTTTAGATCACTCAAGGGGACATTTGAGCTTAGTCTGGCTGACAAGAAAGGGCCAGCAGGATTAAGTCTGGGTTTAGGAGAGAGGGAGACAAGCAAAAAGAACATGTAGGAGATGTAGGGGAAAGGAGGAAATGTAGGTTTGGGGGTAACAAGGATAGTAAACAAGGCTGTGAAAGGGAGGCACCTAAGAGGCCATGGTCAGTCTTCCTTCTTCGATGTTGCAAGCAGGGTGTGTGCTTTATTTTCTTTATGTGTGTGTACATGTGTCTGTACAGATGCATGTGGAGGCCAGGGGACATCAAAGGTTGTCCCTCATTAGCCACCTACCTTTTGGTGGAAGTAGGAAGATGGGGTCTCTCACTGGCCTAAAACTCATCGAAGATCCTAGACTTAGCATAGTCCTAGGGATCCACTTGTCTCCTGTACCTTTCCAGTTTGGGGATTACAGGCACGCATAACCATGACGAGCTTTTATGTGAATTAAACTATTCTTTTTTTTTAATTAATTTATTTTTATCTCAATCACAGGTTAGGAACTTTGAATCCCAGGTGTAGCCCCCTCCCTCAGTCCCTCCTAGCCTCCCACTCCCTCCCTCATCTCCCTCCTCCTCGCCCCCTCCAAGTCCACCAACAGGGGAGGATCTCCTTCCCTTCCATCCAACCCCAGCTTATCCTGTCTCCTCAGGGCTGGCTGCA
>CM053757.1:14291421-14521864 GCA_028658305.1 Pachyuromys duprasi | reverse complement strand
CTTCTTGTATATCCTCTCTAGGTGTGTAGATTTCAGCTTGCTATTCTTTTTTTTTAAGTGAGTTATGGGGATCAAAGTTGGGTCCTTGTTTGCAAGTCTAGTACTTTACCAATCGATATATCCCCCAACCCATCCCACCCCCATCCTCAAGGGTGAAGAGGTCCAGAAGGTTTTAAATAGGGCAACCCCAGGATGTGCCTTTATAATTTTAAAAGGTTACTCTGGGCAGTAGATGGAGGGTTGACAATGGCTCTTAGCAAGATGAAAATGGGAATCAGTGGGCACAGATGACATCATCCAGACGAAGTCACCCCACACCATGTTTTCCAGGGTCTATCCACATGTCAGACTGGCATATCTTCTATCTTCATTGGCTGGACATTTCTGCCTTTTTTTTTTTTTCAGAGAAGGTTGGTTGGGTGGTTTTGTAGTGGCCTGTATAGTTGGAAGCAAGTTATTGCTCTTATAGAAAAAGAGACCAAAGGCTGGGTAATATAGGGTTTTGCTTTGCTGTATTTGTTACTTGTGTTGCTTCGATGGTGTGTGAAGCATGTGTGTTTAATTGTTAATGACCCAAATATGCATCCAAGGGCTTTAAGAAAGCCTGCTGGAGCATGCAGGATCAATCTTGGGTGTTTTATTAGATCTTGCTGTATCAAAGCTGTTTGAAACATCTGGTGGGCCATGTGTGTGTAGACTAGGCTTTCTATAACAGGACTGTGCTGTCTCCGGACTCGTTGGTTCTTCTCCTATTGTATTTTGGCAGAAGTAGAAAAGGTGCCCTCCTGGCATTGCAACTCTCACTTTTGTAATGTGTATCAATGGCAGACAATTTAGCAGCTTAGATTCAGACAGAACCCAAGTTTCAGAACTATTCTAGCTCCATGTTGGCTTTGATCTTAAATAGGTTGAGGGAGACGTCTTATGTCAAAGAGTCATAGAAAAGATAACTATGAAACAAGTTTGCTCAATTCTCTGATGATTCTCAAGATAAAAAAATTGAATATCCACTGTGTGAGAGGTAAGGCGGTGGACATCGGGAGCCCAGTGCTCAAGAAATCAAATCTGGTTGTCCTGTGTGTCTGTGCGTGTACATTTGTGTACTTGAGGTTGTCATTCCTCATTGTGGTTGACCTTTTTTTTTCTTTAGACAGCTCTTTAACGAGCCTGGGACTTGATGAGGAGGCTTGTCAAACAGGCCAGAGTGACCCAGGAGTCCTCCTCTATTTCACCCTACAATTACATGCACCACCATAGAGGAAGTTAAGGTGATGATGGTGAAAGGGATCACAACTCTCTGGTCTTGAACTCATACCCACAGAACCCTGGGGTCTATCTTCCTTGGGCTTATATTTCTTATTTTTTCGGTCTCAATTTTACTGAGACGTCTGGCTCTTTACTCTTTTGGGCCCTAACTACATATGTGCACAGGGATCAGGTGACTTACTGTAGAGTGGGGAATGTGTTTTTCCAGACTTTGAGAGAACCACCTGTTTCTGGGAGTGTCATGGAAACTGACATTCCATGGCTTGATCATCAGGACCAGGCATGGAATTGCAGCTGCCAGCAGCTGTCCTTTCAGATCTGCTGCTGAGAAGTTTCCAGTCCCAGGCAGAGAGTCCATGCTTCTTGTGTGATACATTATCCATGTACTCAGCTAAGAAGGAATATCAGGAATATATACATATATGTATGTATATACATATCCCTAACAAGATATATATATATCTTGGTACACACACATACTTCTCTGTGTGAGTGTATATATGTGTATGAGAGTATGTGCATCGCAGCTTACGTGTAGAGATCAGAGGACAATATGCAGGAGTCCCTTCTCTCTTCTTTCATTATGTGGGTCCCTGGGTTTGAACTCTGGTCCCCACATTTGATAGCATGCTAGTTTTCTCACTCAGTCACATACCAACCTCGTCTTAAAGTTACAAATTGATTTGTGAGCAGATGTTCTTGCTGCAGAGAAGTTTGTAACTACTACTTGACTATTCTCCCTCATCACAGCAGCAACATGTTTAAGAATCTCTGCTGCAGAAACAGCTGTGGTGTTTCTGGCATTCAGTGAGCCTGTAGCTCCTGGGCAAAAACCCATCCCTAGCTCCTCTCCAAGTGGCTAGTTTGGTTAAATCTTTGAACATGTCCTCAAACAGACCAGCAAGAACTGGCCCTGTTCCCCATGCCAGGCCAGGCCAAATGATAAATGAGAGGCAACTGAACGTTGTATAGTCTATTTTGAGAAGAAGCATTCCTTTGCCCTTATGGAGTTATGATCTGTACTGGGAATATGCAGTTGGAAATGAGATCAGCTTGGGGTGTAGAACTGATGGAGATCCCTTTCTACCAAGCAACTGAACCTAGCTGCCCAACCTGTTTGGTGAGCCCTGTTGTTCTAGAACCCTTTGGAGTGAGATAGGAATAGAATTATAAATAAAGATAAGTGATGTAAAAATTTTTTTAAGAAGAGTCATCTTGACTATATTTGCAATTAAATTGTCAGTGCATTTCCAGAAAAGAGCCTGCAACAGGAATTCTGAAGACTACACACTGGTCCTAGCTCTCCTAAATGCTTAGACATCAAGAAGAAATCATATCAAATTTTTGAATTTTACTTCAAGATACATACTTATGAAACAACCCCACAAAACGACCCCATGACTTTGATTGTAATCTTCTTAGTGTCACACATTAAACTCAAGAGGCATTTTTATTTAAATGTATCTTTTTTTTGCAACTAATATGAACTGATTCGTGTAAAGAAACTTCCCATCTCTGATTTCCATCACAATCATAAATGAAAGTATTTGTGACAACTGCATTAATCACATTATTTGAGAACAGGTGTGTGATCACACAGATAGATGTTTCCAACAAGTGTTGGTAAGAATGTATAGAAATCAGAACATGCGCATACCGTTGGTGAGAATATAAATGTTGAATTGGAAATAGCTGACTAGTTCTTCAAAAGTGATATAGAATTACAATATGATCCCAAAAATCTACCCTTAGCTCTAGACCAAGAGAACTGAATGTGTGTGTATGTATGTGTGTATGTATGTGTGTGTGTATGTGTGTGTGTACAGAATATTGGGCATAAATGTTCATAGAATATTATTTATAATGCCGAATGATGAGAACAATCAAGGCATCTAAAAAACCAGTGAAGAAAGTGACTTAGCCTAAAGTAGGATATTATATAGGCACATTCAGAGTGGTGTATCTCTTCCTGAACTTGGTTTTCCCAAGTTCAGGAAAACCAACAATCATTTGTGGTGATGTCTGACTAATTACAAGGTCCCAAGAACACAGCACTGCCCTGTGGGCCAAGGATCCCATCCTTACAGGACTTATGCACATAAGGGCTGGAGGGTTGGAGCGTGGTACTTCACAATGACAGACCAAGTGCTCTTAACTGCTGAGTGATTTCCCTAGCCCTTTTGTAAGTATTTAAGCAACTTCCACTTATTTTTTATCTCAAGGCTACAAATGCAGGAGATGGAATAATTGTGTGTGTGAGCATGTGTGGAAAATCCAGTTGGGGTATAATCCCAGAGTTAAGTTACTTACACATTCACTATTTGGATAGATACCATCAAGCTTCACTTTGGCAAAAGGCTTTGCCAATTGTTTCTTCATCACAGAGGGTCTGAGAAGCCAGTTTCCTTGCATCCATGTCCAAGATGAACACAGTGAATCTTTCAACTCTTTCCCAATCTGTTTGGGTGATAATTTCTTTCCCTTTTAACCTTCAGGGTCATTTACACCTCCCTCCACCTGCTCTGTTTAGGCTTCCCACAGATGACAGCCAAAAGCATTCTGCCAGAGGCAAAATGAGGTCAAGGCCAAAACAGAGAGTCCCTTTGTGTGGGAGGGGATGTTTACTTGGGTAGATAAGGGCCTTATAATATACCTTGTTTATTTCAAAGATAGGAAGCAAATCTAAGAATTTACCTCTGGTGAGGTTGTAGGTCTTAACCTTGGGCCTTCCTGGCATTGATTGATGTGGTGTGACCAACTGTGGGGTCAATATGATCATCTAACCATTTATTCATTAAGAAGGTTTTGGATATCCATCATCATCAGCCACTGGACAGGGCTTCAAGAACATATCACTGCACAGTGGGACAAGGACTTTTAAAGGGCAGATGAAAGTTAGAGAATAGGTGCATAATGCTTCTATGTGCTTAACAACTAGGAGATTAAAGAGGGCACAGTGGCGTACGTCTGTAATTTCAGAACTCTGGGATGTAGAGGCAGGCGGTTCTCTGGTTTGAGGCCAGCCTGGTCTGCAAAGTGAGTCCAGGACAGCCAAGGCTACACAGAGAAACCCTGTCTCAAAAACAAAAACAAAAAAACAAAACAAAAAGAAGTAGGAGACTGGAATGAAAGAGACACTCCAGGTCATAGGGCACCATCACAGAGGGGTGGTGAAGTTAGGCCTTACTGAACAGTGACATGGAAGAAAGATGGGAGGCAAGGAGGCATCATGTGTGTGGTTTGTAACAAAGGAGGACAGTGTCTGAAATGGCAGTAAAAAGGCCTGGTAGACAGTGGCCACTTGAGGCAGGACCCTTGCACAGCATGGTCATGAGTTTGATTTTTCAGGCACCAGGGAGTGGGTTCATTGCAGTGTTGTTAAATACCAGCACATTCTCGCTTATCGTGAGAACTCTTTGTAAGCATTTGAATGTCTGGAGTTGATGAAGGGTAGACCGTACAACCCCATCAATGAAGAATGCAAGATTCTGTCTCAGTGGGGCCATACTGTTGTGCCTTCTGAATGGGGTGGAAGCAGGTGGGGTGGTCTCATAGTGATGGAGAGTCCCCTGCCTGGGATTGGTAACATATCACAGTGTAGGAAGCCTGCAATAAGACCAATGTAATGGAAAGAGTAGGAAGCAGAAGCTTGGATTCTCAAGTTTTTTTTTGTTGTTTGTTTGTTTGTGTGTTTTCTGTTCTCTGACTGCTGAGGGTCCTCTACACATGACCATTTCCTATCCACAGAAACCATTTTGACTCAGGAATTCAGGTATCTACCTTGCAGCATTCCACGTGCAAATGAACAGGTTTGTTCCAAAGTGTGTCCTTAAAGGGCTGCTCAGTGTTGGGGACATCATTTGGTCAAATAAGGATTTGGATTTTAACAGGTGCTTACATGGTTTTAAAGTCACTGGAGTAGTCTAGGGAGAAAAAAGGAAGACATCATTTGATGTTATCATCCACTGGTTGGAAAAATTTGTAGTTACTGGCATGATTAATGATTAATGATTTTCATTACAACTAATCTTCTAAGATGAGGCATTATCTTCTAAGATAAGGACTGCAGGCTGGCATAGTGTCATATACTTATAATACTACAGCTGGAGATACTGAGGCAGGGATCTCAAATTCAAAGCCCGTTAGGCTTACAGAGTAAATTCAAGACTAGCCCCAGCTACACAATAAAATTGTGTTACAGGAAAAAAAAAATCTACTGAATCAACACTGACTAAACTTACAGGAGAGCAGTGGTCACTGGTGGAACAATGCAGAGTATATTCTCTCAAAGCTTTATCTACCCTCTTTGCAGAACCCCCTGTTCCCTCTTCTCTTTTCTAGGCGTCTCTACCCTGCAGATCTGTTTACTGTCATTGCTGGAGGGAATGCAATCTTCTTAACTCCATCTTCTTTCATGCTCACCTACCTGGCCCTGCCCAGTAAACTTTACCCCATGTTTGTGCTTTGTGCACTGAGTCTATGGTGCTTCAAGTCTCAACCAAGCCTGGTGTTTATTTGTTGTGTGACATTTCCTGGGAAATGTCTATTTGCCATAGCAGTGCCCCTGTGGACTGACCAAACAAACAGTAACAAAAAGTCTATTATAGTGATCCAGCATCTTTATTTGGGTTACTTGGAACAGTGCAGGGGAGGAGTTACTACAGGAGTAAGGCTAACTCAAGGCAGCTGTATCTCTTTAGAGCCTACCAGAACCATGGACTCGTAAAAGCTGTGTCCCTGAATTCCCGGCATGACTTTTCCAGCAGCTTACCCAGTAGTAAAGTATCTTTTCCTCCAGGAATTGCTACTGCTTATGTAACCTGGGGAAGAGCCTTGTGAATCCTGTAAGTTTCAGGATTTCTTCGCACTTCTTAGTTTTGTTTACTCCAGGACCTTACAGAAGGGATTTCAATTTGTAGGAAATAGTGACCTTTTTGTCTGGGTCATTTTATGTTCTTGCACAGAACCTGGTATAGCCTCCACAGGATAAGAAGTTTGTGTTGTAGAACTTCTTTTTGAACTCTGGCCAAGATACTTGCGATGAGTGATATTTCTTACAGCCTAGTGCCATTTTAACAGCTTTTCTTTGAATTTGAGGAAATTCAATGCATTTTTTTTTCTTGTGAACTCTCCCTATCTCTGACCCTTCCACTCCATTCATGAAGGGAGAATTTTCTTCTCCTGAAGTTGGCCCACTTTAATTGTTTTCTGGCAATCATGACCACAGGATTTGATGCTATCACAAAACACATTTCATTTTTATTTTTACTGCCTCTATCTTAATAACAAGTCCTGCCTTGGTCTACTTGAGAACCACATTACCTTGCATGTGGGCAATAAACAGTGCAATAGGAGACCCCAGCTTCAACCAGCCTTGTAGAAGGAGAATGTTTAATAGGCTGATCTTCAATAGATAATTTATAAGTCTTCTACTTCTTATTGACTAACTCTCATAACTCATGCCAGAAGATACATTATATATGTGTAGTCATCACACTGAGAAGGTACACATTGTCCTGGGAGAGTGGGTAAGCTTTTGGAAAAACAAACAGCTGGTCCAGTCGCCTATAACCGTAAAGGGGAAGAGGGAGCTCTGCCATGCATAGAAGGTGAATGCCGTGGTTGAGGCATATCCTTAATTAGCATTGATGTTCACACAAGAAAAAGTAAGACTTCATTTACAGTCTATAAAGAGGATAACCAACGAGCCTCTGCATAGTGATGTCATATGCCAGACCCCAGAAGCAACAGAAGAAAGGCTTTGCAGTGTGTTGATATAATTGCAGCAAGCCATATGTAAGCTTTCTCCATGTAGGGTGTGATACCATTTTGCCCTTGCTCTTATTTTTCTTCCTCCTGCTTATAATTTCAGAACCCCAAAGCAAAATCAAACCTATATCATGTGTTTGAGGAAGCAGGAAATGTAGGTTTGGTCTTTGCTTCCTCTACCCCCTTTAACCCTTACACAGTTATAACCATCTGAGAAACACAAATGTATGTGATTATTAAACTCTCAGGCTTTGAGTACAATTCCAAGTGAAGCGGGTATGTGCTGTGTGGACTTGTTTGAGGCAGATAACCAAGAGGAAATGCTACTGTGTAGTCACCTTTGGCTATCTGTATATCAGTCTTTCATCTGCATTATGGATGTTCAATAGAAAGTTCAAGGCCACTTTATTAGATTCCGAGCTGAAGCACTTTGGAAAACTCAAGGGATATTTTTTCTATGTAGTCTTCATATACTTTGGCTACCTTATGTGTCCCCTCCTCCCATGATGGAAACATGAGCCTGCTTACAGAAAGGTGAACAGCACTTCTATTTCATTGCTGTATCATCTCGTGCCCTACAAACACGGTGGGCAATTACATACCACAAAGTACAAAATGGTACTCTGTGCTCCATGCAAAGAACAGACATTTGTCCATTTTGAGTCAAGATTTGGGGTTACTTAAGAAATCCAGTGATTATTAGTGGAGATTCACAGTATGTCAAATGCTGGCTAATGGCAGTGTCTCAGAGAGAATCAGAAGAAGCTGCTCTGCCCCAAACCCCAAATCAGAATCAGATGGCCCACACAGTGTGTGTGTGTGTGTGTGTCAAGAAAGAGAGAGAGATTGTCCGATTGAGGACAATAGGACATCCTTTTCTATTTCTGGAGAAAATCTCCCCACGTTCATCTTAATGTTCATCTGATACTAGTCTTCCTAGTATCAGAAAGTGTAAGAGGGCAAAAAGCTCACGAATACTAAGCACAGCTCCACACAGGAAGTGGAGCTTTGGGTGACTCTTCTTTAGGCTCTGCAAAGCCAGAGAAGTTAGGCCTCCCATGGGGCAGAATGCCCATCATCTTGTCATGTGGAGAGCCTGTGTTCTTCGGATTCATTGTAAATATCCAAGCAGTGTTGTAGGCACTCTGCCAAGGCCCAGCTCAGGGCTCTCTTTGTTTCTGACCAGCATTGGCCAGGTCTTCTCCTTTCACAGTCCCTTCCTTCAGACAGTGCCATTAATTACATGTCCACGTTCCACCCACACCACCCAGAGATCACACCCAGGTCACCTTGAAGTCTTTGAGTGTATTTACTGTCCTTCAATTTATCTCCATCCATGGCCAGTCACAACCTCCACCATGGATTTCTTTTAAGCCCTTTTAAGGGCAACAGTGGTGTCCCAGGACCTTGAGAACCCTCATTAGTAAGATGGACCCAGGGCTCTGGGGGTTTATCTCAATCATTATAATATATGTTGGTCAGCTCCAGGATCTAAGGCTAAGTTCCTAGCTGGGAAACTAGTCAAAAGCTGGGTAGGTGACATGCAGCTTTAATCCCAACACTGAGAAGCTTGTTGCTTAGTTAGCATAACCAAATCAGTGAACTCCAGGTTCAATGAGGAAGACTTCTGATGTCAACCTCAGATCATACATGGGAGCAAGCATTTACAAGCATATATACACATGAATATGTACATGTGCCCCCAACCCCAAATGAGTGACCTAACAGCAGAAACACAATGAAACTGGCTTTGGTCCTAGATATATGGCTGTAAGCCCTAGGCCTCCTGGAGGCTTTCTGAGCCCATAGTGAACAAGCCATTACATCCTGTCCAGGATTGAAGGGAGATTTTTTTCCTTCCCCTAGAAGCCATTCCTTCAGATCTGAGCTCCTAACTTGAATGGGAAACCTATGAAGTATAGCTGCTTGAGTCCTGAGCAGGTTCTGGACTCAAAAGACCCACATTGTTCCGCAGTTCTGTCTTGATGGCCCTACCTGTGACAAGCAGCACTTAGAACAGCCACAGCTGACTTAGAAAGCTTCAGATTTAGCAGGTGTTTGCTCTTGAGGAAGATTGAAACCATTTTGCATCAAAGAAAGGGGTGATGGCACTTTCCCAATTATGAAGAAATGGTTTGTTGTGTTCCAAAGAGACTCACCTGTCCTCTGCTTGTTGGTGTCTCTATCCCTGGAATGGAGGCAATCCAGGTTAGCCCAGGTAAGTTGCAGGGAGGCAGGTGGCAGAGACAAGAATATTTCCTTGGCAGGTGCTCTTGGCCCCTTCTCTACTCAACAGGGTTAAAGACAGACACCGCAGCGCATGGGACCCACCTTCACACAGCAGATGGAGGTGGACTTGAGAAAAGAAGACTTCTGAAATTTCATCATGCTGCAGCCAGGCTTGATGGAATCTAGAGGCTGAGATGAAGCCAAAGAAGGCCTTGAGAAAGTGGTAGAGAGCAAAAGCAGGCTCTACAGGCTTCATTAGAATGAGTGTGTATTTTATATGTGTACATGTTTTATAATATTCGAGACAGGAGCCTGTAGGGAGTAGCAGATGCAACTGGAATTGATTCCAAACTCAGCTATGCCAGATGAACTTGGGCAGGGCAGTTAGCCTCCCCGAATCTTAGCTTTTCAAATGTATGAAGGAAAATGGTGAAAGCCCAGATGGAGAACTGAAAGATGGCTCAGTCGGTAAAGTGCTTGCTACACAAGCATGATGACCTGAGTTTAGAGCTTCAAACCTGCATCAAAACTGGGGCTAGTGGTCATGCCTGTAATCCCACTGCTGACGAGTCAGGGTTGTGGGCAGAGAAAGAAGATCCATGCCTGCCTGTCAATCTTCCTGAGGCAGAGATCTCTGGGTTCGGTAGAGATCCTCTCTCAAAAAAGAAGTCAGGGTGTGGTAAAGAAAGATACCTGGTATGGATATCTGGACTAGGTACATATATACACTGTGCCCCCCCCATACACACAGAACACACACACACATGCACACACATACAAAGAGAGAGAGACACATGCACACACATGTGCACTGCATGTGAATGAGGACACACGTATCAGTGAACACACATGAGCACAAATACACAAAGTGTCACAGGTATGTTTTTCTAAGGCTTAAACAAGATGCTCTGTGAGTCCCCCAGCCTGAGGCACAGCACACACTTTATCTGATCAATTGCATGTTGTGATGATGGCCTTTGTGCCAGGAGGTACTGGCCATTATTTTTCTTGCTGTGTTTGTTTTTGCAAAACTTTCAGCAAAGGTAGACTCACAGTAGTTTGCAGTCAGCCTTGATCTTGACTTCATGAGTCTAGATTAGGAATCCAGGGTGACACTGGAGAGAGCCATTAACTAAATACAGCTCGCTGTTGAGGTATTTGGCCCTTCCTCTGATGTCCTGGGTATGAGACTTCTTCAGTTCAAGGGGATGAAGAGCAAATTCAGTTCATCCAATTATAACAAGTGGCCTTTGAAATGATAGGCTTAGAATTGTGTTTGGCCCAAATTGAATTCTTAATTACAAGCATTGCACCCCCCCTCCCCCATACCTAGTGAAAGAAAATAGAGGCTGGGAATTTTTAAAGGTTGTTTGGCTGGGCAACATGCCTAGCACAAAGTGGGTTACATGGCTTGTGAAGCAGTATGCCCAGCAGGTGCGAAAGGTCACTCTCAAGTTTGCCGATCCCCACACATTTGACACCAAAAGCCATCAAGTCTGTTTTGCTGGTCCCACTTAAGTTGCTTTGTTAGAATATAAAACCTTCTCACTCAAGGCCAAGTACATGTCATGGGGTGTGCAGTGACTTTTCATAGGAGTCTGAGTGGATTTTGGTTTCAGAGGTTCAACTAAATGCCCTAAACTCTATGTCCTTCTTGCTGTTGTTTATTATCTGTGTGAAGTGGGAGGGACAGGCGGGTTTAGCACATGTCAGCTTCTGGCTTTCATTATTGACACTCAGCAGCAGGGCTGGGGAGGGAGAGGCATATGGCTTTCCTGGTATCTCTCCACGAGGAAAAGAGGGCATTTGAGGGGAAATATTTCTGAACAGGAAGCTAGAGCAAGATGGTCCTTGTGGATGTGACGGAGAAGTAGGGGAGCCAGTCAGCTGCGAGGCTCCTGGGTCCCGTGCCAGCCCACACCTTTGCAAAGCATTTTCAAGATTAGGAATCTGTGTCTTGCTGCCTGGTAGCAGTTGAGAGTTCCGGAATCTATATTGGCTTGGGTCTTGCAGACAGCTTTGTCTATCACATGGGTACCTGGGGTGAACAGGCCTAGCAGCTTCTCCCATCTTCTAGGTACTTGGCTGCCAGAAAAGCATCTCCCCTTCAAAGGACAAGATCTGTTTATCTTACGATTTGTATGGAGGAAGGATTTTAACATAGGTTATTGAATTTGACCTTTCTACTAGAAAAAACAAAAAACAAAAACAAAAAACACCGGACACATCATGGTTTTAATTTATAGGTTTTCATATGCCAGCAGTTTTTGGTTTCAGGTTTTTTTTTTTTTTAATTTAACATTTTCCCTGACCATTCTTGGTGGCATCAGGTTAAATTCCTGGGTTTCAAAACCAGAAATCTCCTGTGATTTCTTTTGGTATGGAGGAACACTCATTAGGAAAATGTTCAGTAACTTTTGCACTATCAGAATGCTGAAGAATGGGCCTTAACTCCTGCAGTGTATCAGGAAGGGAATTTTTGAAAAGCTAGAGAATGCTTCCCACAGGGGCACCCACTCTCCAAGCTAGACAGTTCTCTAGATGACTTTCCCAAGATATCACTCTGGTTTTTATGCAGGGTCTCAGAGCTGGTCATGATCCCACTCTAAGGGTGGCTGTTGGAAGACTCCTTTGGGAGCATGGTCTCTATGTTTCTGCTCACAAATTGTGATATTTATAGGAAAACTAGGTAAATTCTACTGAGTAAGTCTTTTAGATGCCACATGATTAATGTTCAGATGTTAGGGCAATAGTCAGTTGCCCTAACAGTTATTGTGGTAAATAACAGTTGTAACAGTTATTGTGGTAAATCCTGTCTGTTTGCCTACACGCTTGCCTACCTGCCTATCTATCTGTCTGTATCTCTATCTATCTATCTGTCTGTCTGTCTGTCTGTCTGTCTGTCTGTCTGCCATCTGTCTGTCTATCTATCTATCTGTGTTGTGTTGCTAATCTTTCATGTATTTGTATATCAGTCTACATAGCCAACTATCTAGTTATGCATCTATTTATATATCTATGTAGTCATGCATCTATCTATCTAACTGAATTGTCTATCCACCATTTCTTTTCTTTCTTTCCACCCAAATGCATACACTATTGTGTAGGCATAGACAGTGTTCAAGGCCAGTGTCATAAGTAATGCAGAACTTTCCTTCTTGTAGCCATAAACATCTTACAAGATATAAATGTCATCAGAAACCAGATCTCCAGATGATGCGCTCTACAGAGTAATAAATATATGGAAGAGCTTGCCAGATATTTTGTAGCAAGAAAGAATTTAGGGTGACTGCAAAAATAAGAATCTAATTTGAGACTCACCTTTTTAGAAGCCTCAGTCCACATTCCAAACTATAGCCACAGTCAAGCAGCTCAAAGGAGATTTACTGGTTCTTAGTGTTGGCTTGATGTATTAAAGTTCTTTTAGCGCAGGGTCTCTCAATCAGGACTTAGATTTTCCCCCACAGGGACTGTTTGACCATGTGTGTAGAGAAATTTTTGGTCCTCAAAACTGGAAGTGAGATGCTCCTGACCTCTGCTAGATAAAAGAAAAGAAATGGAAAAAAACAAAACAAAACAAAACATGTTCTCTAACAGCCTATGCTGCGTGGAATAATCTCCTGCAAGAGAATTAAAACACCCACGTTATGAGGTGTAAAGAGGCTGGGAATCTCCAGTTTAGTGTGAGAGATGCAATATGATCATATGGTTGTGTGCAAAGTACTAACTCTAATGGAATATAGGTTATAGATTGGGAAAGTGTTAGAGCCATGTCTTTTTCAATGCCAATTTTATGTCTATAAGCTAGCTTCCTGCCCTGTAGAGAACAGAGCTGCTGAGAGCTACTGAGTCTTTCTGTTTCAGATTAGGAGAGCCCAGGTCTTTGTCATTCTTTTAGAAGCTCCCAGGGAAGACTTTTTATTGGTTTGGCATAGGTCACATGTTCTCCATTGATTCTATTGGCTGTTAACCCAGGTGTATAGCTGGGTGTAACAGGCATGCTCCCAACACTAAGCCTGTGCATAGATTCTTCTCCAGGGAATCTGGGCTCTTTTGTACCAGGTCTCTACTCTTGTTGGTGCCTGCTTCCATTGCATGTTCTCTTACTGCCAGGACATTTGTAAATCTGACATTGTTTCCAGCCCAGCTATGTCAGAGAATGTCACTTAGACATTGCCAGATTGCCGAACACCTTGGCTGAATATCATAACAGGCTCTTGGAGAGGAAGCAAAGTCTGTGTGTGTTTCCAGGGAAGCTTGGCCTTGACATTTCTGGTGAGAATACTGAACTTGGTTGAGCCTTGAAAATCATCTGGTCCAGCCTTCTGTCCCAGGCTTGTGAATTTAGAATATTCAATGATACATGAGCTTGGAAGGCGTAGCCTCACAGGGCCCCTTTTTGCCTCCCTGCTCTGCCCATGAAACCATGTTATCTCAGGTTCTATCAGATATATTTGTTGTGGTGCATGGCAAACTCTGGTCACTTCCTCCAATGATATTGATAGTTTATCTTTTAATTCCACTCAGAAGAAATTTGTCAAGCTTGCATTGTGCTAAGCTCTCTTAAACTGGTGCCAGAGAACCCAATTACAGAAGCTACAAAGACATTTGAGAGTAAGCACAGAAAAACATTTAAAGGAATTAAAGATCAGAAAGGATTCCAGAGAAAACATTAGGCACCATCAGGCAGAGAAATGCAGAATTAAAATGTGGAGAAGAAAGCTACACCGAGCTATCTGGGTGCCCTGACTTCTCACCCCCAAAGTATTTAATTTTGAACATGTTTACTCTTTCAAAAAGTAAAATGAAATGATCAATTACACTTTTGTCGGGTGGACACATTTTCAAAGCCTGGTGTGAAATGAACTGCAGATGACTTGATTTCTGACTTGATTTTTAACCCTCCTCTACTTTTCTTTTTCCTCCTTGGTCTTAGACAATATGATATTGGTTGAATCATGAAATCTTGCCAGTGGGCAAATTTACTGAGCTGAACAGGGTGCTTTTGGCTGGAAGGTATTGACAGCTGTTCTCTAGGTAGTGGCTGAGGTCCCCAGCTCCATCTTAACTGTTGGCAGAGATGACATCCAAAAATCACATGGGGTACACTGGAGAGTTGCTGCTCTGAGAAGGGGAGAGGTTGGTCAGTTTGAAGTCAGTACCACATTGGCCCTGGAGAAGTCTTCCACGGTAGAGACACACAGAATCAGACAGTTGTTTCACTGAAGCTGTCTTCGGGTCTTCCTATGGGGTCTTTCTTTTTGATACATTAGTATTCTCCCTTGTTCCCTTTATCTCCTATCACCTCTCTCTCCTTTTCCCCTTTCTCCCTTTTTCTCTCCCTCCTTTCTTTTCTCTTTCTGTCTGAGACATAGTCTCATGCAGCCAATAGTCACCTAGACAGAATCTCATGAACTCACTATTCAACCAAAAAACGGCTTTGAACTTCTGATCCTCCTGGACCCACCTTGCAAGTGAAAGAATTACCAAGGTGTGTTTATGCTATGCTGGGGATCAAACTCTGGGCTTCATGAATTCTAGGCAAGCACTTTACCAACTGAACCTCATCCCCTGACCCAAGTGTGTTCGTGTACAAGTCCTTACTTACCTGCTTGATTTGCCCTCTCCTGTGAGAAAGAAGCGGGCTTCTGCTCCTACCTCATGATCAGTGTCTTTCCCAGGTTTATAGCATAGAGTTAGAGACTTACAGAAGCTCATTAGAGTCCTAGTTCTTTGCGCTGCAGACTTCTGTGCCCACACCATTCCTTATCATTGCACCAGTCACAGTAAAGAGCAGAGAACAAATACTCCGTTGCTCTTTTTATTTGGAAGAGACTGCTTCCCCATGGCTGCAGTCATACTTCTCGGTGCAATAGGAAGGGTTGTATGCTTCCTGGGTTTCTCAGACATTAAACTTACTTTAAAAATCTAGTTTCTCTGAGGTTATTTATCACAATTAATATTCTCTTTCTTTCTGTCTATCTTTCTTTCTTTCTTTCTTTCTTTCTTTCTTTCTTTCTTTCTTTCTTTCTTTCTCTCTTTCTCCTCTCTTTCCATGACTAAACATGTTATTAGTCCACGGGTTTCAGGAGAAGGAAAAAAGAAGAATGATCATATGTAATTCCACACTTGTGACCAACATCCCATCAGTATTTTCTCTCCTGGCCATGCATATTGAGAAGTGCAATTTTGGAAAGCTTGAACATTACCAGGAAACCGGCATCATTGATCAAATCTTCATAAACTTAAAAGGTTTCATGCAGGTGTCAAAACACCATTTATTTTAATTCACTTTGGAAAATGGGGAACATTTATGCTGGCCCAGTGGGGAGGGATGATGGTAAGAGGAGAGCCCTGGAGAGTTAGTGCAAACTCAGCCAACAGAGAAGGTAACCCTGTGTCTGGGAGGTGCCTCCCACGCCCCATGAAGTAAAAATGGTGAATCTTTGTTTTTTCCAACACTGGCAGTCTTAAAGCCTGGTGTGTTGACACATTCCTGAATTCCCATCCCTCTGGAGGCTAAGGCAGGATTGTGAGTTAGAAGTTGCATTGCTATATAGTTAGTTGAAGACCCACAGGGACTAAATAGTGAGTTGGAGTCCAGTATGGATTATTTAATGAGTTCAAGGCTTGCCTAGATTACATAGTGAGTTGGAGGCCATACTCATCTATACAGTGGACTAAAAGCCAGCCGGGGCTATGTAGTGTTTTTGAGGGATATGTGCTATATATTGAGTGGAAATCAGCTTGGGCTGTATAAGGAGTTGGAGACAAATTTTAGTGTACAGCAAGATCCTATCTCAAACAGAGGAATAACAAAAGACCAGGAGTTAGAGAAGAAGCCCCAGGTGTCCCTCCAAATGTGAGCATTGTCTACTTGTGCAGCTGTGCATCAGCCCATTTAACAGACATGTCCATCCTCTGAGCCCTCTCTCATCCTGAAAATGTCTTTCTAAGCATGGAGTAGGGATGGCAGTGGAGTTGCATTTTTGAAATCTAAGGCTATTCCATTCATTCTGCAACATTTTGCCATGTGCAACTATCTAGATTCAAGTTTCCTAATATGAAGCAATTCTTAGAATGTAAGTCCACAATGTGGTGATTTTCAAACATTCTATAGCCTGGCGGGGCTAGTAGGAACTGTATTTAATAGGGCAGAGACAGAATTTTCATCACAGGATGCTTTCTTATAGGAAAACACTGATTGCTTGTTAGACCAATAGAGAAAAAGGGGGGCAAACTTAAGGATTAGCTTGATCTTTAGAGTAGAAAGAAAAATAAAGAGGACCAAACAGACCTGGGTTCAAATCTAAACCACCAGCAGGCAAGTGAAACTCCCTGTATCCTAGGGTCCCTTCACCTACATAGAGACCTGCTCATCATGCTTTCTGCCTACTTGCCTTATATCTTTCTCCCTGTCTCCCTTCTTTCCTCAATAATTTCCTCCCTTTGTCCCTCCCTTCCTTTCATTCTTTTGGCGGTATTGGGGACTGAATCTAGGGCCTCACATAGATGTCAAACAACCTACACTGATTGACTTCCTCAGCTCTCTTTCTGCTGTAGTTTCTGAGACAATCTCTCAATTAGCTAGGTAAAAGTGAAAGATCCTGTCTTAGAAAACAAGATGCACAGTATCTGAGGAACAACAACCAAGATAAAATCACTTGCCTCCACATACACCACACACACACATATACCACACACACACACACAGAGAGAGAGAGAGAATGAATATAAATCAGGGATGTTCATTGAAATTCATAGTTTGATAACTCCATGCCATCTTCCAACCCAAATGTAGAAAGCAATTGCACCCCACATGCGGGAGCCATCGTGCTCCTGCAGGAGTGACCGGCTGACCAGGCCTTGCAGGGAAGCCTGCAGCCCATTCCTGCATGCCTCATCCAGTTTTCCTGCAAAGTGGAGACCAGAGCAAGAAGCAAGGCAGACAGATGGTGTCCCGCAGACTCTCCCTCAAGCACTTTCATCTCTCCCCTCACTATTAATTCATCTGTTTGGATGGATACATTCACGCATGGAACCAAGATGAATAATAATGAGGTTTTTAATAACTCCCTGCATTTGCATTCCTAGTTACTCTTTACATGGTTCTAGCTGATTAAAATGAATCATTTACATAATTAACATATGGTTATAGTGTTGGCTTTAATATGCTGATTATCTCAATACTTTTGTCTGGAGTCAATTGGATTCTAACTGTAACAATTGTTTGAAGTGAGACTAGTTTATTCCTGGGAGGATGGGGGAGGATATTTGCCATGGTGCCTGATTGGCAGTTGCACAACTCACCAACATGGTGAGTCTCGGTTTGATTATGTGATTGGAAAATAAGTAAACAGTAATAATTACAATGATCACAAAAGCTCTCGCCTATAATCTAGCAGGTATTTCCCCTTCTGTTCTTTCAAATTCTTGCAGCCGCTTTGCAAAGAGGGTCATATTATTCCCACTTAGCAGAGAGAGAAATTAAGGCTTAGATGGGGAAAAAAAAAAACCTGACTCAAAGCCACAACATTTTCATGTTCCAAGTATGAGTTGCTCTGAGCCAGTTTGCTCTCAGTATTGCTGACAGTGTGTGTGTGTGCACATGTCTGTCTGTCTGTCTGTCTGTGTCTGTGTATACACATGCAGAGTCTACAAGAGGGAGTCAGGTGTCCTCGTCCACCCCCCTCCACCTTAGTTTCTTCAGCCAGGGTTTCTCTGTCAGGGTACTTTGTCTGCTGGCAAGGCCTAGCAATTTTCCTGTCTCTGGCCTGCAGCTCTGAGGTTACAGCTCTGCTGTTCATTTCTTCCTATTACATAGGGGCTCAGAATTTCATCTGCATTTTTGTACAATGAGTGCGTTTACCCATTGGGTCAACTTATACTATTGCCAAAAAAAATGACTTTGTGGTTCGGGGACTTCTTGGTGCTTTGGAGGCTTTTAGTATTCCTGACCAACAGCCACCAGAGGCCAGCTTTACCCCTCCCTCACAGTATCTCCAGATATTGCCCGAGTCCCCTTAGAAGAGTGCAGGACCATTGGCCACCACTACTTTTAATACCCTCCTTTTCCTTCTCTTTTTTTCATGCCGCCTTCCCCTTCTCCGTGCCTCCTCCCACCCTGTATGTATGCATGTATGCACATGTACAGAATATGCCTACGGAAGCCCAAAGTCAACAAGGTCAATGAGGGGGTCTTTTCATAACAGGTCTCCAACTGCTATTTTTTGAGACAGAGTTTCTCTGTAAAACCAAAACCTGACAGATTCGGCTATGCTGGCAGTTCAGTGAGCTTTAGAGACCCATCTAGTTCTGCCTTCCCAGTGCTGGAGTTTCGGGAATAGCCCCCACCCTGGCCTTTTATATAGATTCTTGAGTTCTGTTCTGAGCCATCTCAGAGCCCAGCTGTCTGCTGTTCACATCTTAAGTCAAGATTAAGAAGCAAGCTTGTTGTCTAGGCTGATTTGCTGGGTGACGAAGGTGTTAAGGTGATATTAACACCGGTGTTAAGGTGCTGCAAGCCTGTGGGAAGTTTGTTATATGTGATGTCCTGTGTCTATTTCTGAGTTGTTTATTCGTTTCTTCTGGAAATCATTGTACTTCTTGATAAAAGACATCTTTGTTTTCTGAGCTGTGTGAAGCCCCATTCCCCTGCTTCTTCTTGGGTCATTGTTAGTGTTCCCAGACATACTACTCTGTAGAGTTCACAAACCAGCATTTCAAGATGCCATGTTCTCATTAGCAGACCATAGGCATGGGCACCATTATCGGTGATCTGATTATCTTGCTAGTTCACATTGAACTTGAAAGGGATGTAGGAAGAACTAGCCAATTGTTCCTGTTTCAGTACCTGAGATTTTGGAATGGAAGTGCTTTCTGAAGGTTCATACATATTTGAAATGCATTTGAGCTAATTGCAGGCCTTTGTCCACAATTAGTCTGTGGTAGGCATGATTAATTGCAAAGAACACTGACATTTATGCATAAAATGCTTGGAGTCAAAAAGAGTCGGGGAGAGAAGATGACTGGAGAAATGTTGAGTAGAATGTTAATGCCTGTGACCCCCCCACCCCAAGCAAAGCCCAGAAAGGGGACGTTCTACATCTGCAGGTGGGTATCTTAGGGAGACACATCCAGATTTCCATGTTTCTGACCTGCCTATATTTTGTTTCCCCCTCTTCTAAGAGTGGCTGGCTTTGATCAGGTTTTCTGAAGCCACGTTGATGCTTTTCTTTACATTTTCTTTTGGGGGACAGAATCTCCTATAGCCCAGGTTGACCTTGAACTCACTGGGCAGCCAAGAATGATGTTAAACTCCTGATATTCCTGCCTTTCTCTCCCAAGTGTGGGGCTCACAGTCATGTACCACTATAACTATCTTCACTGATGCTTTTGTTAAGCCTGTAACAGGGCTGTCCTGTTCATTTCTCCCAGCAATCTCTCTCTCCATCTCTTGAAACTCATAGTCACTTTTGGTAACCAATATGCATGTGGTGCCCTTTTCAGGAAGCATCAAGAAGCTAATAGATATAGGATAAACACTACTCAGACCAATCAAGAGATGGACATTTATTATTGTTTAGGTTAAAAATGATACATTCTAGAAATTAATAATCAGATATCCCCAACAATGACAAAGGGAAGGAGGTTATAGCCTGTACTTACTTATTCTCAGTTGCCAATGGAGAAAGAAAGAGGATCCCAAGATCTATAGGTATGTAAGTTGATAATACAGATATGAGTGAATAGATGTGATTTATTTTCACACAAAGAATAATCCACCTCAAACTAGATGCCCCATTTCATGTTTACCTAGCTGTATATTATAGTGTGCTGTGGGATTTCCTTGACCTGTCCTCTACTGTATACTTTTTATATTCCTGATTTAATCACTTCCCTGAATAGCCTCTGTGGTATTTTGAATTGTGAATATTAATAGCATAGGTATACACTGAGTTACCAGCATAAATAGAGCTATCTAAATCTTTATAAATATATAAACAGAATATGGATGCATTAACCTCAGTCACTTTTCCCTGGGCTCATTAATTTCCTAACAGTGTGGTTACAGGGCCAAAATGTTTGTGTCATCTAGCTCTTTGGTTTGGTTTTGCTCGGTATTTTTGTAGCCCTGGTTAGCCTAGAATTGTCTAGGTAAACCGCGCTGACATCAGATATGTGGCAATTCTTTCTGTTTTCATACTGATGCCTTATCACTTTTGAAAGATGCCTTCAAAACTTTGTTAAAGTTCATGTCAAAACACAGGTTTGCCAATTGCTACACTTGGAAAGTAGAATTAGACAGATCAAAGATCAAGAGCAGTATGGGCCACAGAGCAAGACCCTGTCTCAAAAATACAATAAACAACACAAATGACCTTCCTTACTACTCAATAGATATAGATAATTTGTTTAGTTTCTATTACTTTCTTGTCATTGCTACACACATGGTACTTGACGGCAGTAACAAGAAAGAGACATATATGCACTCAGCAGCCACTTTGCAGTGACATTATCTCTCATTGCCTGCATTTGATTTGGTGTTGGGGGGATAGAGGTGCAGGGATGGAGGTCACGTGAGAATAAGAAACCAATTCATGTTCTGTGCCTCCATAAGAAACAGGTTATCTAGTTGTCAGCCGACTCAAATTGTGATAATCAGATAGCTCATAGATTGGCCTAGACTCCTGATTCTGTGTTTCAGGGAGTTCCCCATTATCACTTCTGTTGTTGCCCAGGCAAGAGTTAAATTTCTAAGCTGCAGGGAGCAGGTACAGTAAAGGCAACCCTTAGTGGCATTTCAGATTTATTAGTAGCAGCTGTTTGGAGAAGGGCCATGTGTAGACTCAGGCAGGAGGAGTTCAACCATTGATTAGCAATGTCTGCTTGGGGCACGGAATGGCAGAAAAGGAGCCTACAAAGCAGCATTTTTCTTTGCTTAATAAATGTAGGTTACTATTATAGTGGGTTTTTTTTTGAGTTTACAAAGAATTTTTATGTTACCATAAAAACACCTTTATTGGAGAAGTGACAAAGGAAGGAAGATAGGGAGAGAAGGAAGAGGATAGATGTAAAATAAACTCCAAAATATGGAGAGTATTCTAGGTTGATTTTTATTTGAGTGTTTTTTATATTCTGAACTTGACCTGAGGGAACAGAACAGGTGTTGCATGAGAAACAAGATTCAGTAATGTTACAATGAAATAAAGACAAGTCTTAAAACAGGTACTATTGAGAGGCAGGATGCTAGAAAATGGAAGGATATTCTGTATCTCTCTGCATTCCCTTGGTTTTGTGTAACCACTAACTGATGGGCCTCCTCTCCAGGCAGAATGGATGGTGTTAATCTCCAGACCCTTTTGTAATAAATGCTGGACTGTGAACAGGAGATGGCTGAAAGAGAGTGCCCGGGCAAACCTTAATCTTTAATAAGGTGCACTGCTAGTCTATAACTGTCAGACAAGACAGAAGGACCAGGCTTTCTGCTTTTTCACCCAGAATAAGAAATGGGGTCTGGGCTGCAAGGGCCTCACACTTTTAATGCTCTAGGGGGAGCCACCAGGAACTGTACTTTAGAGACTGCTGCATTCACCAAACAGCTTTCTCTAAAAAAAAAAAAAAAAAAAAAAGAAGCCAGTGCCTCTTAATGGTGCTCAGCTTCTTGTGAGAAAATCTAGTTGTATTGTGATTCTACCAATCTTGCCTTGTAACATGGGTCCCTGGTAGCAGCCCTTTGCAGTGAAACTATATCACTTTTGAAGCTTAGCAGATGGGAATTGTCATAAATGATATTTTAGTCACAGATATGAGCCATAAAACTTGAAAGATAAAGTATCTTTCTGAGACACACATGGAGAGGCAGACACAGACCCAGAGTCAGTGTGAGCTTTGCAACAGTGCTGATGGAATGGAGGAGAGCCAAGGAGAGCTCTTACCTCTGAGCAAATGATTTGACTTAGAACAAGCAGTGTTCAGCATGGAGTTGGGGAAATGGCAGATTTGGGTTTCATCAGCCCAGGGGACCTACTTTCCTGTCTTTTTCTGAGCGCATTGTCTTCCTACTACCCTGTGAAGGGTCCTTAGCAGTATTTATTTCTTGCCATGTTTGGCACTTTGTTCATGGCACAGTACAGATAACTGCATAGTGTATATGTTCTGTGCAGTATTTCCTGGTTTGCTAGTCATTGTTAATTATTTTGCTGAGCTAGTTATACCTGATTAATTTACTGAGCTGAAGAATTGATTAGGATTTAAGTTCAATGATATGGTATGATAGTATCTCACAGATTCTTGCCTCGAGCCAATATGCATATTAATGATTTTTATCAGGATCTCATGGACCTCAACCTTCTCTTTATTATCACTGACAGCTTGATCACTTTGTGGGGCCAACAAACCAACAGACAACAACAAATGAATAGCCCTGTAAGAATCCTCCAGAAAGTATTAAACACCTTCTCATTTGTGCGCATTATATTATGCTTATATCTTATGCTGGACTGGATCTTATTAAGTACCCAAAGATGACCTTGAACTTCTGATCCCCTTACCTTCACCTCTAGAATTCTGGGGTTACAGGCATGTACCACTATGCACAGGGGATAGAACCGAGGGCCTTGTGCATGCTAAGTAAACATACCACCAACTGAGACATGTCCAGAGTCCATAACTATATTTAATGGCTTTGTCTCTACATCATTTGCATACTACAGGGACTTTCAGTTTTTCTTATGAGGTTTCACTCTTCTCACCCCACACAACTTTTTATTCGAAGTAGCCACTGATCATATGGTTTTAAATACATAGGAAATATGTCTTATCTATTATTTGCCTGCAGTTGTATTTGAAAGCCTTGGTGCTGGACAGGTCTGCATGGATTCTATAGTGGATTAAATTGGAATGTATGACTCCTATTCTGGAGAAGATATTTCTGTAGTTTTGTGAGAGTGACTGTGTTTGTCTGGCATTTGAGGTAGACTCATGAACATGAGAACCTCATAGAGTATGTAAAGGAGACAGAGGCAAGACAGTGTATTACTTTCTAGAAAATTCCCATGGGGTTTGTTATTTGTTTAATTTTGATTTCATTTAGTGTTTTAGTTTAGAAATAGCAATAACACTTTGATTCTTACTGTCTCTCATATACATTGCATTATCCTAGCCACTGTTTAACTCATTTATCCTGTTTAATCCTTTTCTGTAATCATAGAAGATTAATGTCATTATCTGGGTCCAGTCATAGAGTCTTTGAAGCACTAGGAAGTAAAATAACCTCTCTGGCCAAATTTCTGACTACTAAATGAAAAAAAAATGTCTACATTCGTGTGTGTTGCTTTTCCTGTTGAATAGACAGATTACGAGACAAAAGCAACTTGAATGGAGGGGTCTATCTTGGCTCACAGTTTCATAGAGTTGCAGTCTTTCACAATATATCAGGACAGGCCTCTATGTTAAGCGTCCATGTCTAGTGGCCTACAAGTTTCAGCTAGAACCCATATCTCAAAGATTCCACAACCTTGTAAAACAGTGCCATTATTTGGAGATCAAGTGCTCATATGTCTGAGACTGTAGCGATGTTTCAGATTCACATGCTACTATTGTTCAAATTTAGGACTGCCCGCTTCTAAAATTGCTTCTATTATCTTACTGGTCTTGAGGGACACAGGGTCTAGAATGTTTTTAGTAATGTTAATAGTAATGTGTCCTTGGGGTGAGTCAAAGGGGAATATGTAGAAACCTTATTTTTCTATGAAGAGGACAAAGCTAAATTAATGACTATTAACTTACTATTTCATTAAAGTGTGACCTGAATTGAGTGCATGTCTGATAAAGGTGTTTTTGTAGCTGGATGTTCTGTGCAGGTGTTTTAACTATGTTTGCATGCTTTCCATAGAGTGTCTGTGCCCTCATTAATTCATCAGTTCCCTCTGAAAGGTACAAAGGAACTGAGTTTGAAATGTGTGCTCTTCTGTTGATCTGGGAAAGCTTGTCCTGAGATGTCTTGCCTATAAATAAATACAGCATAAAACCAAACAGAAGATCTCTCCTGCCTTCTCTTTTATTTTCATTCTACCTCCTTGGCATTAATGCATTGTTTGTAGAGTCCACTTTGTAATGATGACATGAACAATGTTTTTGTTTTCTTTTTTTAGTGTTATTTGATACTATTTTAGGCAAATATTCTAAAATGCAAGATACAGCAGAGAGAGAAGAACTTTGCACATTATGTCTTGGCTTACAAACAAGGGGAGGGGGTCGTATTTGGTAGATGGAGACAAGAGAACTGGGGACTTATCCTGCCATCTACCCATAAATCAGGGAATAGGATCCTGTGACAAGCACAGCCATGATGTGAGCTTTTATTTGTCAGTGCTGAAGGCGGAAAAAAAGGATATGCCTATTTATGGCACTTGCTGAAACAATTTTGATGTGGCTATTCAGGACATAGAAAGTGTGATAATGAATAAAGTGTTCTATGTATGAATTTATATATACAGACAGTACCTACAAGTGTGTGGTATAATAAAAGCAGGGGTAGATGCTGTCCAGATCTCTGAAGCACTATGGCTTCATTCTGGCTCTCCATACCATGCCACCAGTAACTAAGCCTTACTGAGAGTCCTCTGTGCTTTCCATGGGAAATCATTTCACTTCCTGTCACTAACATAGAACTCCATACACTGTCCCCCTGAGATGATCCCAAATTTCCATCCCCATCTCATATATGAGCACAACCCATAAGAGGAGGTTAAGGGATTTCTCTTTAGGTCACACATGCTGAGAGAAAGACTAGAGCCTGGCATATGCTTGCCCTACTCCGTGTTAGCGATTGGTCTCCAAATTCAAATATTCTGACCTCAGAGTTTTCTGGGTTAGACCTCTAGAAAACTACCAGGAGATATCATGTTATGTAATTAATTACAACTATAATTATCTTGGTTTCTGGGTCATATAAAGATCACCAGTGAATTTTGTTTCCATGATTCATTCAGCAAAGGAATTATTTTTTTCTGAAGTACAAGTATAATTAGTTTTCATATGCTTAAATAACAGAAACATGAAACACCACTTTATCCTGGTAGAAGGGCCTTACAGGATAGACAGAGTTGAATCCAGAATCATGTAGCACCCACCAATCTTGGAATAGAAAGTATCCCTCCCTAAATACTATGCAGTCTGCATGGGGCACAAGGATTTACCTATGGCATGCGCATGAGAGTGACCAACTGACTTGGTGATATAGACAAAGGTAGTATTCTTTGTCCAGCCCATAAGCATCATAGGAGTGATAAAAACAAAAACAAACAAACAAAAAACAAGCCATGGCTTCTATTTGTCCTAGTGAAGATTTTCACAGGAGTGACAAGAGATAAGAAGTTGTAGTATTTAAAAACTTTCAAATTCAGATTGTCTCTCGTGTTATCTCTAAGGAAGACAGGCTAGCTTTGCAATTACTCTTTATACAGCTCTAAGATCTCTCTAACAAAACACAGGCTAACAAGCTAGCTCAGCCAGTAGAGCTCTTGCCTTGAGCCCGTAAAGGCCTTAGTTCTATCCACAACTCCCATGTAAAATGCTGATTGTGTCGATGTGTGGTTGTAAATCCAACGCTGAAGAGGCAGAGGCAGGAGGATCCCTGGAGTTCATTGGCCAGCCAGACCAGCTTTGTTGATGAGCTCCAGGGCAGTGAAAGATCCTTGCTGGACAATATTCCATAGGATAGTACCTGCTGTATACTTTTGGTGCCTAAACATGTACCTGTATGTGTGCAGACATACACATACATACATACACATGCACACACAACTGATAACATGTTTATTTTCACTGTATTCTCTTCTCCTCATCGGATATACATCAATGGGAATAGCTGTTACATATATCAGTTACCTCCACAACTTCCTGGGGTGGATCATCCAGGGACACAAAGCACCAGTATCACCAGACTGTGCTGGCAGCATGCATTTGTCTGCTGAAGAAAAAACGCCAGACACCTCTTTCTGAGGAAAGAGGCCTGTTTGCATGTTCTGCATGTCACTATAGATGACTCATGAGTAGAGTTACTGAAGAATCATTGTATCATTAAGATATATGGACTATGACAGCTTTACATGCCTGTCAATCATTCTAGATACTGTAGCAACCGCATAAGGAAGATGGGATCCTTTTGTCTCTGAAATGAGTATTTTCAGAACAGGGGGAAATGCATTGGAATTCACTGTGGTATTTTTCTTTTTTAAAATTTAATTTTCTTTTTATGTTTTCGAGACAGGGTCTCATGTTGTTCAGGTTGGCTTTGGACATACTATGTAGCCATGGGTGACCTTGAGTTTCTGATCTCTGTGATCCTGCATCTTGAGGCCTGTAATTCCAGTCTTGCACCATCCCTTTGGCTTATTGTGGTGCTGAGAACTGAAGCCAAGGCTTTGTGCAGGCTAGATGAGCACTTTCTAATATGAGCCGCACCCCTGGCTGTGTGGCAGTCCTCCTTCATGTGAGGACTTGGAAGGCCTTATACAGATTTGAAGAGATTCCTTTGTTTGTTACTGCAGTCATTAACTCACTGTACAGATATGAAGAGAGAAGCTTCCAGATTGCTGAGAACTGTTTCATGTGCCAGAGGTAAAGGAGTGAATAAAAAGCACAGGTGCCCCCTTGCTCATACTTTGGTAGAGGAATGGATAGAAAATAAGAAGAGACCCGAGTGACAGGCACAGGCAGAGACATTTGCTAGAGGAAGAAGTGAAAAGAGAATGCTGGTGCTCTGGTTTTGAATTAGAGAAACTTGAAGATGGGAAGTGTTCAGATGAGGAAAAAACACTATGAAATCTCTGGCCAGGCAAAGGAGACAACAGAACACAAAGGCAGCTTAGGTGGCCAGAATATTGTTTTGGAGAAAAAATATTGAATAAAAAAATAAATAAAAGGTATATATTGATGGGTACAATATAGGTTTGGGTTGGCAGGTCATGTGGGGAGCCTGGGACATTTGCTTAGTGGAAGCTATGTCAGGTGACAAGTGCTGAGTGTGCACAGTCTTGCTCCTTTGCCTCCTTGATGGGAAAGGGGAAATGCAGAGGTGGTGCAGAGACATCTTCTGACTTTCAGGTTCCTGGGCTTCTCTCAGACAGACATTGACTGTACACATCATTGGAATATCTTTAACCAAGATAAGGGGTAGCAATGACAAGCAAATCCAGGTTCACCCCAGAATTGCTACTTGCAAAAGCCTCCAGTTCTGGCTGGCAGTTTTGTAACCATCCCTCTGACAGGATGTTCCAGGTGAATCTGTCATTTGTACCAAGTTACTGGTGACTCTGTGGTAGACAATGAATATTCTCTGTGCCTTTTCTACCTCCATCTTCATGAAGCTTACTTGGTTCAAGCTCAGTGTAGACCATAACACAATGGCCCTTTAATTTTTTAGGTATCCTCCATTCCCTTGATAGATATTTGCTTTTATTGTTCTATAATTGTTGGTCACTACAGCTTGCTAAACCAGTGTCATTCTAGAACATAACTTTCACAGGACATGAATGACTTTCCAAAACAGTAGGATCCTGTATCAAATGGTCAGAGGGAGGGACCTATGTAGGTAACTATGAGAAGACCCAGTTGAACAACAAACAGACCTCAAAAAAAAAAAATCCCTATCATTAGCACTGTGATTGTCAGAGCACGAGGCAGCCACTTCCTCTGTAAACCCAGAGGTCCACATGTGAAATGGGAATATTATCAGTACTTATGGCATAGTAGTGTAGCTCAGAGCATCGTAAGCATGCAACAAATGAAAGTCAATATTATGTTTGCTGTTAACAGTGGTAGCAGTACTCCAATTGCATTCTCCTTGGAGTGAGGAAAACACTGGGAAGGGAAAAGAACTGAGGTGGGATGAGGCTCCACTGCCACATTTTGCCATGAAACTGAAAAGGTTTATTAACAACGGTGTCTTGTCCTTCCCTGTGCAATATCTTTTTTATATCTAGGCTCCCTTGAAATAATAAACGTGGCTTGTTGTTGACTAAAAAATTCAAAAACAGCCTCAATGATAAAAGAGGACCTTTGTGTGCAGTGGGATGCCATTAAGTAGAAGAAATAAGTAAGCTCTACCTACATAACAGAAGGGAAAATGGCTTTTGCCAATCCAATTGGACTTCTGAGTATATGATGAAAGGTAGGACAGAGAATTTACTCAGATTTTTGAGCCATGAAGGTATTGTAGTTTTCAGTGTTATTGAACAAGATGTACGTATGTGATTTTCATATAAAGGGGTGAAGAAAAGATAAGTTGGCAATGTGCTAGCCTCGCCTTGCATGCACAAAGCCCTGAGCGCACAAAGCCCTGGGCTTCCTCCCTTAATACCACAAACAACTAGACATGCAGGGTGAACAGCTGTCATCCCAGCATTCAGAAAGGTGGAGAAGTCTGAGGTCATCATGCCTCAGCTACACACCAAGCTCAAGGCCAGCCCAAGTATGATGAGACCACTACTTAAAAAATGGGGGACAGAGAGCTGTTTTTAGCAAGGTCTCAGGGGCAGAGTTCAGTTACACAAAAACATTTTATTACTTAAGCTTGGCAATATCTGTCTGTTTGTTCTTTCTTCTGGATATTTGATTATTCCTGAAACTTGATATTTTAAATGAACATGTGTCATGAGTTACAAACAGCTGCCATTACCATATTCACTACATGGAATAACAAAGTACAAAGAAATCTTGCTTCCTCTGCTCCTCCCCCATCATTTAGTAATTATTAGTAGATAATGTTTCCAGATATATACTGAACAAATTCATAATACACACATTTAGAAATAAACACATTTTGATGCCTGTGATTTTGTGCCACAACCTAAAATGATGTGCATATCAGTCTTTCATTGCCAGTACATAGAGATTATCCAACTCATACTAATTTCAGCTGCCTCTTAGCTGTCTTTCAGTGCCCTACAATTTGTTCAAGCTCTGTTCTCTTGCTGATGGGCAGGTGTATTTAAAGAAATAACAAGGGCAAAACAAACAGAACATATCCTTCACAAAAGTCTGCTTCCAGATCTGATATAACAGTTTCAGGTCACACCACCCTTGGGCAGCTAGTATTACCATTTTTCTAGTATAGCACCCCAAATGTTCCATTATCCATGGGGAAGTAATCATCATAAATGCTAACACGCATAATAAAATGATTCAGATTCATTGGAACCAAAGTCTCCTTTCTTCTGCCAGACCCTCTAAAAATTCAGTGGTGATCAAGGCTCAAAGGCTTTATAAATGTCTGTGCTCACTTGTAGAGAGGAAGTAGAAAGAACAAGATTTTTGAATGTGAAGTTTTGAATTTCTATGACTTCCCAGTGGAAAAAGACAGGTATGTCCAATGATCTTTTGAACTTGAAAAGATTTTTTTTTTATTTTCTCCATTTGCGTATATAAGATATGTCATAGTTCACAGTATGCTTGAGATAGTCTACGTCAGACAAGACCTGCGTCCTGGCTTCACAAGGAGGGAATGGACACAAGGTCTTGTTACATGACCTGTGCCCATGTTAAGCGCCTTCCATGGAGCTTCCTACACAGAGGTCCCATCAGAGCCCCAAGGTGCTCTTTTTTTTTTTTTTCTTACAAAGCCACATTCAAGTGCAAATGTGTGTGGTTCCTGACTCTCTAAGTTTATTCTTACTTACTTTACCTTCTCAGCTCACATTATTATTTTGTTAGGTACATAGTGTACACAATATTTGAAAACATTTTGAAATATAGTAAACAATTAGGAAAAAACCCATATTAGAGATAAAACTCTTTAAATACATAAGCGTAATTTACACTCTTCATTTGTAGCGTTCCTAACTGATTTTTGAATGATATAAAACCACAAAGTACAAAAGTACACTATAATTCTTGTGTCTCTCCTGTGTCGGCTTATAAAGGTATATTCCATGCAGCTAACCTTGCACTGCTTTTTTTTTTTTTTGCTTCTCCAAGAAAATATATTTTTAGTCTGTGTGTGTGTGTGTGTGTGTGTGTTGACTACTTGTATATCTGTGTACTACATGTCTTCCTGGTGCCCATGGAGGACAGAAGGGGCCACTGAATCCCATAGAAGTAGAACTACAGAAGATCGCGAGCCAACATGAGGATTGCTGGGAACTAAACTTGACTCCTCTGCAGGAGCAGCCAGAGTTGATCCATCTCTCAAGCTCATGATTATTTCTCTCTTCTGTGGCTTCACGGTGTCCTGTTCCATGAATATGCTGTGAATAAGGGATGCCAGTTCTCTTGCCAGCGACTTGTTTTCCCTATGGTACCCTGCTGGAGGGTCTGCTTTTGTTCTCTGTCTTAAAATTTCTATTCTATGCGGGAAGGAACTGTTCGTGGACTGGAACGTGAATCGGGGCTTTACAAATCACAGTGGCATCTTTCTTCCACCCCAAGAACCAGCATGGAAATTCAGATGGGACTTCAGCATCTTAGACTCGCTCTTCCTACCTTGGCATTTCTGCATGTACCTCTATGGGGAGACTAGTTTGGTGCATTAGCAGATGGTTCCAGCATCTCTGGCCTTTACCTTCTAGAGGCTGGTTGCCCTTCATTTGCCATTGTGACATGCAAGGCACCTCTGGACCGTAGCCAGATGCCCTTGCATTTTCTGGTACCTCCTACTTTAGCAATCATTGGTTGCAAATAACGGAGGCTTCTAAATTGTCTGAAGGATGATCTTTTCTTTGAGCATTTATAAATCAGTTTTCAATGTTGGTTCTGGGTTAGTGCCTAAAATAAAACTCTGCCTATTCTGAGAAAACAATATATTTGAGCAGGGACTAATTACCCTTTTTTTATTTCTAGTGACAAAAGCCAATATATCACACTTAGCTACTGGGAGACTCCATTGCAGTAAACTAATTAAACTAATTCTATCTCGACTCATTATTCTCAGTCCCACTAAATATTTTAACACCCTAGATTTATTTCATTCTATAAATTATATCATACTTAAAACTAGGCATAGCCCTCAAGAGTTTATTTTGGACTTTTCAAAATGTAACGTTCAGCTTTATCTGGGATATATATTTTTCCTATCTTTCTTAGCTAATGATTCACCTTAATTATGACTAATTATTAAAAATGATATACGGCTTTAATTAAATGAAAGTGTCTGGCTTCTTGTTAGCGCTTATTAAATACTGACAACATTGGGAAGATAATGTAGAGGAGGAAACCTACAGAATTGGTTACATTCAGGCTACAGGCTGGCACAGATACATATCCAAATAGACTGATTAATGCACAAGATGGCAAAAAAAGTGCCTTTCATTGTTAAAAGGAATGAAAGTCTGTGTCCATTTCAGATTCATTTTCCAACAGAGGATGGCCACATAATTAAAATGTTAATACACATCTCGCTATTTGTACTTAGGTTCCAAAGCCAGCATCCATTAAATAGAAATCTAGCCCAAGTGCTTTGCAGGGGAAGCTGAGAGGAACGCAGGCTGAGCACCACTTCAGAGTGAATTGCTCCTTCTTATAGACATGTAATGCAATTAAGTCAAGGGGCTGTGAGCTGACTACATCGAGCAAGTTTAGTTTAGATATTTGTCCTTAGACATCTCCCTGCAAAGGGCTCCATGTTGAAGAGAAAGAAAGGGACACTGAGCCAATGAGCTATTCATTAGACTTGACATAATGGCGAGCATGACCAGGGATGCCTACAGAATAGAGAATTTTCTTTGGCATTTGCAAGGAAAGAGGGAGCAGCATTCAAGTTAGTCTTTAGCTAGCTCCTAGTAGCTAACTTTGTAGTTTTAGCAGGTGGTTTTGGTCCAATTTCTTGTTTTGTGTAAAAAGATGCTTATTTGAAAACTGCAGCAGCCACAGGCATTTCATAAGATAGGTAGGTGCACTTCTTGGCTGAGACAGAACAAGATCCCTCAGGGGTGGAAATAAATGTTGACAGCAACTATGTGAGGGGAATCATTTTGAGTACACGGGGTCATGTACCCTTGACCCTAACATAACCTCTAAAATTATTTGCATTTTGTGCTAGACAGGGACAAGTTGCTGAATGAATGTGTGAACTTGTAACCCATCTCTTAGTTTCCAGTAAAATAAGTTCCCGGACAGTCTGGTCTCATCACTCCCATCTCTCTTTTTCTGTGTGCTGAAAACCTGACCCCCTTGAGGACCTAGAACATGTGACTTTATGATGAAGAAATGTAAGAGTCATACTTTCTATCAATCTAGATTTCACTGTTTCCATTCAATGTATTAAACGCTTATTCAGAAAATGCCTATACCCAAGTAATGTCTTATAAATCATATCACACTAGAGAGATAGTTCAGTTAGCAAAGAACTTGCCTTGTAAGCAAAAGGACCTAAGTTCACCCTAGAATCCATGTAAACAAGGTCAGGTGTGGTGGCATGTGCTTGTAATGTCAGCACTGAGTTGATGGAATCAGGCAGATCCCTAGACCCTCCTCGTCAACCAACCTCTCATACTTGGAGGCTTTTGGGCCAGTGAGAGGCCCTGTAACCAAAAAGTAAGGTGAATAGCTCCTGAACACAACAACTCAGGTGAATTCTGACTCTATACTCACGTTCATGAGCACTCATATGTACGCATACCACCACACACATGTGCACCTGCACATATACCAAGGTGCACCTATGCATGCACACAACACAATATATAATAATATTAAACTAGGAGAAATCTCAGTATCAGTATTGACAAAGGCACATAGAAGTGTACAAATATGCATACACACACATGTACACACACATACATGTGCATCAAAGTAAATGCTCACATGCAGACACAGCACAAATGCACCTGTATATACCCAAACAAATATACAAACACATACATGTATATAAATATAAAACAAAGATAAACAAAAATTCTGCATATATAGGCATACTCTCATGTAAAAACTTACACATAAAAGTACACAAATACATACTAACACACACAAATACATGTTCACAAATACGTACTAAAGATACACATATACACCTAAAAACACATACCCAGACCATAGATCAGTCAGGTCCTAGGACACAGTCCTTTGGATATTCTTAATAAAGAATAAATGGGAGCCTGTGCCCTGTTCCAGCCACTTAGGCTTTCCACTATTGTAAAAGTCTGGCTCTTCTGTAATTCTTGTTCCAGTGTTTAGATTTGTAGCTGACAGTGAAGAGCTGCATATCACAGGAGGTCTCGTTTTTGTCACGCCCTACCCCTGGAACCTTGAGCCTCATTCCTAATCTATCTGTCCTCTGTTTTCCACAAAGGACGAAGGAGGAACTACACTTGTGAACATTCTTTCAGGCATTGCCAGTTGGGGATATGTGAGGAGAGGGAGCTGGAGAAACAGAAAGAGAGATGGAGGGGAAACAGCGCAACTCTATCCCCGTTTTCCTTCCTAGAGAGGAGCACAGCTAAGAGGCAATGATCAGGCTGCCTGTGCTGGGTGTTCTGTGGCATGGTATTTGCTATTGTAGCTTGAACTTTTAAGGTTTTTCGTTGCCCCCAACTAGCTACGACAAGAGGTTTTTTGTTTGTTTGTTTGGTTGGTTTTTTTTTTTTTTTTTAATATTCTCTGAAGACTCACTCACAATTAACAGAGGATCTTTCCAGAAAATCCAGTATCCATGCTAAAAGAGCTGCTGGGGAGCACATCTTTCAGTTTTTCAGGGAAAGAAGGGTAGATGACTTACCGAAGAATCCAAAGTAAATCAGGGGAGAAAGGGGCAGATTCTAATATCACAGGCCATGACAGTGCACTGTCCATTCTATTAAACTCCCCCGTGTTATCTTGTGTAGGAAAGACAGGAGCTACATTCCACCTTTTCTTGGTCCCCTAAGCAAAATCTCTTCAAGCATATATCCAGGACCACATCAAGAAAGCTTGTTAAGGGCAGGCTTTCCATCCTACTTCAGACCAATGGAGTGAGACACATCAGATACTGGATGGGGAATTTCCATTTTAGCAGATAATCCTGACCCTTATGGTTCAGGAAAGCTCCTTTGTCTCCCATAGACATTAAGAAAGAGTACCCTGGATGTGGGGGTGGCAGACGTGATCTTTGCTCAAACTGTATTCTCTCTATTTGTCCTTAATGGCTCACTGACTGAACTACTCATATACAGTAATCCCATGACCAGTGTTCAACTACAAGGCTCTACCATGCTGTCCTCAGAACATCACATCTTCCCTGCCCAGTGGCCGGTACACTCTTGGGTTCTTTTCAGCATGCTAATTTCTGTTGACCTAGGATGTAAGTGAGAAACTATACTGCACTCTTCCATATACACTGCCTCCCCTCTATCTTTTTGAATTGTTTTTGAGTTCTTGAAAATAGGCAATTCAAAATGAACCCTTTCTTGTAGTGTTTGTGAGGGTTCTATGCTCCGGAAATTGCTTCTCAACCCACTGCTGGCAGATGACTTCATACTTGGAGGTAATGAAACCAAAGCGGTGTTAACTCTTCACACCAGCATTTTGTGCCACCAGTGGTGAAGACCAAAAAAAGCAATATGGAGACAGTGAAGGGAGAGGGGCTATAGGCCTGAGAAGTGTGGGGAATAGAAGAAGGAAGGAGGAATAACCAGCTACCTGAATGTTTGCTGCTCATGGGCTGTTACATCAAGAATGGAGTATCAGTTGGTTATCTTGCTAAGTGGGTAGAAGTGATCCTATAAGGTATCCATCACTGCCCCCATTAACAGGTGAGAAAATTCAGTGTATGCATTATTTTTTTTCCTTGATGATGAGGAAGGTACATGGAGCTTTATATCAGTGTAAGTGCTCTCTGTAGCCCTCTGGCCATTTTCATGTGTTTATTCTATGATTCCGAGTGCTTTGACATTTTACTTTCAACTCTTTTTGGTGCCATTCTCGAAAAACAACAGTACTCCTATCTTAAATGCTAATGTAACACTTTGGCTAGCATAAAAATGACAAGGACAACACACACATACACACACACACATGAAGAAAGATGTGATGTCCTCTTTGGGAGATTACTTTAAATTTCAATGTGACTAAAAAGTTATTTCCATCACGTAAAACAAGATTGAGTAAACATCGCTTATGTTTCTCTCATTGTGAGATGATCACTTTCATGATGTAATGAGCAGCTGGCTGAGCAGTATGGATCGGGGACAGAAAAGATAAGTCCCATGTTCCTCGTCTGGTTTTATTCTGGGAGCCGCTCAGGTAGGGTCCTCTTTACCAGTGTTTGTAACATTTTGGGGCCTACTTTAGATGAAAGTTACTGTACCTTTGTGGGGAAGTCAGAGCATGTCTAGATGCTGGCCTATGTTCATGTCTTTGAGGGGTATAAGTCAGGGTTAGCCTGGGCAACTCAGTAAACTGAGGGGATGCCTCAGTGTCATTGATCGCCTCACAAGTGCAAGTCAGTGCTTTACTTCTGGGAGAAGAGTAAGGAATGAAGAAGAAGGAGAAGAAGAGGAGGAAGACATCTTCTTCCCTAGTTTGTAAAGATTTAATGAGAAAAGGAGTTTGAAATATCTTTGAGTGTCTGAAAGATTATGCAAGAGCAAGGTGCCTCATTTTGCATTACCACTAGACAATAAATTGCTTTTGGATTGTCTCCTGGATGGCAAATTTATGAATTTGGCAGCTTTTGATGCAAAGAATCAATACACTGTCTCTTTAAAAGGGAATTAGTGGTTACAAGAACTGGCAATGCATTTAGAGATTTGTTGCAGTTTTTTTGTTGTTGTTTGTTTGTTTCAATAGCTCACAAGGAGACCATTTTCTTTCAGTTTTTAAGAATACCCATGTGCTTAAAAAGAGATAGATTCCAACAATCAGGTTGTTTGCTGTGATCTGTATGCCCCAGGGAGAAGGGGAGTTGGCAAAGTCAGAGAATTACAAATATAGTATAAAAAGTTCCAGAAAGGAAAATTTCTTTTTCCTATTTGGCCTGGAACAGGAATCTTTTGTAGAGACTTGGGTTGTGTAGACACCTCCTTTTGAGATAGGTCCCCTCCTTGGGCTGTCTTATTTTTTCTTTGTCCCTAAGAACATACTTCTTATCCTTGGTTGGCCTTTTGAACTAAATTTGTGAAAGTCAGTCTGTCCTGAGGGTGGGCATCCTGCCCAGGCACCATCCCCTGCACATGGCAGCCCCACCCCCATGCCACCCGAATGTTGATACTTGGTCTTGGTTTTCTAGGCCAGTTTCTTTGCGGATACCACTTGCTGGTTTCCCTTTAGGTACAGTTTCAGGTCATACGTTCTTGTTTGTGATAGAAAACTATGAAAGAGATACAGGGAAGATGTTCTTAGTCATGGGGATCCCAAGGATACTCCACGTAGAATTAAATGTTCTTTCATATATACTATGAAAATCCCCCCATCACTCCCTTCTTTGCTGAGTTATGCTTTTGAACATTTTCCTTTTTCTTTTTCAAGAAAACATGCCTTGACTCTCTTGGATAGATTAAATAACTCTACTGTATTATTCCACTCTCATATGCATTAATTTTTAGCTTGCACCATTGTTTCAACCCTATGCCCTTTGCAGTTGATTTTATGACTGTGTTCTCCATAGGAAAGTACCTTGTGTCATTTTTATTTCTCTTTAATCCTATCACAGGACCTACTTGCCTTATATACAGTAGGATTTTGACAATAACTGAATAGATAAATGAGCACATGACTGAGTGACTGATGAAGGAAGGAAAAAAGGAAGAAAAGAAGGGAGAAAAATTATATGATCATTCTATCAGCGTATCTGTTCTTTGAGATAGATTGAAATTTCTGATAAAAGGGACAAGGATATGGACTTGAACGAGCCTACGCCTTCAACTGTCCTACCCTTGTCCTCTATTAATTCTTAAACCCCTTTACTGCTTCTTTGATGCCTTTGGAATAACAGCACTTTGCAGCCCTCTATTCCTCCTGTTCTCAGCAATCTCATTGTATCCCTTGTTCATTTTTCTACTGTAGTTCCCAGGCTAAACTGAAATTATTTTCAGGGTTTAAATTATCACCTCCTTGGTGATGGTCATATGACATTTTTCATGATCAGAAATATTTTATCATGCTTGTCCACATTGCTTATAGCTCTGACTGCACAAACTGTCCATGGAAACCTTTTCCTGATCCCTGAAGGTCAGGCTAGTTCCTCCTCCAGATTTCCTGGTCTGCACTTTTTATTCACTGTCAAAGCACTTCACAGAAGTATAATTAAATGCATATTTTTTTCATTTGAACAATGCCTGCCGGGTTTGGGAGTACCAGCTATTTGAGGAAGTACACTGCATCTGTCTTGGTCATCATGAAGAGTTCAGATCACAATAAGCGCTAAACAAATGGTGAATAAAGATAAGACATCCTTTATGATCCATTAAGAAATGATAATTTGGGGAGGTACTGAGAGTCAAAAGCAGAGGTGACACTTTTGTGTTCTTACTATTTTGCTCACTTTCTGAAGATTTGTGAAGACCCCTTCCTTGCCTTGAAAACCTACAATAGCCACCTTCTTTTGATGCTCCACAGCTAAGTCTAAATAGTATTTGAGTGGTGCCCAACTACCAACATAATTGCAAAGAACCTTGTTGATGTGAAGATAATTTAATTATTTGAACTTTGCTTTGATTACATTGGTCATGGCTGCTCAAAGGGCTTGAATGTTCTCCTTCCTGTTGAATAGTCATATGTGTTTGTTGTCATTTCCCGGAACATACCATCTTGCAAATACTTGTGATCATGAGGTTTAAAAGATTATGTGTGATGGCGAGGATGGAGAAAAGTTGAAAATTATGTGTGATCTAAATCCATTCTTGATTCTTAGTTTTTGTATCCAGATCCAGGAAGGTAGATAGACTCTTTGGTTGGCAAGTGGATTGACACTTCTTGCTCACTCTGGGAGGATGCCAGTTAGCCAGTTTTCATTGGGAAATTCATTGCATTCAAATCTTAATTATACTGAAGCACGTCTTCATTTGGGTGTCCTTTTCATATAGGATTACATATGGTTTTCTTTCCCTTTCTTTAAGGTCACTTTCATTTTTATACAAGTGCTTCACTGGCCGGATGTATGAGTGAATTGGGGTAGAACAGGGAAATAATGAAAAGAAAATATGTGGAAATGAAGTCTCGGGATGATCCTATGGGAATCAATCTGCCAAAACCAGCTCCATCCAAAGTCATGGCCCAGCTGCCCTTCTCACTCTCTCTTAGGCCATGTTGTGCACCAAGGCCCATGGCCTTCCACCCTACCATCACTCCAGGCATCTCTAGCTAAGGTCATCTGTCAAATTCAGCTCCTTGGAGAATTCAGGTGGTGAAGGGTTAGTAGCCAACACTTACCCCAGCTAGCATCTGCAGTCACCACTGCGGTACCAACTTGAAGGAGCTCTAGGCTAATTAATATCTGAACTTAGAGAGATTGCTTTAGACAGTCCTCTCTATTTGCATTTCCTGATGAGTTTTATCCCATACTATCTATTCCATCTCCCTGGTCTTCTTAGAAGACCTTAGAATGGACCCTGAGGTCCATAAGGGTGACAAGATTGTTCAGGCTTCAGTATCTAGAGAAGATTTTCTGCTAAGTTAGTGCTGTGGAGGTGGATCGGCATGCCTTCAGGTGCACAGAGACTAAGCCATCCAGCAGTTTCTAATCCTTTGCAATTATATCTATTCGTCTCTTACACAACACACATCATGGTCCATCTTTCTCCCTCAAATGTAGACCAGCCCAGTATTTAGGTCTTTGGCTACATTCCTATTATCACTTTACATAGTAAGTATTTTGGGTGGCCATCATGAGGCTTTCATGTGTGAAGGGTATGATGGGAACTGTAAGAAACTGAATTTCCTTCTGTAATTCTCAGGAGGGCTGGTCATAAAATTCTCCTTCCTCTGTAAATAAGCCGATTCCAGCCACAGCCTCGCCCTGTTTCCCAATCTTTCAATAGGCATCTCCTTCCCCCATCCTCCCTCTCCATCTCCTGCAGCCTTCATGTCTGAGCACACATAAATAAGGCTGTATGCAAGCATGTGAGGATATATAGCCATCACAGTACTGTGTGGGTGCGTGTACGTGCTGAGGAAGTATAATAGACTGTAGTTGTGTGTTTTTAGGTACATAATAAGTTTTCTGCAGACTGAGGGAGGGGTGAGGCATTTGTTGATTCAAACCAATTTTTTCCCCTGAGTTAGTACCCAATCTGTAGCTAAGAAATGCTGACTACAGCATATTTCTGAATGTAGATTTTTTTCCCCCTGACAGCCAAGACCTAACTCTCGCCTGATCTATGTTGCTGCATTGTTCAAATCACAAAGTCTGGGTGACAGAACTGCTGTATTTTCCGAGAGCCCCCAACACACCTGTCACCAGATGGAAGCAAGACTCCCGAAGTCACCACTGTACCTAGAAACTCAGCAGATGATGGAAATTATTTCTTACTACTAATTCCCCTTTTAGTGGAGATAAGCCGCTTTGTTCAGCTGTAAATGAAACATTAGGGTATTAACTGTGAAGCCAGAAGTATTGGGGAAGCTACGATTTTATCTTCGGTAGGAACATTTTGGGCAATAAATTGTTTTGTTGGACAGAATACTAAATCTCTTGAGTTACAAAGAAGCAGAGCTCATTAAGGGGAATGCTTAAAGCAAAGGGAAAAAGAGGCAAGACAAAAGCTTATTGCCTTGCTGTGGGATCGTAAGGTGTACAGGCTCTTCTGTAGATGTAGCATGGAAGAATTATATGGTAGGGTGATTAAATAGATGTGTCTATAGACCTGAAAACACTCTGTGAATATGTCCAAGGGATGAATACATTCCTGAAATATCAATAGTAGTCTATAATAAGTTATGAATTTTGGAGTGCATATTTATCCTCACAGACTAGGTTTTTGTCTCCTGTGGGTGAAATTTTCCTGTCTCTTTGCCACATCCTTCAGAATAATCAGCTGGCATGCTTAAATAAATGTTTTCAATAGAGGACAGTAGGTGCTGGGGTTATCCAAAATATTGTCATAAAATACACACCTGAATTAAGATAATTATGTGCTGAAGCATCTGTCAGCGGGACTTGGCAGGGAGGGAGGGGCTTCCCATGATGAAGAGAAGGCTTTTATTAGAAATTGTAGGTTTATGTTCCCAGGAGTGTTCTCAGCTTGTTAATATCTAGAGAGGGGACAGGGACAGAGTGAGTGTTCAACTAACCAATGATGAGGGCAGAAGCACCAGTCTTCCTGAGAAGACAGCGTTGTCCTTGGAGTTGGTTTCTCTGTGTGCCTTCAAACCTGAGGCTGCATCAGTGGGACTCTATATGACTGTGTTTGTTTGCTTCTGGCCCTGGGGAAGGAGCATGGGCCCTAAACTGTTATACTGAGAACATACAGCATTGCAAACAGACACACCTATGAGGCTGTAAGAGTAAAAGCAGAGCTGTGTATTTTTTTCTTTATTTTTCTCCCTTGACTCATTCAGTGCCTCCTTGCACAGTATCCCACCCTGAAGGACATCACCATCTGCTATTTTCTTGCATATATGGATGTTAGATAGATGTCCAGGACTCAGTCACCTGGAGCTGCCAGTACTATGCAGAATACAGGAGTTCTGAGTTCTCACTGTTACCTCACCATGCATGCAAGCTACATGGATTCCTTTTGCTTGTTTTTTTTTTTTTTGTTGTTGTTGTTGTTGTTTCCTTTCTGCAGAGAAAAGACTGCATCTCACAGCCTACTAGGGGTTTGGTGTAGAGAAATGAAAGGTGGAATGTCCCAACACATAGTTTCCTGTGAGCATGGGCAAGCATGAGCTTCCTTAAGCCTGGCTTGACTTGGAAAAAGTAGGAATATGACATCTCAAACTTATTTTTATGGCCAGAGTGAAACTCAGTGGCAGAGTACTGGCCTTTCATGCTTCCTCCATTGAAAAGAAAACTAGCAACCTCCCCCCAGCTTTTAAATAAGTAAATAAATGATAATTTTATATTTAATTTAAAAATGCACTGAAGTATGAGTTCTTACCTGCAAATAATATCCTTTCTGATATTCTGTCCAAATGCAGTAGCAAAATGAGATTCCTGGAAGCTTTGATAGGATAGAATTGAGTGGGTTGTATCTGAATCTGGTGTGTATTTATGCTATGATTCAAATGACAGGATATTTAGCTTGTCATTCATTGTGCAAGTGACTTCTCAGGACCACTTATCCATGGAGTAGAAACCAAGCTGTCAACACTAGTTTATGGGAGCGTCAGACAGCCACTGCATTCCTTCCTTCTATCTGTCACTTAAAGGGCACTTTGAGTCTTGAGTTGAAATCTCTCTGTGGAAGTGCCTGGAGCCCCCCTTATTGATGCAGACATGGCAGATCCTGTAGTCTTAAGGTTGGTACCAAGGAGGAAAGGGTGAATAAAAGGAAAGAAATAAATTAAAATCAGTAATTTGCAATATAGAGAAACACCACTGTGGTAGGAGTTTCCAAATCGAGTCACGTTCACATGGGGGTACTCTTTTGGCATACTGGGATAGTCCTGACATATATTTGTAATCCCATGTTCAACCCCTTCAGTAAAGTAATAGATCTGTATATTAAGAACAAAGGCACCGTGTGTTCTGGATTTAAATCTTGTCATTTTGCAAACTATACAGTCCTCAGCATACCTGCTATTAAAGTATATTTTTCTTATCTATTAAAAAACCACATAAAACTACACATTTTTTTCAGGCCCCACTAGGTTCTAAACTTTCCCAGCACAGTTAACAAAGCTTCACTTTGTAAACTGTTCTAGCCCACAGTCTCCTTCCACCATGGTCTGTGGAAGAATCCACATCCTCAGAGTGACCATTTGGAGATTCAGCTTACCCAGTGGGTTCTGTCTCCTCCTCCCAGGGTGGCATTTATAAGATGCTAAAGGTTGTTGATCCTCCACTTCTTCCCATGCAGTATAGCCATAGAGAATGAGCACACTATTATAGAAAAATTTGTGAGGATGATGGTGGTGAAGGGATAGCGCAAATGTAGGTTGTGGAAGACTCTCTATATGGCTTTATCATCATCATGACTACCATTTATTGTTCTTACTATGTTTAACTGGGAATAGAAATCAATAATTGTGTCTCTGGAGAACATGTAAAGAGAAGAGCACTCTTGCCAGGCTAACAGCTATCCTGAGAAACTTTCCCTCTGACTCTTACTTGCCATACCTCCTTCAGATCTCTGTATGCTTTTAGAGATGTATGGAAGGGAACATCTTCATTCTTCTATAGTTTCCCACAGACTGAAGGTTAGGCTAGAAATGTGTTCATGTGGTAGGCTGTGGCCAGGACACTCCTACAGCTAGTGACGTGTGCAAACATGAAACCAAGTCCCACATCAGTGCCCAAGAAGCTCCTGTTGCAACAGACGAGGGTTATCCCTGGCTAGATAACCCTTGGACACTGTCCAAATGCAGTCCTCATGCTAAGGTGAATGCTAAACTAAGGACCGTGTTAGAGCTGCTGTGGAAAACTATACTGCCATAAATATGGTTATAACCTTAGGTGAAAAAAAATTATTCTGTCACAATATCCAAGACCTAAAGGCTGAAACCAAAATGTCGCCAGGGTGACTCCTTATATAATCAGAGACTATCTTCTGTACATTTCTTCTGTCTCCTAGTGGCTTCTAGAAATGTCCCTACAGGCTCTGCCACCATCTCCCATACCCCTCTCTCTCTGTGTCTCTGTCTATCTGTCTGTCTGTCTCCCCATGTCTGTCTCCCCTCACCCCTGTGTCTGTGTGTGTGTGTTTGCATTGTACGCCTGTGCTCATATGTTCATACAGATATCACACGTATTCATGCATCTACACTTTAAGGTTGGAATACAACCTCAAATGTCATTCCCTGTTTTCCTACCCCGTTTTTTCTTTTCTTTTCTTTTTCTTTTCTTTTTTCTTAAGTTCTCTCCCTGTCCTGGAATTCAGCAAGTAGGATATAGTAGCTTGCCAGAGTGCTCCGCAGGGGTGGGGTGGAGTCACTTTAATCTTTGCTTCCCCAGGATGAGATTATGAGGGGGATCAGACTGAGGTCTTCATGTTTGTAAGCTAACTCTTTATCAAACAGGCCATCTCCCTATCTTCTCCTGGCATTTTCCTCTATCGTTTTCTGTTTGCTTTTGTAAGGATCTGTCAGTGGAACTAAGTCTTAATCAAATGCAAGGTGATATCATAGTAAGATCTTTACTTGACTACATCTGTAAAGGCCCCTTTTCCAGATAAGGTCACATGCATGGAAATTTAAGGCTCCAACATCTGCTTCGATCCCCTTTCAGAAGACCCTCTATAGTAGGAGCCCATCCTGTTCCCTCTCTTCCATTGCTTCTGGTGTCCATCCTGTTTGCCATTCTGAATGAGATTTAAGTATCCTCCCTAGGGTCCTCCTTGTTGTTTATCTTCTTTAGGGCTGTAGATTTTAGTATGGATATACTATATTATATGGCTAATATCTGCTTATAAATGAGTGTACACCATGCCTGTCTTTCTGTTCCTGGGTTACCTCATTCAGGATGATCTTTCCTAATTCCATCCATTTGCCTCACAGCCAAACTTTGGACAGAGTGCAGGGAGCCTTATGGAAGAAGGGGGAGGGAATAGAAGGACATGGAAGGCACAGGAGCCCAACAAGGAGACCAGCAAAGCTAAAAAATAATCTGAGCTCAAGGGGTCTTGCAGAGACTGATGCACCAACCAAGGACCATGCATGGAGAGGACCTAGACCCCCTGCACAGATGCACCCAATTGGCATCTCGGTCTCCATGTGGGTTCTCGAGCAAGGGGAACAGAGGCTGCCTCTGTCATGAACTCAATTGCCTGCTCTTTGATCACTCGCCCCTGGCAATGCAGTCTTGCCAGGCCACAGAGGAAGAGGATCCAGGCAGTTCTGATGAGACTTGATAAGCTATGGGCAGATGGCAGAGGAGGAGAACTCCCTCTTTCAGTGGACTAGGGGAAGGGGATGGGGGATGGAGGCAGGGCGGGACTGGGAGGAGTTGAGGAAGGGGGCTTCAGTCAGGATATATAATGAATAAATTGTGAAAATTCAAAATAAAAGAAAAAAAAACTCAGACATTGCTAGTTCCACTTCTGCTTCCTTGTCAAGCATCCTTAGCTGAAGAACTAATCAGTCTCCCAACAATCACATTGCAATATAAAGAGTAGTCATGTTTTCTGTGCACTTACTATGCCTCAAGAATGGTATTTATTCACCATTGCATTCTCTCCTTAAAGATTTACCCACCCACTCCTAGAGGGCAAGGTTTTTGCTTCTTTATGGGTTGATGAGAAAACTGAAAGTCTGGAGGAAAAGGTCACGTTTCTAAGTCTCTCAACCAAGAAATAGGCACCATTGCTATCTTACAAATTTTCATTTATAGTACTTGGGTTTATGTTTTGAATCTTCACAAAAATTTTTTGTCTATTAATTTGTGTGTGTGTGTTGGTGTGTGCAGGTATGCAAGCATTGTAACTTAGTCCTGCCCATTGCACCCACGTTGCCAGGCTTGGCATCAAGTGCTTTTATCCACCATCCACCGACCCATCGAGGCCACCCCATGATTTTAATCTTGATGCGTGAAGTCTTGCATTTCTTTATTCATAGCATTTTGCTGGGATTGTCAATACCCCACCTTCTCCAAAACTCCCTCTTTAGAGACTTCTGGTTCTGGGGATATGGGAGGATCGCCAGGATCTAATTTAAAATAGCTGCATTATGTAATCTACCCCCTCTTTCCTCCCACTGAACCCATCCTTCAGGTAACCCAGACATGTTCACACGATCTCTGAAGAGAAAAATCCTCAAAAGTAAAGAGAGAGAGAGAGAGAGAGAGAGAGAGAGAGAGAGAGAGAGAGAGAGAGAGAGAGAGAATGACAACAACAAAAATTAAACAGAAGAGCCCAAGTGGCTTTTTAATACTCTTAATTGTTAATAACTTAATTGTTTTCATTCCCTTTCTAAGACACCCCTCCACGTTTGGCCTTTGCTACAATCCTCCTCCCCACCCTCTGCAGGGGGAAAGGTGGGACAGGCTGCTGCTGCTGCTGTTGCTGCTCCCAGCCCTTGCTCCAGCAGACTCAGCTCACTCTTCAGCATTTTCAGGCTTTCCACTTGGATGGCGCCCACCCAGCTAGGAGCGGAAACATCACTCCATGGAGCTCAGCAGACTCACCTCAGCCCTATAAAAGTTCAGGCAATTAAAAATTGATTTTTATTCTGAGTAACATGGTGGTAATGTCACGGGTTATCAGTGTCTACACTGTCACTGGTGCATCCCATGATGGTCTTTCCGTCATACAGAAAGCATGTGTTGGGTGATCTCAGTTGCTGAAAACTCAGGACTGAAGTGGCTCTTTCCACAATGGCACTTTGTTCCCTTCCCTGTTGCTCTGTCAGTAGTGAAGTTGCACATGCAATCCCAGAAATGTGAATGGACAGAAGTATGAAATTTACTGCAATATAACTTATCCACAGAAATCACTTATTTAAGATTTCTGGTGTGATTTTCAGTTGTGGTAGGACACCATCACCTTGTGTACTTATTTTTGTAATCTATATTTTGGGCTCAAATACCTAAAATCTACTCTCTCTACAGAATTGAAGTTTAGAATACCTGTAATGAGCGGGAAGTGGTGGTGCACATCTGTAATTCCAGCACTCATGGAGGCAGAGGCAGGTGGATCTCTGGAGTTTAAGGCTCTTCCAAATTTGTAATATGCTCTAGCTTATAGTCCTCCTTCAGCAGAAATGCTTTGCTGAGCAAGAAACACAGACTTCTCTCTGATAAATATTCAAGTTTGGCTTAAAATCATTACAGGTATTTTTTTGAAACTATAGATAGGTAGACAGGTTGATAAACAGATAACAAAACATATTGATATACAGACCTTTGGGATTGATAGGTTAAAAAAAGAAGAAAACATTAGAAATAGTTTGGAAGCCAGACTTTGGGTGAAGACTATTCTAAGCTTCTATTCTCTGTATGAGGCCAAGAGTTGGGAAATGTATTTCACCATTTTTTGAGCCTCATTGTTGTCATATATATAGTACAGAAAAAATAGTTTTAATGTTTGCTTCAAGAGCAGAGGATGCAGTGAGATTCAGATAAAGGTATGTAAAAATGTTATGGTCCAGCAATCAGTTCAGTATAGCAAGGACCTCATCTTAATCCTCAAGGCCCTCCTAAATAGCCAGGTATCTTAACATGTGCTTGCAATTTCAGTGCTGGAGAGGCAGAGGCAGGTGGACACCTGTGTCCTGCTGGACATCCACTTTAGCCTACATGGTGAGTTCCAGATCAGTGAGACACCTGTCTCAGAAAAAACCTAAAGGTGTGTATGTATGTATATCTGTGCACATGAACACACATGTGTACTGCACAACATGAACATGCACACATCCACACTAAATTTGAGAAAGAAACCTGATTGACTATTCTTCAAACATGACTAAGGAAATTTTGTACTTGATGTTCTATCCTATATCTACATGGCTAGGACCCCAGCAAAATGGTATATGGGGTCAATAATACATCCAGCTTCGTAGGTTTTCTTCCACTGAACAAAGCTCTTTCTGTTTTATCTTCTTTGTGTAGCTCTTTCTTAAAGACACAGAGTAGCATATTCCACAGGGTCAGATACTTTCCCAAAAATAAAAGTTTAACCAGAACATGGAATGGGGGCTTTGCCAGAATTGAAAAATTGATCTGCTGGCTCTCAGAACTCAAACTGATGTAAGCAACGCTTTCAAAACGATGTTTAAAAATTTATTGGGGTTTGTCTTTGGGCTTACTTGGAAGGGTAAGTAATGAGGTAACTGATTGGTTCTTGGATGTGGTTAAGTATCCTGAAAATGGTAGTTAATAATTTCCCTTTGAAGTGAAAAATGCCATCCTCCTAAGCTCCACTATTCATTTTTAATAATTTGAGTTGAAGTCATTGTGTTTTGATATAAATGACTATCATCTATAAAAAATCTTAAATAAAAGTTTTAAATGCAGTTGCATCCTCCTGTACTTGAGAACTTCTCACCAGGAGCAGAGGCACGTAGAGATTCTTTGCTTCTCTCAGAGAGTCATAGCTAGGAACAGAATTCACCAAAGTTTTAAAGTTTGATTGTTGAAAGACAATTCTTGGCTTAAAAAGCCTTGTACGCATTTGGATATGAGTGCATGAGACTCATCTCTGCTTATTGCAGCTTTCATGATGAGCGTAACTGGACAGCCACTGGCACACAGTGTGGTAAATATGCTGTGGCCTGTGACTCCAGCAGACTTTGAATATGAGCATTAACCACATGGATAGCTCAACTATAAAAACAGTGTTTGATTTGATACAAACCAGTGTGTGGCTTGAGAAGCAGAGAGACCTGGTGTAGTTTCAGAAACTGTGCAGAACAAAAGTGATCTTGAAGTAAACAGTGAGCCTGGAACTATGCATTCATGATTTAATTCTGTTGTAAATTGGACTTGATTTCCCTTTAATTAACTGACTACTTTTCTGCTGGCTTCATTGCAGAATAATTGAGAAACAAACAGGAATGTATTTAAGATATACAACTTACTTTGGGTGTTGGTATTCAGTGAAACAATTCATATTGTATTTATATACTTACATTTTTAGTTTTATTATCCTATCTCAAGTCTACTCATGTGTGAGCAATGTACATGTGTGTGCATGTGTAGGCCAGAGAACACCCTCAGGTGTCAATCCTCAAGTTCCATCAACATTTTTTTTTGAGATAGGACATCTGGATGCCTGGAACTTGCCAAGTACATTAGGCTGGCTCACCAGGAGAACCCCAGGGACCTACCTATCTCCATCAACCTAGGGCTGGGACTCCTTCCAATGTAGCCTCTCTGGAAAATATGTAGCAAGTATGTGGGTTTTAAGAGAGCATTTTACCAAAAACCAAAGTACAAGTTTTAGAGTCCCTAATTGTTTCCTGCCTTGCCATTATCAGGTAAAAGATTAAATAAGTGAGAATTTCTTTCTTACCCACCCCAAATGGGCATGAGCCCACGTGATAAGTTATGTGAAGTCTTTGAGCTAGGATGGTGTTTTAAGGCATTTTATTTCCTAGGAATAGATGTTTGAGTTTTAATCTACCCTTCCGTCTATTCCCAGGAGTAGAGAGATGATCCTGTCTGCAGCTGTAAAGATGCCTGGCTACCCAAACCACAGAGGATGTTATTTTGCATATAGCAATAGCTTCAAGGTGTGATTTTAAAGCTAGGAAATGCATGCTAAGTTTCTGGGTAACTCTTGAGAGCTTTCTGGGCACAGCCCACAGGAAGATCTCCAGCACGGCTGCAGTAGGAATACCATCCCTCACGCTAAGAAAACTCCTGACATTTCAACAGCTTTGGCTTTCTGTTTGGTAAAGTGAAATTGGAAAACAGCGGAAATTAGCCCAGCACAGTGTGGATGCTAGCCCAGAAGCAAGGCCTCTGATGCCCGGCTCCCCTGCTGCAAACCTGTGCAGTTGGAAAGGCTCAGCTGAGACGAGAATAGCAGATGCAGATGCTTAAGCCAAGGCTCTATGCAATTTTTTCTCCGTTCCACCAGGTGCTGCCAGAGAACATCAAGCAGGGCCAAGCTCCAGGCAAAGCATGTTTGCAGCTGCTCTGGAACTCATGGGCTTCTTGGAAGGCAGTGATTAAATGAGTTGTTCTGATGAGAACAGCCCTCACTCGTACACAGTTAAATATGCTTCCTAGTGCCTACCCCTGGTCTCCCATCTCACATCAACATTTTGATGCACACTTGGGTTTTCCCATATGCTCACCCATGCAGCATGTGCATCTAGATCTCCAGCCCAAAGTTCAGCTGCACACAGCATCACTCTTTGGCTTTTCATGAAGTGATGGGCAGCCTGGACGGGCATGACCTTGTGGCTGGGGCTTTTCCCTCTTCTGCAAAGGCTGCCCATTTGGTTTGTTCTTTCCCAGACTCTGTTTCTGGATCAATGAGATGGCAGCCCTTTATCCGTGACCCTCAGAAGGTGCATGCTCCAAGACTTACTCATCTATCTCCAGAGTTACAACAGGTGGTCACTACTGTGGAGCTGAGAGAGCTGCCCCTCATACTTCCTACATAGGGCCACGGATGCAGTCCAAACACCACCTAGTGTCAAGGGGGGAAGATCCCCAATCCCAAGAAAGACGTGCTCCAAAAGTGTTAATAGTGTTAAAAGATGAGAAACCTCATCTTAATGACAGAAATTTTACTGACAAATGGTTGTGTTCTTCAAAACAATTCTTCTAAACTATGGTCATTTTAGAAAACACCTCTAGGTCACAGCCCAGGAGTGATGCCTTCCTAACATGCACTGCTGCCCCAGAGGCGAAAAACACACCCCTGGCATGGTTTCTAGTCCTGCTGGAATAACACCAAGTGTGGGATTGTTGTACTATGTGAGAGAACAGGTCTTTTCATTCTTGGGGTCACCTGCTGCTAAGTGGGAATACAGGTTTTGTGACAAGATGCTATCCTTTGAGGGCTTGTGTTGCTCTCTGTTTCCAGTTGTGTACCAAAGGATGACAGCGCAATTCCACATGGAAAAAGAGGGCCTGGGATCATGGCTCAGTTAAAGTCCTCGCCATGCAAAAGATTGAGGATCTGAGTTCCATTCACAGAATAGACCTAAAGCATCAAGCATGGGGACACATATTTTTACTTCCAGCACTGGAGATATGGAGATAAACAGGTGCCTCGGGCTTGGTGGCCAGCCAACCTAGCCTAGTTGGTAAGTTTGAGCCCAGTCAGAGAACAAGGAAAGGTGGGGACTGGTGATAGAGCTTATCAAGTAAAGGCGCTTGCCACCAGGCTGAACACTTGAATTCTAACCCTGGACCCACATGGTGGAAGGAGAGAAGTAACCCCCACATGCTGGCCTCTGACCTCCAGGCATATGCTGTGGCATGTGTTCCCCCTGAAACAGAAAATCAATCACGAATGTAAAATAACATCAAAGATGGATGACACCCTGAGGAATACAAATCAAAGCGGTTCTTTGGTGCGCGTGTGCATACACACACACACACCATACAACGGGTTCACTTTGAAATCTCATATCTAAGTGAACAGAAAACAGGGAGTCAGAAGAAATAAAATCATGAGGAAAATGAAATTTCTCAGAATCCATAGTTTCACAGTCCCTCAAAGCAAGTTTGAAAATGTGAAAATGACACTCAAGTCATGTCACAGGTTGTTTACTGATCCCTACTTGATCAGGTTGCTTTCACAAAGCACCATAAATATCCTGGTGTGAAATAGCCTAATTCAATCTCAGTGTTAGATGTCAAAGTAATGAAATGAGGCTGACTGAGGTGAAGTCAAGTAGTCCACAATGATGGATGCTTTTGGAAGCTTGAAGAGTCTTGTCTGTTGCCTTCTCCAGCTCCTAGAATCCCTGGTCTCCTGGGTCCGCCCATTTTCAAAGCCACTCATGCCATCTTCTCAACTCTCTCTCTCTCTCTCTCTTCGTGTTGGCAACCTTTTATGGACCCTTATGTGTCTACTGTCCCTCACCCCACTCAGATAGTCCAGGATGTTCCTCCTTCTCAAGAACCTGAACTGAGTCAAATCTAAAATGTCACATTCTCATCAAAGCATGTTCTTAGGAAAGGTGTTATTCTGCTCGCCACACTTGCTTTATAAGGACCACTAATAGGTATGCTGGCTGGAAAAGGACGGGGTTTTATTGTCATTGGGCTTGGATGAGGGGTGTGTGTGTGTCTCTGTGTGTGTGCCTGTGTGTGCACACATGCTTGCATATCTATCTAATACAGAGAATGCCATCCAGAAAAAATGCTAATATTCACTGTGGCAGGCTAGTAAGGTCATTGTAAATTTGTAAATCACATCCTTCTACTCTAGTCCCTAAATGATGTGTAGGAAAGACTTACACTTTGTTGCATGCATTTGCTTTTCTATGTGATGCAAATAGAGTCCAACCAAGACTAGAGGAGAGGGCGTGCATGGGAGCAGCAAGAATATGACAGCTTACCTATTCTCTTCCTGGTAAGCCTCAGGGTAGCACAGTGCTTATTCATGGGTTCAGGGATAACATGCATCTGCACTGTTTCTGACACACCTTGCACACCCTGACAAATTATGTCTGCCCACTGAGGGTCTACTGTGCTGAAGGTCTTTCTCCTTTAGCAGAGGTGGGCACACTTAGCCCTCAGGCTGCATCTGGCACATCTGAAAGAGTCTTATGGCAACCCAGTTGTGTCTGTTTCCCTATAGATAATTGATTACTGTTTTTGTGCTATAGTGCAAAGATTAAATAGTTGCAAAATAGTTTATATCATTAGTGTCTGGAATATGCCTCTTTATGAAAAATAAAATTGAGGAGCCCTTGCTTCAGACAGTTGTATGCTGATGATTTGATTTCATGCTAACACAAAATTTTAACTTGTGGACTGTTCTGATGTCAGAACCCACCCAACCTTTCCTACAGTATCAGTAGTAATCAGTTCCTACTTCTCTTCACAGGTAATGCTGGAATCAATTGACACAAGCATCGATCCTTTAGATTTTTTTCCCCAGCTGTATTTACTGAGATAATATGTGCTCAGCTGTGGTGATTTATAGATGACAATAAAAGAAGAGATTTTAATAGTGTAACTGTATCAATTTGAAATTTAAAAAGTTAAAGATTTGTCTTCTGGAAACACAGTCAGCCATTTGATACTGTCATGGAGTCTAGATGAAGGGGAGTAAACACTGAACCTCTAGAAATTATCCCATAAATGTCCATAAGAGATCTTGGGTGAGCCTGATCTCCTGCAGAGAAGTCTTGGTTCTTACCTCCCACATCTCTCCAGTAGCTCATGATCTGTTCTGGGCATGGTGATAGCTGTGCCCAATAGCTGACTTTGTTTCTAAGCTAATCAGGCTGAGTCTAGATGGACAGTCAGAGTTATAATATGCTATGGTAGTATGCCTGCCCCTAACCATTATGCTTGAGTTGGTTTATATGTGTGGTGTCTACAGCTGCCCCACGAGCGCCAGAAGGCACAGCACAACACCACTCTTGGCCCACTCTGTCGCTACATGAGTTATTTCTCTCAGGGCTGTGATACAATGTTTGGCAGAAGGAACCCAAGGAAGGGAAGGGTTTCTGTCTCACAGTTTGAGTCCATGGTATTGGGGAAGTCATAGCAGCAGGAGCATGAGTCAGCTGGTCACATTACATCCATAGTTAGGAAGCAGAGCAAGGTGAATACTAGTCTTTAGCCCACTTTCTCCTTGGTATTCAACCAGGACTCCAGCCCATGGAATAGCACTGGGCACAGTTAGGGCAGTTTTTCCTTCTTTGCCAGGTACTCATTTTGTGTTCCCCTTGGGGGCATTTCTTTTTCTTTGCTGTCCTGCGCTCAACATCACCCCCACTTCCCCTTAGGCTTTACTTTACTTTGCTCCATGTTTAAATGTGCTGCCAGCCAGATTGCCCTGAGCTCCTCAGCCTCGCCTGATAAGGCTGAGCTGCTGTTGTTGCTCTAAGTAGATCAGCAGAGCATGCCTGTGATCAGGTTCTGGGGGGCTACAGGACCTCTCAGTCTCTGGCTGCTGTGATCAGAGGGCCTGGAGAATGAGAGCGCCTCTGATGCGTTCTTATCAGGCTGAGCCTAATGTCAACCCTGTTAGAGGGCCTGCGTCCGATCTGCCTGTAGCTTTGTTCTGAACCGTTCAGTAACAGCTCACTGGAGCAGAAAGAGCCCTGCGAATTGATATTATAAACCCGCATGCCTGTTTTATTCATTGCAGAGTGAACAGAATATAACACAAGTATTTATTTCTAGTGGTTAGAGAATGACATTTCTTTCCCCTCTCCCCATTGTTGCAGAATGAAGAAAACAACACAGGGCTCCGCGAACACAATTGCGTTGAAAAGTTATTGCCAACTGTTCCCTGTTTCCATTATCTTCCACTCTCCTAAGCAGTAGATGTGTGTGTTGAATATGTATGTGTGTGTAATATATATTACATTCGTTTGGATGGTCTTAATAAAGAGTCACAGGCAATGGGATATAATCCAATTGCTGCCAGTTGGGGCTTCTATCTTTGGCTGTTCCCTTGACCCTTCTACCCCTCCCCATTTTCATTGAAAGTTAGGTTTTCTAGAAAAATTCATGAGACTTTGTCATGTTTCATTCATCCTTTGCTCCTGGGCATTCCTCACTGAAGGTCAGGAGCTATGAAATTTCTCTTTTAGTGCCTTAGCTTTGATATGGCACGGGCTAGGCAATAGAGAAAATGAAGTGCGGAAAAAATGAAGTTACGGTAATGTCTTAAATGCAATGAGGGGCTGCTCAAGATGGGTCAGCAATGAGGGGAATGCTGCCTATTGTCTGGGATGGTACACTGCTCACAAGGTGATCAAGGGAATGACAGGGCATATAGGTAGCCTCGGCCACACTTAGTGCTACATCACTGTTGCTGTCTACATGATGATGATGGCAATGGTAGCTGGTAAATGTGGATTATGCCATAAAAAAGCATTGGCATTTGACAAGTGATAACATATATAATGGTCACCTTCATATGACTTCTGTCAACAACTGTTCAAATGAGCGCTAATGTGTACTGGGTAATAGTTATGGTCTAGGCACAGTGCCCCAAGCATTCAATCAGGCCATTGGATGAGTGGTTCTCTATCAGAAATTCTGTTACTAACCCCAAAATAATTGTAATGTAGACTCTGAGTTGTACAAGTGACTTACTGAATTCCCAAGTTTCATAAGAAATAAAAGCCACAGATTAAGACTAATTATAGTCAGTTCCTACTACAAAAGAGTTATTCCTCTTTTCTCAACTGTTCATCTGCTGCTAAGCCCCGGTGTTTTAGACACATTCCTTTGGCCATGTGTACATACCATCTCAACACTTACGCATTCTAAAATTAGTTCCCAAAGGGCAACAATAGGGATGGCAAGGTGGATTAGTGGATAAAGGCACTTGCTGCCACACCTGGCCATATGAGGTCAGTACCCAGGACCCATGTAGTAGTAGAAGAAAAGAACCATCTTATACAAGTCCTTTGACCTCCATGTATGTACCATGAAACAATGCCCCTCAAATAAAAAAAAATGTACTAACCTTCAATAAAGGTGAAAATTATAAGCATGCATAAAAATAGGAAACAAGTTCCCAGATTCTAGAGGTCCTACTAATTAATGGTTTTGCCCTCAAAAAATGTAAAACATTCATTCATGGTCTGTCAGCGGGTACTTACAGCTTTGCAAAGTGTCGCAGTAAACAGTAACACATTGGTGGGGCTTGCTTTAACCCCACTTTCCCCAAACTTATTCTCTAGTAGAAAAATAGTCATAGAACAAAGCATATGCCCTGGTCTCTCCTGAGCCTGGGTACTTTCCTACACCAGTGTTTCCCAGAATGCACTTTTAGACCAATCATGTTCTGCCATGCCTGCAGCTGTTCCTCATTGCTTTACTGTGAATCATCACCTCTAAAACAATTTCTGTCCCCACAAAATCCCAACACTGCTGTAGCCATTCTTCCTCATTATCAATGGATCCCACACTTTTCCTCCATGCTAACACCCAAATGACTGACCTGCATGTTCATAGTTCCTGATTTAGTGGGTCTTCGGTGCCCCCCCCCCCAAATTTGTATTTCTTGAAGGATTCCAAATGATTTCAATTTATTTCCTCTGTTCCTGTATAGGAATAGATAGGGATATTGCTGAGTAACAAAACTGCCTTCAGGCACATCTCCTAGAGTCCTAGCCTCATGGTGAAGAGGCTCAGACTCACCTCCTCAGTTAGCATGTGAATTAACTAGGTCTTCCTTGGCTGAGGTGCTCAGACTTGGACTGTCAGTGTAAAAACAGTAATCCCAATTAGCACCTCCAAGCTGTGGAGCCTATAGGATTCAAGGTCCCAGGTGCTGCCTCCATGGATTCTAGGGGTGTGATGGGGACATGCACACTCGGTAAGGCATCTAGATTACCACAAACCAGCTGATAGGCAGTACATCATTACACGTTTATTCTATAAGTATTTGCAATGGTATCTATGAGCTAGTTGTGCCTTCATGATATGGTTGATAAAGTCCCCATCCTCATAGAGGTGGTAAGTTGCAGAACATAGCATGGAGAAGTACATGCCTTGTGAATGGTTGGGCCATTACAGGCGAGTGAATGAAGAAGCAGTGATGACACAAGAAGGACACGGTTTCTCAGAAGTCTCAGAAAGATGGTACTAGATGAAATAAGGACAGAAAAATGTAAGAGTCTTTCAATCTTTAATTTCAACTCAACACCAATCTATGCTGTTGTTTTTTAATGTTTTCTTAATTGAAAACTTTGATGTATCAGCCAGTAAAGTAGATTTGTTGAAAGTCTACATTATCCAAAGCATAATTCTCTCTAATTGTCAAGCGTAATTTATAATCCCATGACCATGCACCATCCTCACATTGTAAGTCAGGAAAGTCTTCAAGAGATTCACAGTGTCTCCTTCCCCACTGTACCCTACAGACTGGTGTGTGAAGGCTTGGACTTTATATGTGTTTGAAGTCTTCATAGCCCCAACACTGTCCTCATGATGTTCTTAAAGCCCTACTTTTTTTTTGTTATCTTTTTCCTCAATTGTACCATTGCTGTGCCCATTGCTTTACAGACTTAGCTATACATGCCTTTAACATCCATGAGAGTGGAACTGGATATCTGGGAGTTTAAATGTTTTACCTGCCTCTAATAAGTTGTTGGTGTCAAGTACCACCAACTATCAATGGTCCAAGATTAGTAGATGTTTGGCCGCTTGCCAGTTGGAATCTGGTGGAGAATACATATGTAGATAGTGTCTGGGAACTATGTGCTTGAGTGCTGCAACTCTCAGAAACAAGAGGTAGAAACTCACCAAATGGGCAGGCAGAAATATGTGCAAAAGCAAGACAGGGCATCGGGTCCACACTGAGTATAATCCAGCTTGCCTGGTTTCTGGTTGTATGGTTTGAGCTAACATAGATAGCACTGCTAAGAACACAGTCTCTTCTCTTTCATAAGGACCATCTTCAAAGAACATGAACTCAAATTCAAGAGGAAAGCAAGAGCCAGATTTCTCATGTGTCCAGCAACGACTATAACATTCTCACTGTAGGAAAGTAGAAGAAAGTAGAATTAAACACACATGCACACACACACACACACACAATCTGGGCAGTGGTGGCACATGCCTTTAATCCCAGCAGATGCTGAAGCAGGTAAATCTCTGAGATTGAAGCCAGCCTGTCTACAGAGTGAGTTCCAGGGCAGCCAGGGACAAACAGAGAAACCTTGTCTCAAAAAGCCAAAACAACAACAAAAACCACCTCCCCAAGCAATGTGTGGTGGCACACGCCTTTAATTTCAGCCTTAAGGAGGCAGGGGCAGGCAGTAGATTTACATCTCTGTGAGTTCAAAGGGCAGCCTCGTCAACATAGTGAGTTAAAAGCCAGCCATTGCTATATAATGAGATCTTGTCTCAAAAACAAAACCAAACAAAATAAAACATTCCTCTGCAATAGAGGATAGAACTATTTCTTGCACATTCCTAGAGAAAAACTTTCTACCTGCTGAACGCTTGTTCTGAATCTTGGACTGAAAGTGATTTCAGACAGGAAGAAAGGAAGTGAAACTTGGCTGCTTCCTGTCTTCTTTCTGCGCTCTCCCCTCAAAGGAGCAGCGTCCTCAGCCCTCCTTCTTCTCTCCTTGCCCTTTCTGTCCTATTAAACCCCCAATCTGAAACAATTGCTCATGCTTTGTATTCCGTGGAGCTGTAATATTGCCCAGCTATGAGCTCTGCGCAGCAGTTTGTTAACCGAAATGGGAAGTGACAGATTCAATAAAAGGAAATCTCTGTGCCAAGGAAGCAGATATTATTCCCCTCTCACTCTCCCTTTCTCTCTTTCTCAGACGACTCTGTGCCCGGAATCCACAGACTCTTAACTTACGGACATGCTGAGGCTCACTATTGATCCATGTCCAGTTAATTTGATCAGAATAGAGACTTTTATTCCCTGTTGTCCCTTCCCGTAGTGCTTAACTGATGGGATGGAGTGCTCTGGAGTCATCCCCAACCCCTGCTAATTGTCAGGAAAGAAGAACAGTGGGAGGGGACCTGGGTCCATTCTGGAGAGTAGGGAAGGCAATGGGTGACAATATGACTTTTACATGGGTTCTGGAGAGTCAAACTCATATTCTTAGGCTTCAGTGGTGTGTGCTTTTATGCAATAAACCATCTCCCCAGCCCTGTTAGGACTCTTTTTGTGTAAAAGTGGAAATGATGATATTGATAAAAAACAAACAAACAAAAACAACCAGCAGGTGTGGAGCCCTTGTGAAGTGCCAGCAAGTGGTACAAGCACATAGTGCTTATTATCCTATGTTATCACCACAATGATGCTTTAGAAGAGGCACTAAGATTATCCACATTGGGAGTTAATGATAAGACTAATTCCAGATCTCTCATGTAGGACAGCTTCTCTTAGGACTTTCTAATGTTTGAGCTGACTGAAGGTTTATTCCAGTTGTAAGAAATAAAAGGAGATGGTCTCAAAGTAGTATAACCCAGTTGCTCTTGAGGGAAACATCTCCAGCAAGGCAGGCATCCCTAACGCAGTCTACCACTGTGACTCCAGCTTTGGATACACATCTTGATGGCTACCCACTGACGCTTTGCAGTATGTGCTGTTTCCTACCTGTGATGGATGCCACAGTCCACAGGCTGGGCATTCTTCTCCCAGGATGTCCCTCCCCTTGCTCCAACACAAGATCACCACCACCATCTCTCCTCCATCTCTGCAGGGTTGTTGCTTCCAGAATAGTATATAGAGAGTTTTCTGTGTCTGTTTTTGTTTCTGTCTCTCTGTCTCTGGCTATGTCTCTATCTCTCTCTTTCTCTCCTTCATCCTACTTCTCCCTCTTCCTTCCTTCCCCTCTCCTTCTCTGCCCTTCCTTCTTCCTCTCTTCTTTCCTCCCTTTTTCTCTTTCTTCCTCTTTTTCTCCCTCCTTCGCTCCCTATAAGTTCATCAAGGGACAGAGCCCAGTCTCCACTCTACTTCACCATGTCTTCTATTTGCTCCATCATTCTCCACACACAGGCACACTCCACACACACTACTACTCATACCCTAAGCTGGTCCTGTGTTCTCTGATGAAGATTCCTCATGAGATTATCAACTCATACTTGGACAATGAAGACCAAGATGTTTCCTATGACCTTATCTTTAACTTCCCTTCCGACCCACAGGCAGACTGAATCCCTTATCCACACAGAGCCTGAGGTAGTGAGGACAGGCCTTGATGAATGATCAATACAGTTATCTCGCAACATCAGTAGGGATTGGCTCTGGAACCATCCCATAGCTAAATCCAGAGACCCTCCAGGGCACTGTGTAAAGTAGCATGTCCTCTTCATGGAACCTACAACCAAATGTCTCTACTTGTCCCCAATATTGTATAAATGATTCTTGTACTGGGCTGTCGCAAAAAATCAGGTCTATACAGGTTGAGTACAAACACATTTTTTTTTTCTTCTGATAGCTGGTTTGTTTGTCTTTGAGGCTAAATTTCACTTAAATTGCTCAGGCTGACCTTGAATTTATGATCCTCCTGCCTCAGCCTCTTTCAATAGTTAGGATTATAAACTTGGCCCATCAGACCTAACTGAAGCAAGTTAGTTTAAAAAAAACTTTTTTTTCAACCCGAAATTGACTAAGTACTTGGGGAAACAGAGATACAATTGCCTTTCTACCCTAGCAGTCTTCTTTTTTTTTTTTAATTTATTTATTTTTATATCAATCACAGGTTAGGTACTTTGAATCCCAGGCATAGCCCCCTCCCTCATTCCCTCCTACCCTCCCACTCCCTCCCTCATCTCCCTCCTCCCCGCCCCCTCCAAGTCCACCAACAGGGGATGACCTCCTCCCCTTCCATCCAACCCCAGCTCATCCTGTCTCCTCAGGGCTGGCTGCAATGTCCTCCCCTGGGATCTAGCCAGTCTGTCACTCCCCAGCTTGTATGGGGGAGGGTCAAAGAATCAGCTATCAAGATCATGACTGAAACAGTCCCTGTTTCCCTCACTAGGGTCTTCAGTCCTACACCGAGCTATCATGGGCCCCATCTGAGCGGGGGTTCCAGGCCACATCCACACATGGTCCTTGATTGTAGAAACCGTCTCATACAAGACCCATGTGCCCTGCTCAGTTTGGTCTTTGTGGACCTAGCAGTCTTCTAACAATGTGGAAAGTTATCCTTGGAAGAAGGTGTTACCCATAGAGAAAGCAGGTCGTGCGTGTAAGTTGGGGTTGCTATTTCTCTGTCACAGGTTGGGGCTTCATATACAAAGTGAGGCATCTCCTGGAATCTGTGATTGACAGCTTTGGTTTCTCCCTGTGTTTGTCTGTGTTTAGAACCCTTTTGTCTACTTCTCTTTGGGGGATGTAGCCAGGATTCAATGAAGAGACAACATATTATATATTTATCTAGCTCAAATCTTTCACCATTTGATTCTTGTATCTGAAACTATTTGAAGTCACTGCCTGTGCCTGCCTCATACTTGTTGAGCTCAAAAGGCCAGGACTTCAGTGGTCTGACCTTTGCCTTAGTTAATCAGACTGAGTTTTGAATATGGATATTTTTTTACCTTCTTCCTCTTCCAAACTGTAACAAAAGATGGTTCTTGTATTACTCTAAAGAGCTTACATGGACTATTGTCATTGTCATTCTTTCTCCCCCTTCCACTCCCTTCCTCTCTCTCTACCTGTCTGTGTATTCCTTTCTCTTCTTCCCTTCTCATAAACTCAGACATAGAATCCTCTAGAACCTCTTCACCAGCAAGCATTGCCTTTTATTATTATTATTACTTTTACTGCTTGTTTGTTTTGCTGTGTACCTGTGTAGACACACTTTTGTGCGTGGAGGCCACAGGTGAACTTCGTTTGTCTTCACCACCTTTGAGCAACCTGATGAGATTATAGCACACAGCCTTTTACATAGGTTCTTGGGAATCAAACTCCGATCCCCATGCTATCTGGCACGTCCTTTACCATTGAACCAACTCCCCAGTCCCTAGGTACCATTTTCTAATATTGGAATAAAACTTGTCCCCACAACCTGATGCTGCTCTTTAGTCTTTTCTTCAATGACTCTCTAGCTAGGCAGTGAACACAGACTAAATGGTTTTTTATCTTGGATATCTTGCTCTTGTTCCTCTTCAGTCATCTGAATTTAAGCGGACACTCTACCCCTCAGTGTAGAGAGGTGTACCCAGATCACTCCCTGAAGACCTGGGTACACACAACAGCTCTAAATGGAGCCAACTATAATGTGTCTTGTCAGGCGCTCCCAGCCTTTTGTTTTCTTGCACATTTGAATAATACGCCTGATTACCATGGCAAATGCTGCACCCAGTGAAAGCTTGGAATCCTTGCCTAATTAACCATGTCTAACAGGGCCTGCTGCCCTGTCCCCTTCTCCTCCACCAGCACAGAGTGAAGATTCTTTTATCTTTCTTCAAAACTGACTTGCTTTCCCGACCTTCCAGTGGCTTCTGCCTTCTCTGTTTACCTCCTGTGCCTTCGTAAGACTGTTAATTTTCAGTGGCACCTCCTATCTGGTAGTAATTAATACATCGAACACTGAAGAAATAGCTTTGCTTTATGCAGAATGCTAATGGAGGTATATTTTCCTCCACTAATTATACCACTGTATTTTACTGATCTACATTGACCTAAAAGGATCTTTCTAGTTCTTTCTTGCTTCCCTCCCATTTTTTTCTTTTCCTTTCTATTATTTTTATTGGAAGAGCCAGTACAGTTTGGGGACCATTTGGGCAGCAGACTATGAGATCATTACAGTCAGAGGCTGTCACTTTTCTCTTCAGAGCCTCTAACGTAGCATGAGTATGTTTGCTGTCACTCTTCTTGTTCAGCATTGGGCAACCCTTTGTTAGATGTGAGTCTCATCTGTTGGGGACATGTGCTCTCCCTGGAATCTAAATATTCTGCGTTGGTAATTACCCAGATGGGGCCCTTCCAGGACTCCTTCCACAGAGCACTGAAATCCCAGCAGAGTGATACTAGCTCCTCACCCTGTTTTAGGTCAGTGGACCCCTTGCCTCCTCCACACAGACCCTGGATGCATTTATCACCTTCTGCTTAGGTTTAGTACATAAGCTGTAATGAATACTGGTTCAAAGAGCTGGAGGTATGCGGAGGAGGTCGGTGGTTACTGCAATAAAAACAAGAGCAAAGAGAACAGCGGCTGTGAAGGACTCTGGCTGGAATAATGATGATAGAATCGTCTGAATCAATACGTCTCTTGTCAGACGCACGTCTGATGTTTGAATCAACCAGGCCTTTCTGCAAGAGATTTTCTCAAGAATATTGAATTATTTATTATTTGTACCCCCTTCCTTTCTGATGATTTTTTTTCCCTCTGACTTAGTAAAATTTGTTTTTCATGCTGCTGGTTTCAATGTTGTCGACTCTTTGATAAATAGCAGTAATTGGGCATATAGCAGAAGTCCTGTACAAATGTGCGACTTCAATTACATCCAGAGTATTTTTTCTTATATTGATTTTTTTTTCTTATAAGATCTGGTCTCTATAGCCCATAGTGCTGAGTACTTTAAAGAATTATTCTTTGTCTACGAGTGTCAGCATGCCCTCTATGTATCTTTTTAAAAAATGTGATTTTTCCTTTGCTCTATGTCGTATGTGCCGGGGGCTAGGAAATGGTGAGCCATACCTGACCAATCCTGCCAGTTCCGTCTCACCTGGCTGCTGCCCAGACTTGCCACTGTACGTGACATTCCAGAGTGGTGCTCTAAGTAAGGGAATGGTGAAGACAAAGAAACTGGTATGCAGCAAAAATGATAAGATAGGGGTTCCTACGTAAAATAAAACCCAAAAAGAAGCAAGAGATATGGGATATTATTAGAAATGATTTCGGCGGTATTTTTTGCATAGTCAGTGTTTCTCACATTGAAGCACATCTTGTTTAAGACTTTTGAGCCCTGGACATTTGTTGTCTGTGTTTTCGGCTAGCCCAGTCATTGTTTTCATAGAGCTGACTCTCTGGACTCACGTACCACAAGCATAAGCTCCCAGGTTTTAGTCAGAGCCTGTATATGAGTTATAAATGGGTTGGGCACAGTGACATTTCCTGGCACAGCCAAGGCTTATAAGGCAGGAATCTGATGTTGGGCAAATTTTAAATAACTGCTCCAAGTGACCGGAATCTACAAGCTGTAGACATAGCAGGTGCTGCAAAACTGGGGGTGTCCTAAGGTTTCAGAGACTTCAGGCATACCCGGAGTCCAGCCAGGCTTCCCACTGGCCTGGGGGCAACTCCTCTCCCCACCACTACTACAAATAACACCTAGGCACTGGGGTCTCTGAACCATTGTATCCTGCTGTCATCAGCACTTTGGGGAGGAGTGAAATACCATGCAGGTGTTGAATTATACTTTTAAGGCCATGGAAATTGAAGATTTTGACTTGAAAACTAAACCAAGACAATAAATATTTTGAAGGGGAATTGAGGACGTCAAGCGCATTTACAGGTAAGGTACAAAAACATGCATATTGTTTTGTTCTATTCCCAGTCCCCAAAGCTTATCTGTCTTTTTTTCTTCAGAGACTGGAGCATAGCATCAAAGCCGTCTGAGTTTGATAAAGGAGTCGAACCCTAACTTATTATGCCGCAGGTGATGACTGTGAGACATAAAGAGACAAAGAGGAATCAAGTTGGTGTTAGCTTCATCTGTACTTCTGGACTGGACTGTGTTTCTGCATGTGTGCCACTGTGTGTGTGTGTGTGTGTGTGTGTGTGTGTGTGTGTGTGTGTGTGTGAGAGAGAGAGAGAGAGACACTTGGATAAAACAGCCTCTTTCCTCCCTAGTGGACTGCCAGGCTCAGCCTTCAGACACAGCCTTATTGTCTTAGATTTCTTTTCCTATCATGTAGGTGTCTATTCCACGCCACCCACGCAGGAGAGCCAGTGAGCTGTGAAATATATTCATTGTTAGAGTACCCAGGAAATGGCGGCAGGCATTCGCAGGTAATAGCGTTGGACAGGCAAGGGAGACCGCCAACATTACCGGCATTATTTCGGTTGCCTTTTTCATTATAGGTTCGGGAAATAGGCAGCAATTCGATTATGGCATGATTTGGGGGTGGAATTGCTTGCACCCCTGACCCCGTCACTGGGGGATCCAGTTAGAAGTCAGCTCAAATAAAGTTTATAGTGCATTAACTGGACAGAGCACAGCCTTACCCTTCAGAGCGTGATTTCTCATCTCCCAGTGGTTTGTAACTGCAGCACAGATCTATCTGTACCTTAAGGCACAGGAAGGATTGGCTGAGATGTATAGGAGTGAGCAGAGGCAACCAATGGCGTACAAACCCCTCCCCTTCCATGTGCAGCTCTGGGCTCCTCGGCAGCTCTCTGAGGCAGTGTGATTAATAACACAGAGACATCCTGCTTGTTGGATTATTAATTTCCTATCTTCTTTGCCTTTTTTTTTCCCTTGGTATATATTACTGATGCTTCTCTTCTGCCCGTTTGCTTTCTTCTTTTTTTTCTGCCCTTTGCAAAGCCTGGCCATCCCTCCTTTTCCCTCCCGTGGCCACCCTCTTGCCCATGGAGCTAATCTCTAGCATGTAATACTGACACCGGCCACTCAACCTTGTGCCTGCTTGCTTCACACTTGTGGTGAGTGTATTGCCTCCCACTGGGGATTGTTGTCCAGAGAGAGAGGGAGAGAGAGGAAGGGAGAGAGGGAGAGAGAAGATTTGTTCTCTGCTGTGTTTTGGATTTTGGCCTTTTGTTAGGGGTGCCCTACGAAGAAGCAAGGGTAGTTAGTGAATAACTGTCCCTGACCCCAATCCAGCTGTTACACAGAGAAATCTGATCTGTCTCTAAGTAGTCACATCTCTTCTCACCAAGAGTGCACATTGCAAAAGACAGAAAGAGGACATAAAAGGAAATCCTGGCAGGTTATCATATAGCTGTTGTTACTCAGAGATACTTGGGGTAACTGAGTTTTAACTGACACTGGATTCCAGGAGTGGAATAAAGGGGAGTTAGGAGGCTTCAACAGGGCCATGAGAGACGTGGGGTACTTCACATCGAAACTTCCATCAGCAGCCGTACCCTCAGGTTGCCTGTTTTAAATTCGTGCTCAGGAAGAAAAGGAGTACTTGATGCTGACTAGGGAACAGCTGGACACGCCATGTAGTTCAGCTTCTTCTGTGGATGGATGCACTGTCTTTTTTTGTGGTGGTGGTGTGTGTGGGGGGGTGTCTCTGCTTCAATTTGCTGACCTGCTCACGCGTCCGGTTGGTAGGACAGTGGTGGAACAGCAGGCTGGACTTCCCTTCCCACGTTCCACAGGGCCCTAAGTGGCTCCAGCTTTCTCCTCTGTTTCCCTAAAGGTTTCCTTGCTTTTCTCTCAACTCTTTCCCCTCTTGGAGGTCAGGATAATTAACAGAGACTGGGATGTAGTTGGCACAAGCTGGTTTTACCCTTACAAAATACATTCTTAAGGAAAACTGAGGCGGTGGTTTTTTTTTTTTTTTTTTTTCCCTCTAAGAAATCCATCTTTTCTGCAGATTACCTTAAAACAGCAAAAAGCCAAGTGGATGGAACTGAAGGGATTTGACACAATTGTTCTTTTTATTTACATAACAAGTGCAAGGCAGAAAAAAAAATGCCTTCCGAGATGATTATCTCTTTGGTTTATTTTGAGTGTGAATATGTTTGCTTACCAGTGTATAAAATGTTTGAAAATTTTTTCAGTGAATTCTCAGGAACAAGAATACTTCTCTGGGTTTTGTTTGGTTTCACTTTTTTTTTTTTTTTTGCATTAAAAAGGAAAAAAAAAAGCACAAAGAAATCAACGGCTAGCTTCACTTGGGCAATTTAGATTTAACTGTGTCATGAGGAATGTGATAAGTGGTAAGGTTTTGTTTATGTAACACCCACTCACAAGGTGTGCACTGGTTGGCTGTTTATTTCCTCTGTTTACATTCACCAGCAGAATAAAGAAGTAAAGGCTCACGTGAGGGCTGGCAATAGTCTACCTTTGCCTGTTCAGAACTAGGTGTTGTCCTAATGGAAAGAGATCAGGAGCCAGGTCCAGTTACCAGAGTTTTCATTTGAGATCCCCAGTTAATTTTTCTTCAGGTTTTAGCTCTTTGTTTGGGAATAACAGGTGGGATTTTATTTTATTTTTGTTTTGTTTAATTTTTAACTGTTGGCTCACTGAGAGGTAACATTAAAGAGAGGAACAGAAAAACTTATCCTCAAATATAGGAAAACAGGATGCTTAGAAGTTTGGGCATAAATATAAATGTTTGAAGTAGCAGTAATACAGTACAATATACTCTTCTGGAACTTTTATTTTGAAACATACAAAAAAGCTTTTAATACATCTGTAGTAAGAACTGATTTTTTGTTATTAATGTTATTCTGGGGAAAGACATATATCTATATTTATATACATTTACATATATACACAAATATGTATCTAACATACATAGTTGAGAAATAATCTTATTTGGGCAGTTAAAGAGAAGTATGACTTTTGTGTTTCAAAGAATATTTTATTATGTTTTTATTTATTTTGTCTTGCATCAATGTATGTTGGAGTGGAGGTGAACACATGCATGCCACAGTACGTATGAGGTAGTTGAAGTGTAATTTATGGGACTTCTCATCTTCTATCATGTAGGTCCCAGGGGTCAACTCAGGTCATGAAGCTTGGAAGCAGGCATCATTACTCACTGAGCCGTCTTGCCAGCTCCAATAATCTTTCTTTCTTGAGACAGGGTTTCTCTGTGTAGCCTTGGCTGTCCTGGGCTTACTTTGTGGACCAGGCTGGCTTTGAACTCACAGAGATCTGTCTGCATCTGCCTCCCTGAGTGCTAGGAAGACAAGTGTGAGCCACCGCACCTGGCTGATCATTTTTATTGTATACGCAGCATGCTAAAATTCCAATGTTGCCTACTGCTTTGTTTTTTAAATGTGGGATTTTGACACAAGCTTAAAGAGAGAAGTGTGTCTTGGATGTCTTTCATTATGACTGTTTATATACCTTCAAGGGAGAAAACATCATATGTGGTGAGGGACAGTCCTTCTCACTTTTAGGACCATGAGAGCTCTGCTCCTCTTATGTTTAATTTCTCTTTCCTAACGTTTCTTCCCCCTGATTCATGTAAAGGAAACCTGCTCAAAGCCTATTTTGCACTAGAGAAAGATCAAGGCAGAGGGGCCCTTCTCTCAAGCACCTAAAATTACATTCCTAACAGAATGAATCACATCTGGGCTTTAAATACCATCTTATCCCTGCACTTCTCCTTTGTTTCAAAGTCCCTTAATGTTTCTTTGTGGTAAGCTGGGCTCTCCTTCATTCTGTTACCAAACTGCTCCAGATAAGAATCTGAAAACAGTGAAGTTGATAGTGGCCTGATCAGGGCTTTTAGAAAACAGCCTTTATAACCACCCTGGGCAGAAGCTCCATATGTTTGGAAAAGACCCTTCCCCTCTTTGAAGACTCCTCTTGAATCAGGGCAAGATGTATCTCTTACCTCAGACACGGCTGTGTAATTGTTCTTTTAAAAATGCCCTTGTTTTGTTTCTATTTTACATATGTCTTCTACAGACAGACAGAGAAAATGCATCTCTCCCATGACCATAAAGCAACCTCCCAGGTTCTCCTGTGTTTGTAGAGATCAGATCAATTGTTTATGTGCAGTGATGTTCAACTGTTTAAGGAGCAGCTGGGCCTCAGATGTTGGAAGAGAGACCCATGGCGGTAACAAACTATGAATAGCCAGGCTTATATCATGAGGGGAATAATCATTTTAATATGCTCAAGAAAAAACCAGCCCACTGTCGTCGTCTGTCTACCCTTTCCTGGTGTGGGTCCACACCTCAGCAAGGCAAGCCCAATCACAAAGACCTCTTGCAGAAGTGATTACAGAGACGTGATTACAGCAAATTGAGTCTTTTCTCTGCTTGACAGTGATCCAGGCATTGTTCCCCCAGTTAATCCTCTTCAGCAATTTGCCTACCATCATTGCTAACAAGAGGTGATTGGAAAAGAGTTTCAAGGCTCCACTTAACATGAGCTCCAGGGCATGGTATGCAACTCACTCAAGCCTAGCCTGTCTAACCAGGCCACCTCACCAGCTTCTCTGCTGATGAGAGATTCCAAACACCTATTTGAGTTTTAAGCAGTTATCTGGTTCCCTGTGCAGTAGAACATACAGAACAGAGAGAAGGAAGGCTTGTTTGGTTTTTTTTTTTTTAATCTGGTCAGATAGGTACCAACAAATCAAAACACACTTGGTCCCTTAGGTAAGACTTTCCCTTTTCCTCCTGAAAGGACCCACAAATAGTGAATGGACCACATCTTGGTTAGGAGCTTGAGCTGACTGGCCTCTGGAGTTGCAACACCTCAGTCCTGTGATTTGAAGCAGGTAGAGTATGGAGCAGCACACTGGACCTCAGGCTTAGGGTTAATGAGCATGGAATCTCAGAAGTTTGACTCAGAAGGTCTGTGCTGCAACCAAGGAGTTTGTGCTTGAGCAAACTCCCAGGTGTTTCTGACTGTGCTGTTTAGTGAGCCAGGCTGAAGAGCAGATGGGCATGGACAGGTTGAGTCTTTGCAATCTTTGGGATGCTTAACATTTTAGCTGACCTTTCCTAGTCTGTCCATATAATCTGTCTGATGGCTTCTTCCCCCTGCTCAAGCTAATGTCTGTGTTCCTAAAATATACTTGTTTCTTCCTCACTCATCTGGAATGTTCTCACTCATCTTTTAAGTTTTAGCTTAAGGAATAGTCTCATCTGGAACACCCATCTATATTGGCTGTTCCTTCAAGTCTGAATCCCTGTATCTCCTCATAGATCCTAGCTGATGACCCCATCAAACTGTTCATATGTCTTTCTCCTTATCATCATCGGCCCGTTCATTAGTGTTATTTCTATAAAGCAGAAGTTTGCCATGTGCTCCTTTTATCCCAACACTTGGCAGGCAAGATGAAAGTGTTACCAGTGTCGGGTCAGTCTGGGTTAAACAGCTATATCTTGTCTCCATAGAAAATAGACACAACACAACAGAATAAAAAAAAAAAATGTGTGTGTTCTTTCCTCAACACTGCCCTTTGGTTGTATTTAGCAGTCACACCACACAAGTGATTCTTTAAAAAATAATTATTAAGTCTTTCTGAGGCCGGTGTGAGTTATGAGAATAGGTATCTAACGGTAAAGATCAGATGTTGGAATCAGAAAACCCCCAGTATCTGAGTGTTTGTACAACTATATATGAGTGTTTTATTTGTTTTGGTTTTGCCTGGAGGGCGGTTCATTTCCTTGCTCTGAAGCTCTCCTGCCCATCTTTATAATGTGCTTTTGTAAGCAGCCAGAATGAGTAGCACCAGAGGCAACTCGGCACTGCTTCTGCTTCCTCCCACACAAGTGACACAAATGTGTCCTACACGCACTTGTGCCCCTGCAAAACATCAGTGTATCAGAGGGCTGTGTTATTTTCTTTGCTGTGTCGTGGAATATTCACACTTGTTACAAGACGATTGAAAGTGGAGAAGAGAGCCTTCAGGAACTTCAGGGAAACTGAAGAAGGGCTTCCTCTGTCTGCAGAAAAATAAGTATTTTCTTCTGTATTGGAGTCACAGGAAGGAGAGAGCTTAGTAGCATGCCACACCACTCTCTCAGGCTCTCCCCAACATCCTGTTTGCCCTGCCAGACTTTATGATGTTTTTGTTTTTTTTTATGTTGTTGTTGTTGGGAACATTGTGTGTTTTCTGTCCTTCTCTGGAGGGCTTCACACCTCTCCTCCTTTCACCCTGTACCCTGTTCTTTGGAAACCACTGATTTCTAGATGACTCATCTGGCCCACCCTTCACAGGTAGCTCCTGTCCAGCAAGCAGACTTTTTCCCCACTATCTACATCCTAGACTTTAACTCTATAGCATTACAGTGGTCTGACATCATGCATGCACTCATGGTTTTGTCTACTCTCCTACCAGACATCCTCTATGTGTCCACAGAACCATCAGTTTCTCCTATATTGTACTAAGAACGAAATTCAGTACAGTATACAGCAGGCAAAGAGGAAGTCATTGGGTGGCTGGGCAGGGCATGAGACAATAAGCCAGAGCTGTCCTGTAAACACAGAACACAAGGAAAGGTGAGTGGATAAGGTTACATTTCCCTTGAGGAAAGTAGAGTCTTCAACTGTCAGAAAAGGGACAGTAATAAAATGCAGGTCATGTATTCAACTTCTACATTCCCCTATACTTTACTTTGTAGCAGTGTTTATTTGCTGTGTGTTCTGAGACAGTCTTGTTGTGTAGCTCACACTAGTCATGAACTCATGATCTTATTTCTGCCCTGCAAGTACTAAGATGGTAGATGTTGGAAACTATGCTTACCTTCAAGATATTCTTCTCTTGCCTCTACATGTATTTCCCCTTCTTTCCTTCCCTCCTTTCCTCCAACAATTACTGTGTTATACTATGTGTTGGCAACCTTTGGCAAGCTGGAGAGTTCATCAGTAAACACAATATTTAAAAAAGCCTTGCCTTTCAGGAGTTTCTATTCAGCCTTACATCTGTCTACAAACTCTCTACCCATTATTCTTGAGCATTTCTTGGACAAAGGCCATCTTTTATGCCAGTTTGTCTCAGCATCCAATTCAGTTCTGTGCCGAATCTGGGCTCAAAAGAAATTGACTAACTGAATTCTCCAATAGTCGTTTCTGATTTTTCCACTAATACTATAGAGCTGAATATTGAACACAGAACCCTGAAATGTTTCTTAATTAATAATAATCCTCACAGTAAGTATAGATATTCTAGCTTTGTGTCTTTTCACATAAACATTTCAAGTCTAGGGAGGAGCTGTTTGGTTTTGGTTATTTATCCCCAAAGGTTAGACTGCTGCAGTTCACTGAAGGGAATATTTTGAACAACTTACCTGTGAATTAAAGAGCTACACAGCCATTTGGTACCATTTAACCTCATTAAAAATTGAGAGTGTGATGAGTGATAGAACATTGTATTTCAAGTTCTATGACCAAACTCCACATTTGAACCAAAAGCTAGCACAATGGATGGATAGCTATTCATGTGTCACTCAATTGACCTTTCTCAGACTTGGCTTCCCTGTTTGCTGGAATCAGGCCAGGGCATTCTATGTGTGGGGGGACATGTCTGGGACAGAATCAGCATGGTACCTAAGTATCTCAGTTAGTTTGGTTTTTGGACTCAGATACATATAACCATTTAAACTTGAAGCAAAGCTTGCTTTCTGATCTCCCCACCCCTACCTTGCCTTAGGGAATTACAGCTCACATTAGATCAAGGTCTGCCATGGTGTGACTAGAATGCTAGCTTTTCATCAGCGATGACTAGTTGTCTTCACTGCTGGGGTTCCATATGACTTTCTCATTGTATCCTACTCCTCCTTTTAACTCTGGACCGTGCTCTTACCTATGCTTTCCACCATTTCTGATAAAATAGCCATTAATTACAATTTACTATCGATGTAATTAAATGTCTAGGCAGGAGGGAAGTGCAGCCACCATGAATATCATTTTCATGAATATTAAAAGAGACACACATGTCCATCAGGTTATGTCCAATTTTATTTCACATGACATTGTAGCCTACAAACTTCGTGCTTGATAATCAAGTTAGAAAACAAAACAACACTGTGAGAATAGCCATCACATAATGTTCTAATAGTTTACAGCTTCCCGTTGAACTTCATTCATAATTATCCTGGGACATGTATGACCCACAGACTGTGTGTTGGAAATGACCACAACCCAGTACTTTCTCTCAGCTTCTGACCAGACCACTATGTGGGTCCTGGCTTGTAAGCCAGGACTGTTACATGGTCTGTTCTAGACCTGCATTTGTAAGTGGTAGACAGGAAGTCGGCTTTCTTAGTCAGGACTCCCCTACTGTTGAGTTACCCACCACCTTGTTTGCAGGGGTTAGTATTCAGATGACACAGGGACATCCTTGTTAGAGACTTCCTGTGGTTTCCACCAGTGGGCAGACTATGTCCCATGGAGGCCCTCCCTGCTCTAACTTTCTGTGCCCAAGGGCAGGTATGGTTTCTGACCCTGGCAAGGACCCTGAGTTCATGCTGCTCCTACAGAAATCCTCAGGGTCTGTAGGGAAGCATAATTAACACCCCACATCACATGTCCCTTCTAGGAACTGTACCTGGAGCAGGCATCCAGCCCTCAGAAAATTCACTTGTCTTAATCCAGGTCCTTATTTTAAACACAGGGCAGGGAGGGCTGTGGCTCACAGGATGTGCTAGGCTCACGGTAGAGGGGTAAAATTAACTTCCTGGGAAGAAGCTGATCGGCTACCCTGCTCATCAGGCTGGTCTGAAACATCTAGGATCCTGTGCCTGGAGAAGAACGTGTATGTAGTTTCGGCTACTATGTCTAGGGCACCCACAGAGGTGTCTGGGGATGGAGCTTCTTAAAGGTATAGGCTTCCTTGTCTCAGGATGGGTTTTCAGAAGGTTTTCCTGAGGACCAAATGTACCTTCTGGACTTTGTTGTGGTGGTCAGCGTACAGCTTCTCTACTCTGCTGTTTGAAAGCGAAAGCTTCCAGATACGCAAGTAAAAAAGTGATGGGAACAGTGTTCAGTAAAACTTACAATAAACAAGGAGTGAGTTGACCTGTTGCATGAACCATAATTTGAGATCCACAACTAGTGTACGTGGAGTGAGCCCATGACAACAAGTAAGTGAGTTTTGGATCTGATGATAGATATGAATGCTAGATGATGGCTAATGAATAGCGAAGTAGGTGGAGGTAGGGTATGGATAGGTGTTGAGAAAAAACAACTAGTAACATTGGAGGCTGCTTTTGGGGAGGTCAGGTATAAATGTGTCATAAAGATACTTAAGGAATAAAGCTAATGAAAGGGAAGGAAGATGAGAGGTACATTTGCCAGAGGATAGTGTACCATAAGGTAGCACAAGGAAATGAACCTGAGAATAAAGTTAGGGTAGCCAGCAGAGTCAGCCCGTCTCACTGAACTGCATCTGAAATGGCCCTAGGAGGCCCATCAAGTGTAGTCTTCCTAATAAGCCTTTTGGGTAGCTTTAGATTTACACAATGGTTGCAAAGATAGTATTGCAGGTCCCAGTCTCCCATGCATGCCACCCCTCTGTTGTTCACATTTTCCATCCAGAAGAGGGCATTTGTCATACTAATGAAGGAGCAGTGTCACATTGATGTTAGCCAATGTTGCTATTGTATCAAACTTTCGGCCTCTTCCCTCTAGATCCTGGCATCCCATCCAGGATCCTATTGTGCATTTGCTCTCGTCTCCTTGGTTCTCTCTGGTGTGATACTGGCCCCAGCTTTCCCTTGTTTTAGATGACTGTTGTGGTTTTAAGAAGTATCACCTGGGGTTTAATAGGGCAACTCTCCTCTGGGTGTCTGCCTGATGCTAAGGCTAGGCTTGTGGTGTTTGGATAAGAAGACCACAGAGGTAAAGGGAATGGAACACATTTTTAGAGCAACTTAGCAACTATGATCTTCATCCTGATCATTGCCCTAGTCCTGTGGGCTGTTTCATCCCAGACAGATTGATTCTCTCTGTTGCATTCCTTGCTGTCTCCATTTGAAGGGGAATCTCTTTGCTTAAGTTATGAGTAAATATGCCTGACTTTCTGAGACATCATCTATATTCACGGGAATGGAAGTAAGGCGCTTGGCTCATGACAGGACGTTATCTGTTCCACCAGGTACTCTGGGGATGGTGGAGGGAAGTGCATAGAGTCCTGTGAGGTTGACAGGGCTTGACCTTTGACACCTGGTCACTGACCTGCAGTCACAGTGAGATAAAAAAAAAAATTCATTTTCTTTTCCTGGCATCTTCTTGGTACATTTTAAACTATCATGGTACTGAAAGAAAACCCCAGGAGCTCCAGATCCCAGCACCCGCTGATAAACCACAGGGCTGTTTCATCTGCTTTATGCTTCGGTGCTAGGATTTCCCAAGTTCATAACCATGAAGCAAATGCACTGGCCTCAGTGGTGCAGGATTTAATCTTTACCCTTTCCCTTTTATGCTGCATTACATGGGGATCCTTCTCCCTCAGACATACTGCTCCCACTGAAGGGTAGGAAAGCAGTCCCTGCCTATCAAACCCAGCATGAGTGAGCTCCTTCCCAAGCCTGGTGCAGCCTAGACTTTCTGGTGTCAGCCTACGGGAAGGGTGCTATCAGAAACAAAGGGACACTGTTGGCATGTTATTAATGTTAAAAATTGTTGACATTCCACGAAGTATGTTTTTCTAATTAGAGCTGAGCCGGGGAGTACTATTCCCATAATCAACATGGGAATGGAAAACTCAGCAAAATTTCATGTATTTGCAATGAAACTGCTCCCCGGCAACATAAAAATGGCTTTTATAACATAAAGGCTGTAATTAGAATAAGTCAAATCAGTTGGAAACGATTAAGACCAGAGTCGGCAGAGCTGCCTTCTAAATATTTGTCTGGAGATTAGCCTACTCCTGCAGCCTGGAGAAGCATCTTTGATTTACTCATATGGCTCGACATGGCAAAGATAATCTTGCGGCAGGCAAGTGAACCCAGATTTAGATGTGCATGCTGGTCTTTGCAGCAACTTGACAGGAGGCAGCTCATTGGAAGAGAAGTCAGAAAAAAAAAATGAATATAGGGTCACATTAGACAAATTGCTTTAAAAAAAAAAAAAGGCACGTACCACGATCATCAATTTAAATTCTTTTCAAATGTGCTGGGTCTTTGAAGCTTTTAGGATGCACTTTAAAAGTCCACGTGGAATAATTTCCGTGCATGTCAATGCGACAGTTGATGTGCGTCTCATTGTATTTAAAATTATAGTCCTGAGATGAGACTTGGTGCTTGCTGCTTGTCTGACATCAGCTATTAAAATACAAGTAAATCTTGGCAGGTGGAAATTTAAAGAAGAAAAGATTACATAAGAAAATTCAGAATTGTTAATACTAATTTGCTAAACAAGGGGATATTGAGTATGGAGAGTTCTCCAGCCTCTCCAATAAGATGCAGAGATGGGGACCTGCCCCTTATCCTTGGTGACGGTGAGAAAGGTGGCTAGAGGTAACAATATGGAACATTTATTAAGTATTTCAGCTCAGGGGTCTTTTGAGGCCAGGCGACCTGGATGAGGAGCAGGCTCCTTTTACTGCATCGTCAAGAGTTCCAGATGAGCACTGTGCTGGGTGAAGGAGAAGGAAGCTAAGGAGAGAAGGCAGGAAAATCACAGCTCTTGAGATTGGGCCGGAACACGCATGGCTTCTTGCTTTCCTTCAGAAGAATGGTGTAATCCACCCTGTCAGGTTCCCCACTCATTTGTAAACCCTTCCAATTCCCAAACTTGTGTGCATGTCTGTACTTAGCCATTGAAAATATAATCAGCCTAATGCATTCTCTTACTGAATTTTAAACCAGCCCATTAAAACTCCTTTAACGTGCTAAAGTCAGCTTCAGAGAGGGTTTCCATTTCATCTTTATTGAGCTGACGCTGTGGTTGCTCTGCACTTGCACCACAGTGAGTGCCTGTCAATAATTCAATAGTGTAGCCTTGACGGGCCCGTGCCTAGCCTAGGCTTTCAACCCAGCCAAGCAGTTGTCAAAGCCTGATGCTCTGTCAATGACCGACTGATCTATACTGCATGAACCCCCTCCCTCAGCTCTTGATGTGTCCCTGGGAATAAAAAGAAAGCCATTTCAGAAGTGAACCCAGTGAGAGGCACCTGTTTGTAGAGAATCTTTAATGAGAGCAGGTCACACCTTTGCCGGCTGGTGTTCAGCACAAGTTCCCATACTGTTTGGTTGAGCCAGTATGAGGTCTCTGTGTGTTCATACAGGATGCATTCAGGAGTCCATTCATGGCACCAGGGAAGGGATGTCCTTGTCATTCTAGTAACTCTCTTTCACACAGGTGTTTGTGTTATATCTGCTTCATAGTTACAGGAGCCCATGAACTCATGGATATGGTGGATGGAGAACAAAATAGGAATCAAAGTGATGCTGCCTCACCTTGGCTGAGCCACATCCTGCATCCTCAATACCTATGATTCCAGACTCCATTTCTTCACGGAATGTCATGAATCTCTGTTGGCTATAGAATTTTAAGAAAAATATATTAAAAATAAAAACAAAACCCTAACCTCCCTAACATGAATTTATTATGTTCATCCACTATAAGAAAGAGCAAGTATTTATTATTGGAAAACTGCCAACATTCTCTAATATGGCTTGATTGTGTGTGTCTCCCCTCTGTGTGCTCTCCCTTCACCTTTCTATGCCTCACAACACATCTCCTTTCCAACCTAATGCCCCAGGAATAGGTTTGTTAGCCCAGTTATCCTCTTAGCCTATGCTACCTCTAATCCTAGAAGACCATTCCACCTGAGGTATGCAGATAACTTCCCTAATAAGAAAATGAAAAGAAGGTGTACTCCGTTTTCCAATGCTGTGTTTTCTGTGTCCCCGTGCTGTTCATTTTCCCCCAAAGACACTTTTTTTTCCCTAGAATAAATAACAAATTTTCGAGATGTGTTGCTTGCTGGGGCTGTCTCATTCTGTGATGAGGATATGCGCTGCTAATGGATGTGCCTTGATCCTATGCATACTCTTTCCTGAACATGCACCTTCAAATCTGTGCTCTTTCCCCTCATCAAACCAGAGCCGAGTTTGTAGGAGGAGTGGCACTAACAGGTGGGGAGGGATTCTGCAACATGATAAAAGTGAATGAAAAGCTGTTGGATTGGGAGAAGCTGCCATGGAAGCCTCAGCAGCATTCACTCAGACTATTCAAGTCCTATGAAAGTAAATTGGCAACCAGGGTTTGATTGCCTCTGCAGAAAACAGCAGAGGATTGCATTGTCCTTGTTCTAGCATGCCATGATAGAGAAAGTGAACATGCTAAATTAATGCTACAGTGCAGAAAGGGAATGTGCTCAACTCATAGAGTAAGAATGACAGATTGTTACTGGGCCATCCTGCTAATGGAGAAGGGGTGTCCTAACAAGGTACATATGTTGAATGCTCAGTCCTCAGCTGTTGGGGCTAACAGAGAGGCTGTGCAGACCATTAGAGGTAGAACCTAGCTATGAAATGGGTCACAGGGAGCAGGATATTGGGAATCTCTTATCTTGTCTCTGCTGGTTTCTGCTCCCCTTATGCTTCCTGGCTACAAGTATGTGTGATGCTATCCACTGTCAACCCCCCTTAGTCATCAGTGACTGATAATTTCAAAACTGTGAACCCAAATCAATCTTACCTCCTTAAGTTGTTTCTGTTGGGTATTTTGGACACAGTTGTGCAAAATTTAATAACGTATCCACATTTCCCTCCAAACCCAGATAAGGTCATAGATAAGGTTCATGAAAAAATAGAGAGTTAGAGGGTCAGAATCACAGTTGGTCAATAAATGGCTCTGTTGGACCAGCTAATCATTAGTATTATAGAAAAATAGAACTCATAGACCTTGTAAGTTCCATGCTTTGGATTTGGGTGGCTATTTAACCTACTCATCTAATTGCCTTTGAGCTTTATACACCCTACGTGAAGCTAAGGTGAGCACATTCAACAATGCTAAAAGATAGGATCTTCTCTGTTTAGTACTGAGAAGGATAAAGGAAAAACCATAACTTTTAGGGCTTTGCCTCCTCACTTCCATCCCCTATTCCATATCACCTTTGTATAGCAGTCTCCAAAGGTTACAGCAATATCCCAGGGCCAATAGATGCCACCCTAGGATCAATCCTGACTGTGTCCTCCTACAAAGAGAATGAGAAAACACTATTATGTTACACAACCACCAAGCTTTAGTTTAGACTTGGTTCCCCCATTTATTATCTGCATAGGAAACTAATCTCTGTCTCTCTGTCTCTGTCTCTCTCTCCCCTTCTCTCAAAGAAAGCCCATTTCCATTAGGGAATTTGTGCTGTGTGCACATGACTTGGCAATCCCACTTCTGGAAGTTCTATTAGGCTAATAATCTATGTTTTAAGAACAATTGGCATCAAGGGCTTTGCTAATGCTGGGGCTGTTAGCATATTAGTTCCATTTGTAATGGGTAAGTGCTTTTGGAAATGATAAGACTTATCTAATAAAATTTATTTTTAAACGATTAGTCACAGCTTTTTTTCTTCAAGAGATCATGTCACCTGCCCCTCCTATTATATAAGAGTGAAGAAAGGGACTCTTGAGGTTCACCATTTTTTTTTTTAGTGTTTGAAGACTGCTGTCTAAGTCTCTCCCATTTTAATATCAGGTATTACAAATCTGAGTTTACACCTTTTTTCCCTGTGCTTTGCATTCTTAGTAGGAGATGACTGGAAAAAGAGAAATTTGGTATAAGTAAGATTATATGGTTCTAAATCCTTGCCATTTAGGGGCCTGAGTCAGGAAGATGGGGAGTTGGAATAGTCTAGGCTGCACAATACATAGTGAGTTCCGTATTACCAGCTTGAATTGCATAGCAAAACCCTGTCTAAAGTAAACAAAACAAAACAAAATAGCAAAAAGTGTATCTGGCTTCTTGTGTAAAGTAAAGATCTACATGCTGGGGATCTTGAAAGATGGTTTTCACTTGGTAAGCTTCTCATGCTGCCATGAAACCATGACTTAGGTTCCTAGTACCCACATAAAAGCAGTCAGGTGTGCTGGCAGCCATATAAACTTAGCACTGCAGAGGCAAAGACAGGAGGATTCCCAAGGCTTCCTGGCCAGGCAGCCCAGCTGAATCATTTGAGCCCCAGGTCTCAGTGAGAGAACATGCTTCAAAAATTCAAGGTGGAGAGTGGCTGCTTGCTAATAACCAAGGTTGACCTATGGTCTTCATGATTGCTTGCACACACATGCATTTGAACCTGCACTTGTACGAACACACACCCATGCACACACAAAATTGTTTTAATAAATCTCTGGCTTATTGCACCAGTTGACCTTTTCCTAGTTCTTGTTTTAGCTCTATGACATCTGCATCCAACATCACATGAGCTTCCTAGTCTGTGTTCAACACATTCAGGTCCTTCTTGACCTTGGCTTAACCTATTCGGCTATCCACTGGGTATGAGAGTGATCAGATTTACATGTCTGTCTGCACCCTTGCAGAAACAAAAAGTTTCCCATCATTGTTAGCAAGCCAGGTGCTTCTGTATCTATTGGGGCTGGGCTGCATATTCTTATCTGTGTCTCTCATGCTTATCCATACCCAAGGATGCCAGTAACTCTTAGCACAAACATGAGTTCCTGTGGAGAATGGAATCCCTGGCACATAGCAGAAAACATCTGGTAGTGAATCCATTAGGCAGGTTGTTGCAGAGGCACTAGGAGCCCATGGGTCTGAAAGCTGGGCTGCACATGACTGAGGAAGGGGATCCCAGGAGGATGTCACCTTTTGGCCTTTGTTTGGATGGAGCGCAGGCTTTGTCCTTGGGGCTTCTGTACCTCCACAATGCCAGGTGTTATCACCAACCAACCTCAGGTGAGGCCAGCCTTCAGGTCTCCTGCCCTGCTTCCTGAACCCCTCCTCCCTCTTCTGAAACAGCCTTCCCAACTGCATACAGAGGAACAGATGAAAATGATCTTTGGCAGATGTAAAGAGCAGCATTTGTTGAGCCCTGGTTCCTGCAACCCTGCAAGTGGACCTGCGCACTATGCAAACCTTCAGAAGCCCTCCTGTCTAAGGGCTGCAGGAGGTTGGGCCAGAGAGGTAAGAGTGAATAGAAATGAGGAGGCCCCGCAAACTGCTTTTGCCCAAGGGCTGGTTTTAATGAGCCTGTCCCTAATGAGTTGTCCCTGCAACTAGCTTCAGGCCTAAACAGATGAGGCAGGGATTCTGCTAAATTTTTGATAGGATTTGCACTGGTTTTTATGAGAAAGCAAGCAGTCGAGAGTGCAAAGTCGGGGTCATGAATCTTTTACGAGGGTGGACGGTTGTCCGTCTTGTCAACCGGAACGGGAAAGACCTAGTTGCTAATAGAAACCTTGGCCTCAGCCTTCCATTTTCACCCACTAGATCAGCTAATTTGGTCAGGAGGGCTGGGTGATTTTATTTATTTATTTACCTTCTGATTCAAGACCTGGCCCATGGCCCCCATGAAGAATTCACCTTAAAACTCCATCAAAGAGATGACTTTCGTCATCCTGACAAATGATCTCGTGTGGAACCATCATGGGGTTTTGCAGACTTTTCCCATGGCACACTGGGAAGGAAACTCCATCAAACAGTTTAATTAACATCCCATCCACCACCTCCCCGCCCCCATTGCTATCCCCATTCACATCAAAATCTAAGCTTGTCCTTTCTGTTGGAAGAGAAAAGTCTGGCCTAGCCTAAAATGTCATTCTTGCTTCCTGTGGAGAAGTTTCTAATGTTTTCTAATATCTGTCAATTGTGGGATTGAGTGGTACCAGAGATTTCATATATTCCCACTTTTTTTTTCTAATATGAATGCTTCCAATGAATATATTGTTTCAGTTTGATTCATCTACCAAAAGCCAATTTTCTTGGTGGCTTAAAGGTTACAGAAAACGCTTGATCAGCAGCCTTTATGACATGGCATGAACTATTATCCCCTTCTCTCTCACATGCTGTCCTTCAAATTAATCACGTAATCGATTTAATAGGTTCTGACATCATGAGACCTCCACCCTTCTTTGGTAATTTAGCCCCTCTCTCTTTGTATGGTTTCACTTGAGTATGTGACTAGTCTCTCAAAGCCCTTGAGTTTTATAGGGTACAAAACCCAATAATCTGGTTTGATTTGCATAACAAGTGTCATTATCATATGATTCTGTGGTTTGTGATGTGTACTTTGTAATGCAGTTTACTAACAAAATGTCATACAGTTTGCACTGAAGGTATGCCTCAGCTGGCAGAGGGCTGGCCTAGCATGTTCAAGGATTGATCCCCAGCACCATATAAAGTGTGTATGTGTGTGTGTGTCGGGGTGCTCACACCTTACTATGCTACCCTTGTACTATGAAGGAAGAGGAAGGAAATTATATGTTCAGAATCATCCTGGGCTGCATAGCAGTTTTAAGGCTATCTTTGGTTACATGAGCTACTACCTCACAAAGAACAGCTATAAAATATGAAATACAGATCTGCATATTTCTGTACATAGCTCTATTCTGTGGACATTATTTTACCTGTGCTGACTTAACTTGAACCTCAGAAAAATGAAAAACCTTGGGAATCATGCAGAAGGGATCTCTCCTGTTTGTTAAAGAGGGCAGGCAGTTTAGAACATAGAGAAGACTTCATCAAAGATGTTGTACAGAGTGAGGGATGAATACATGGTGCACAGACCCTTCTCGATTTGAAATAAGAACTATACCTATTTATTTTCAAGAGGAGCTTGCACAGTATCTATCAGGGAACAGTCAAAGTGTTCTGTGTTTGCCATGAGTCACACTTGCTTGTGTTTGTGAGGATTAAACAAGAACAAGCATGTGCATGCCTCTTGGTGAGTCACACATGTTCCGCCAAAGTTACCTGAGATTATCTGTTTAGACTGTTTAGACTGTGCAAGTCTTCAGTGAGAGGGCCCATGGAAGTAAGTGTCCTCCAGGCAAAGCAGTCGATCTGTTTATGTTTCTAATATGGAATTTAGGAAGGATCAGTGTGGTGTAACTGGTAAAGGATGCATGGGCTCATCATTGCAAGGAGCACATTGAGTCAGAGCTGGGACAGCATGGTCATGTACACTTATAGTCCTAGCATTCAGGAGAACTAGGCAGGAGGATTTTGAGTTAGAGAGCAGCCTGGGCTACACAGAGGGACCTTATCTCAAAAACAAACAAACAAACAAACAAACAAAAAACCAAAAAATAAAACAAAAACAAAAAACCCACAAACAACCAAACAAACAAAAATACAGCATAAAACTAACTAACTAATTAACTAACTAGCTAGCTAGCTAGCTAACTAACTAACTAACTAACCAAACTAGTTAGTGAGGGGTCTGGGAAGATGGCTCAATGATGAACAAGCATAAGGAACTGAATTGGGATCCTAAGCACCTATGTAAAAACAGGTGTGGCCAAGCACACCTGTAACCCCATCACTAGCAGGTAGAGACAGGCAGATTGTAGGATATGCTGGCCAGCCAGCCTACTCAAAACAGTGAACTCCACATTCAGTGAAAGATCCTGTCTCAAAATACAAGGTAGAACCTTATGGAAAGACATGCTTTACATGCATCTCTGGCCTCCTCACATGCCTGCAATCGTGACTGGACCCTCACACACATATACACATACACACATGTACACAAAATAAAATATCTAGTTAGCATTCTCTGCAGTTGGGAGAGCAAAGTGAGGGTAGCAGATATGACATAGGGAACATCAGAGGATGGAAACAGAGGTAAAGATCATGGGAAGCAAAGTAAAAAGAACCATTAGGAAAATAGATTTCTGCAGAATTCCTTCTGACCAGACTTTCACTACCTGGGTTCATTTGGGCATGTGAATCTGTCCCATTTAGCAATATTGATGATGGATTCAGATCTCAGCAACTACATTGCCATAGTGGTTGGATCACAGAAAAACATCCTCTACTTTCATGACTAAGTCTTACTTTCTTTTTTCTTTTTAGAAATAATGAAAAACAATGTTCATTGCTACGTGAGGGCATGTTTCCTTGATGAAGGATGCTGGGTTTAAAGAGTATCCTGAAGAAGGAAGGGAGGGTCCCTTGTAAAGGAGTAAGCATGTGCCTGGGTGACTTTGGTTGAATGAAGGGCGTAGCACAGTGGTATGAATATGAATGATGAGAAGTAGGTAAAGAAATTAGTAACTGGACAAGAGTCATGTTGTGTACTTCTGTATGGCTAGAGCCTCTATCATGTTACCTGATTTGCAATGGAATTCCTCACTTGTACCTCCTCCCCCCTCTTCAGGTCTCCAAGTCTTGGCATCCCCATACTAACGGGCTCTATTGGATGAAATGAAAGCAGAGATCACAATATTTTCTCTGAATCTATATAAGCAGGAGCAGGTTTGGGGCACTTAACAAATGGACTTCTAAACATTTAATTTACACAGCATCAAATGATAGTGGTAGCCAATAGGAAAAATAGCTGTTATCACCTGATTTGGAGTTGACAAGGTGTCCACACCAGAAATCTCACCATACACACAGAATGTGTAGCAATGTTCTTTAATGTTGTCCACAGGGGAACTTTTGAATCAAACCAAAAATGGGCAAATCCATACCATCTCGTGCTCACATTGCTTATGAGTATTATTTTTAGACCCCATTTATAGAAGTAGGTTGTTGAACATTTTCACATGGGAGGGGGTTAGTTTACATTTTTCTTCAAATGTGAAGCCTGATTTTTCTTCTCACATCTTCCATTTTCTTCCTGTGAAAGCCCATTCCCATGAGCCAACAATTTTCTTCTGATCACCAGGCAAGTCAACAGTTCCGATGACTTTTTCACTGCAGCCAGGTTCTCTTCCTCTGCTACTCCATCTTGTCTGAAGCCTGGGTTAACTGGGACTTAACTTCTTGTCACCGGTGCTGTATGTAATGACTAATTAACACCGAGCAGGAGACAGTACTGGCATTGACAAATGGGGCTTTTAGTAACCAGCGATGTTCCTGGAATGTTTGCCCAATGATTGAGCCTCCCCTAAGCCCATGTGAGTTTAGCCGAGAGAGGGTCTTACTCTGCCCCTCTGTGATTGAGGTGCTTGTAACTTGAGTTTGTCAACTTTAGAGACACCTCACCCAAGCTGCCCTAGAATAGAAAAAATGTGGCCCTAATTTTTCAAGTTCAAGGGACATAGCCTAGTAAGACCATGCTTGCCTAGTAGAACTACGGGCATATTAGCAGGCTTTCCCACTCCTTCCACATTTGCCCATAAATGAACTACATTTCAGTGAGGTTGGAAAAGGAAGATAGGCTGGGAGGAAAGATGGATGCTTAATGAATTTTAAACATCCACTAAGTACTGAGCAGATGTCACCCTAACAGTCTCAGGAAGCAGTCTCTCTCTAGGGTACTCATCTAGCCCTGTCATTCATCAACTGTCAGAATGTGCATGTCCATGTCCCACTTGACCTAGGAGCTCAGCACAGATCTCTATTGTGCACTCTCACCCAGAAATCCCAGAAACTCACCTGGGTTTAGCATGACAAGACAGAGTAGCATCCAGCCTGTGCACATCTACTTAAATAAAATGTGAGATGTGCGTAATTGAGCATCCTTTCTAAGAAGAATAATCAAAATGAGAAATCACAGTAAAGCATGGGTAGAGAAGCACATGGCCCCAAACTATAGCTTTAGCACTAGGGAGTCTGAGAGAAATATCATGACTTTGGTGTTAGTTTGGGCTACATAGAAAGGCCCTCTTCTCAAAATAAAGAATATATATATATATGTGTGTGTGTGTATTAGATAGATGACATAGATAGATGCATAGATACAGAGATAGAAGGAGAAACATGCCAGCCTCTTCTGTAAGTGGTCTGTAAAGCCCACCTTTCCTGTTTCCATGACCCACTTCTCTTAGAATTTTCTTTCTGATATGGCTGACCTTATAACATAGCCATGAACTGCACTTGAGACTCCACCTCCGTTTGTTACTTTTTCCTGTCTCTGACCTTGAGCTTCATTTATATCACTACACTTACATTCATTATCCATCCTTAAATGATGCAATGAGAAAGAATCAATTCCTGAAATAGGTGCTCAGCACCTATCAGAGGCCATCATGCCTTGCTGGGAGCAGCAGGAATGGGTTATATTTGTACTGACCTAAATCACGAAATATCACCATGTGTTCCGGCGTTATCTGCATTGTTGTCACTGGGGGCAGCCTCTCAGGGGCATCGTGTTCGCTCATAGGTATCTAGGAATGAATGCATTTTGGTTGAGCTGAGGCTTGGCAGTCTTGCCCTGTCATCTCAGATGTCCTAGAAATTAAGGTAGGAGGATTGCAAATTTATGTCTGACTGGTTTTCAGAGTGAGTTGAAGTCCAGCCTAAGCCACTGAAAACGAGAGCTGAGGACATGTCTCAGAGAGAGAGCACTTACCTTGCATGCGGAGGCCCTGGTTAAAAGGCTCAAATATATAAGTAAATCTTAGTTTTGGATGGAGAACCGTCTATTCTTAAGAATAGCTCACCTTCCACAATGCTGAAGCACAAGGAGTTTTGAAGGCTGCTGCTTTGAAAATATGACATTAATTTGAGGGTTAAAGAATGAATGGAAATCACCAAGTATATTAGAGTCCTAAGATTTCTGTCACAAGCAGAAAGAAAGACCTATTTTCTCCTGGTTCTGGAAGCCATCTGCAGTCAGTCTGCAAGCAAGCTTGATTCCTCCTGGGAGTGGTCAGTTTTGTGCCCTTCTCTCATGTTTGCACCTCTAGAGGCAGTCCATGTGTCTTTGGTGTATAGCTGCCTAGGTCCAACCTCTGTCTTCATAGTCACATAAACTATGTTTATGCATGTTGCTGGATTTATAGCCCATACTAATCCAGTTATCTTAAATAGTTATTTCACCAACTTGCTTATTTTTCTACTAGATTACATTATAGGGTTTCAGTAGGTATCGATTTTATAGGGGACACTCTTCATTATCTCAAGTAAAGGTGGTGTGGTGATGGAGGACAGTGAGAAGAGGCACGCGAACCCAGACACATCTGAAAGCTCATGGCATGCTGCTCATGGAGTGCAAATGGAGCAGAGCACTTTTTTTGCAAGACATTTTAGGTCTCTAGAATAGATAATCATGCCAATTTTGAATGAGAGAAAAGAAATTGAAGTTTAACACTGTGGTGGGTTAAGCTTGAATGCGAAGACTGGCATTGGAAAGAAACTGTAAAGAAAGGAACCCGTGCAGTGTTGATCCTGTGATAGCTACCGGGATGCCCCCGTGAAGGAGTGCTTTATTCTTGAGAGTTTTCCATGGCATTTCCACAGAAGGTTCTGAGCCAGGAGAACCCTTCTCCCAGAGGTTTGGGAGACATTGTCCTGGAGCATTGAGATATCTGTAGATGTCAATGAGGAAAGAAGATTGAGGCTAGCCAGTTCCTGGGCCTGGAGCTATCCCTCCATTTGTCTGGTCAGGGTTCAGCAAAAGCTGACTTGTTATAGAAAACCCAAATATGCTGCTGTGCCTTAGGGGAAATCCTTTATTTCTGGAGTCATTCTTATTGTTGTTTTGTTTCTCAGATAGACGTTTGCTATGTAACCCAGCCTGGCCTCAACCTCCGAATCACTGGGGTCAAAGGATTATGCTGCCATGCCTAGCTCTTTACTTCACACTTGCTGGTGATCAGGTGGGATGCTCTGCAGGATTCCTCTTTATCCATTTTTACATCTGTGCAAAAGCTCCCTCAGGACCTTTGCACTGGCATCAATATTCTTGCTGCTGGGTACTGTCTGCCCAGACCTGGCAGGAATTGGTTCTTACTGGCTACAATCCAGACTTCACTCTTATTCTACTACGTCCCTTGTCAAGAGGATATGGCTCTTTGGGTCATGCTGTATTGCATCACCATTTTCTGCAGTCAGCCTGGGTTTTAAATGGCTGTTTACTTATTTGGAACTTTCTCTTCTCAGTCTCATTAAACTTTGAATCTCTGCTAGACTAAGATCTGTGCATCCTGAGTCTGAAGAGTACCTGATGCCTAGTAGGCTTTCAGTGTCGACTCATTAAAATGACACTTTTAGCTGGGGAGAGTGGTCTGCATGCATGCATGCATGCGCGTGTGTGTGTGTGTGTGTGTGCATCTGAGTATGAGTATGTGTGTGTATGTATATTTCATAAAATGATTTAAAGTCCTGGCTCTGTGTCATGAAACCATGTTTGGTCCTTGAGGGGAAGCTGTTCTGATGCCATGATAAAATCTCTGACGGCATCTGAGAGAAGCGCTCTTCAGCCATTAGGGTGAAGCAAGTAGATAACTGCATCTCCAGTTCCATTTACAAAGGGGGGAATCTTGAGAATGTGGAGAACGTCCTCAAAGGAGTTGTGCTCAGGAAGGAGCATGGTTTTGAACATGGATTTCAAACTCATTCTAGACAGTGATATGCAGGAGAATGATGATAGATAGGAACAACGGGTGATGGAGGATGTGCTTGCAGAACCCAGAAGGAATACTAGGGATATAGCTCAGTTGGTGATATGCTTTTCTAGCATACATAAGGCCCTGTCCTTAACCTCTGACACTGTGTAGTAGGGTACTGCAGAGTATACCTGTAACCACAGCACTTAGGAGGTGAAGCAGGAAGCTCAGCAGCTCTGGGTCATAATCAGCTACATAGCAAATTCCAGTTTAGTCTTGGAGTCAGAATAACAAAGAACTCTGAGGAACAATGGGAAAGCAGTGAGAGAAAGAGGAGAGGGAGAAAGAAAGAAAACTAGAAAACAAAGACAAATCGAAAGGCACTCTCAGCTGTTATCAAAGGAGAGAATTCCTGGACCAAGTTCGAAGGACAGAGGCCCTAAAGTAAGCCCTTTTCCCTCTCAGGAGGCTTACCCTAGGAACACTCATCACACAGGTGTCTCTGTTGGGCTTTGAGGCTTGTATTAATGTAAAGATTAGTGGTGACATGTCTGGGACTGGCTGGTGCTGAATCTCTGTCTTTTTTCTGTTCTCCAGAATTTGAAGTGGGAAGGAAGGACTCAAGGTCCATCCTAGGAGCAAAAGTCGTGTGGGTTGGAGGGGAAGCACAGCTGTATGTCTGATCACAGTGGGAGCACTGGAGTGAGTGGCCTTGGGAGGTGTCCATGCCAGAGCTCCACTGCTTAGAGGCCAGCAGGGCGGGGGCCTACGTGATGTGCCTGTGGCAATCTTTACTGTCATCACATCCCGGATTCACTCTGGGAGGCACTGGGGAGTTCCCTGGGTGACACAGAGAGAACAGCTGGAGAGGACGACAGAGAGGAAGAGAATGAAAAGAGCAGGCATCTTCCTGGAGCATGACACATCAGTGAACAGGCCATGGTTTTTGTTAAGAAGGCTCTAAGGGCGAGGACACGCATACCGAACGTGACACTCAGTCCTTGAGCATTATCTGCATACTCTGCTCCACCTTGCATGAAATTCCAAGAGTCGTTCCTTTGCCTCGGGGGATTAAGGAGGAAGGAAGCCCTTACTTGTACTACCTGGCTTGAATGACTTGGGTACACTTACTGTATTATGCACCTTAAGCTTGAACTTGAAGCCACAGTGTGAATTCAGGGAACTATCCAGTGCGTTTTACCTCATTTACATACTGGAGTGGGAGATCCAGGCTCTGTGCTTATTCTCCCCCTTGGCTTTGGAGTCTAGACTGTCTATTCCAAATGAATTACAAACATTTCCTTAGATTGGACTTTCCTAACATTTTGCACTTAAGTCTGCTTGCCTTTAATAGAGTTTTTGGCATTGTTCCCTCATTAGCTTTCTGAGGCAGGAGCTTTAAAACGCTCTGGAGAAGAAATATTTATTCCCCATCTTGAAGAGGCAGGGCCAGATATTTGTCAGGTTCAGTGGAGATCTCTGACCATTCTTTATGTGCCCCTCCTAATTTCCTGATCTAATCGAACTCAGTGGGGCTTCTGCGGGCTTCATTTAAGCAGCAAAATCTGGACTGAATAGGTGCAGGTGATGATTCTCATTTCTACCGTTTGGGTATGGAGTTGGGAAGGCCTTGGTGAGCAGGGAAAGGAGTGGAGAGGAAGAGAGACGTACCACCACAAAGAAAGAGTGTTATGCTGTGACCAAAGCGGCCCCATCGAAAGAGGCTGCAGAGGAATTGAAAGCCAGGACATAAGGAAGCAATGTAGCTTTAGTAATCTAGCAGAGTGTAATGAAACAGGGGAGCCATGCTACTCTATGATACAGCCAAGCTATAGGCAGGTGGCAGCTGTAAATCCATATATAAATAACTGTATGGATAGAATGTCAGGACTTCCAGCCGGCCTGGCTAAAGCATTTTAGTAATATTCAATTTAATGCAACAATGTAGCCTGACAATTTCCATGAAAAAATGCAGAACAAATCAGCCCCCATTAGCGGGTAGGTGATCGGAATCACCCTAAGACCTGAGAATAACACAGGGTGTCCTGTGTGGCCCCCATCTGTCCAGAATGGTTTCTGATGTTAGGTTGGAATGGTAATGGTACTTTACTTCTCATAAAAGGGCCATTACTGTGTTATCAACAATATGAATAAATGCATCTAGAATGGGATGTCATTAGTAGAGATTGGATTTTGTTGGGAATTTTGTATTCTGAATCTTTTTATGGATCAAGTCCTTGGTATCTCTCTGGATAATTCTGTTTCTTTGCAATACCTGGACATGCTTCAAGCAGATACCTCATACTCTTCCTATCTGAAAACTGCCTTTTCTAAAGCTTTGTTCTTCTGAAGCTTGTGTATGTGTTTACATGACTATTTATCTTACCATCCTGCCTCATTTTCTGTGAAGAAATTTAACCGACTCAAAACAATATATAATTAAATACTAACTGTTTATACAACAATATTCATTTTGTTATGATAAGACAAAAATCTTAATTACATTTTTTCCTTTCCTTTTGAGGCAGGTCTTACTGGTGAAAGTACCTCAGATTTGAAGTCCTGTTACTTCAGCCTCCATGTCTTGAGATTATACCACATTTGATTCTTATTACATTTTAATCAATAATAGCAATATTACTGAGACTTATTATAGGCTACTGTGGGGTCCAAGACTCACTCTTGCCTTCTATTCTTATGGCATACCCATTAACTCAGCAATGTTAGCATCCATTCTTTGGAAATGTCAAATGGAATCCCCTTCACTAAGGACAGTTTCATAGGGCTCCATATTCTGAAAGAGCCCACAGTTTCATAAAAGTTGTATTTGGAATTCTTAATAATTTTATAGCAAGGTTCTATGGTTCACCTCTCTACCAAGCCTCAAATTACTTAATCAACTGGGATCAAGGCCAAAATGAGGGTGGTGGGCCATTGATCGAAAGCACCCAGTGTGACTAAGGAAGGGTTTTCCTGGGTCATGTCTCCTACTCAATACTTTACATCTAAGAGGGGCCTTACCTGGAGAAATACGTAAAGGATCTGCATCCATCTCCAGGCTGGTGGTGAATTCCCATTGCTAAATGAATCACCTTTCAATGTGTAGTAGTCCCAGTACATCTGCTGTGCTGTGTTTTATGACTCTTAATTAATTCCAAAAAATCCTTCAAATGCTCAGCTGAAAACAAAACAAAACGAATAAACAATGAGCAAATAAACAAAAAACACAAAGTAGGGTATGGTTCTCATACACCCACTGTCATTTGCCAATGTTTAAGCTCATGTTGTGTCCTATCTTCCTTAATATAGCAATATTTTTGTGTAATCTGCAGCAAGTAGTCATTTCCACATTGACTTTAAGATTTTCCCATTGTCAACACATCAGGTCCTTTTCATTTTATACAGGGTCATCTCTTATCCCAAATCTTTATTGCTGTCCTTGTAAGCATCCTAACAAGCAGCTGAAATAAGAACTCAGAATAAAGATCAGATCATACTCTTTCTGCTACAGGACAGTTGTACATTTGGTTCCTTGCAATGCTGCACCCCAGCTCTGTCAGGTTCTGTCAGGCATATGCACATTCATTCTTGATTGGACATCATCTCCCCAGTCCTCTGATTGCAGATTAGCCCCCTAAACTAGAACATGACTTCCTGTTCTCAGCTCTAACAAACTGGACTCCTTTTCATGGTGTGAGTCACATATATTTGCTTACAGAATGTTTGTAAGTCATGCATTCATTTCTCAAACCTCACCCACTGTTGATTTTGAGGGGGGGGGAAGAATCTTATACTCTGGTTTCCATCTATTTATCCACATATGTACTGTCCCATCCCTCCACCTATTTACCAATCCTATCATTATTTAACTATCCATCCATGTACCCATTCAATTATCCATCTATCCACCAATTGATCCATCCACCCTTCCACCATTCATCTGTTTTATGTTACTATTCCCCCGCCCCACATCATTGTTAAGGAGGGACACTGGTCATCATTGGTCTATTTTCAGAATACCCCATCCTTTGTTTTGCTGACTTCTCTGCAATTTATATTCTCCATTAGTTCTTTGCAACCATTGTGTCTTATTCCTTAAATGCAGTTTCTTGAGAGTCTCATTCAGCTTGGCCCTTCCCTGCTTCCCCGTTTATGTCATACCTAATTTTTTTCAGAGAAAAGATCCCTGAATACTCCATGGAATTCAGACCCCTCTTCTTCACATTTTTCCTCTCATAATGGGCATTTCACCTTATCACTTTCCACCATCTCAGATCCTTCGTGCTTTGTTATTTCAGTTGTTTGGACCATACAAATATACAGACACCATCAAGGAGGATTGTTTAGTTGTTGTTGTTTTTAAACTTGTTGCTGTGCCATTAGATAGGTAGGTAATAGATGGATGGGTAAACAAATAGATGCATCTATTGGTGGGTGGGTGGATGGATGGATGAGTTTAGCTAGATGGTTGGGAAGGATGGAGTGGTGACAGTATATAGGTAGTGGAATCGTAAAAGGATGGGTGAATGCTTGTGTGGGTGGATAAGCAAAATGATGGGCATATAGATAAACAGCTATACTGATGAATGGATGATAGGTGTGCAGATGAATAAATGGTTGGTGGTTGGCTACATGGCTGGGTAGTAGATTTTAAAAATGAATTTGGCCTTAGATTTTATTATCAAAAGTTATCTCTATTGCTCTAGATCGTTGGTTCAGAATAAACAACAAAATTCTACTTTGGTTCAAGCTGAGAAATCCCTTTAATTTCATTTGCCATTTTATATAAAAACTTACCTCTGTTCTTTTTCTTTTTTGACAAACTAAAGATGATCATTGAAGTAAGACCTTCCAAAGACTATTGGAGGTAGAAGAAGCTGTTTAAAAACCATATCATTGAATGTTTTATGTGTTCCTACAGAAGCATTGCATCCAGCCTGTGAAGGCTTCATATTTCAGCTCTCACTTGGAAAATATGTTGACATTCCCAACCCATACCATGAATGTGGGGGAGAAGTTCTACTTTCAAATAACCTACAGTTTATTCTGCCAATCATAGAAATGATCTAAAAATTGCAACATTTTTGGCATTCCAAATTATGGCTTGCATCTGGGAAAAAGTACCAGAGTATCTTTCCCAGATGCAATGGGCAACAGAAAATATTATGAACAGCATTTTAACATTTTGATTCTATTTCACAGTCCTCCTTCCCCCAGCACACACACATAGTGGCTGGGAAGTTGGGAACATACATCCTTTTCATCAGTTGCGTTGCCCCGTTTTTAAGTGAAAAAGTGGTCAGATCCATTTTCTGATCTCCAGCTTGGGGTGTACCTGCTCAGGCATTTCCCCAGATGTAGCTTGCCCTGGAAACAAGCATGGGGTGGCTTGGCTCTACAGTAAGCACTGTCTGATGTAGCAATTGGATCCCAATGTCAAAAATCTAGTATGGCTGCCTTTTGCACATCATAGAAACAGGGTCTATAGAACCAAAACACTAACAACCTCATCTGCAGTTTGCCTGTAGAGATCCTTTCATCGTTTCCCTTGAATTACCTAATCTAAACCATGTAGTTACTTTAGTGATGGTTAAATTAAGTGATTGCTTATATTTGTATCAGGCTAAGACCTTCATATTATGTTTTGTTGTTATATTGACCTCATATACGATGAGCCAGGTTGTACAACTTTCATTTTATGGACATCTATCATAGGTGTGTGCAGAAAACTTCTTCCATCTTTAGGCTTTGCTGCCTTCACATAGCCTTACCAAGAAGACAGTGCCTGGGCTGTTAGGGAAGTATTCTTGCTTTGGTACCCAGCTCCATCCTAAATAGCTACCCATCTTTAACAAGTTGAGCCTCAGTTCTGCACCTGATGCTTGCGCATAGGACTTCTTAAGTCATGCAGGGCAAATGTCCATATGGAGCCTGGTCGATGGTGATTTGCTGAGATACCTGTACTTTATTAGGTTGGTCCAATCCTAACACAGAATATTAAGTTGGGGACAGCACACTTCCTGAGGGTTGAGAACAATATGACACAAGAAGGGGCCAAGATGGTAGAATGATCACAAATCATGCCCACTATGGATGGGTTGGGGAAACTGAAGCTCATTAGTTGCCTAAGACACTTATACACTCAACAGAAAATCACCTAACAGTCATGCCGCTGTAGGGATGGTGTTAAGGACTTTGGAAACGGAAGGCAAAATATCAGACAGTGTCCTCGTGTCTGAGTGGTTTCAACCAGTGTAAGGTGGCAGTGACCACACACCTGCGTGATTTCAGATGGGAGAAGGAAAGGTGGTTGACAGACACATTTGGCAAAAGTATCAGAGTAATTCCCAAAGAGCAAAACAGCAGCCAGACTTCTTCAAAACCTTTCATGTTGGAAGGAGGATTCTGGCTTAGGAGCTGGGGAGACAGCTTCCCATATAAGCATGAAGAACTCCATCTCCAGGACTCACATTATAAAGGCCAAGCTTATAGCCCAGCATTGAAGAAGCTGAAAGGCAAACACATAGAGTCCCCAGACTCTCCTCCTTGGCAAGTTTCAGGCTAACAGGAACCTCTGTCTCAAAAGAACAAGGCAAATACAAGGGCCTAGAGGAAGAAGCATTGCACTTTTCTGTGATTAGCTCTCACATGTCTCTTTTAGGCAAACAGAGTTACTAAAGCTAATTTACATAGTAACACTGAGATTTCAGTTTATCTTTTTTAAATACCCAAGTTCACAGTTTATATTTTATTATATATTTTACATTTACTTTATATTTTATAATTTATATAGTTTACTATTTTATATTCCCCCAAATCTTTTAAGTTCCCCAAACAAAACATGACAAATAATATCTGAAGAAAAACAGCTGTTTTCCACATGTATGGACACAGGCATTCACACTTGCTTGCACATAAATGTGCACGTACACAGGCAAACCATGCCTGCATTATACACACATACATAGAATTCTGGCTTAGATGCCTAGACATCCTAATGACTCCCTGTGATCTGCTAAAATCCCTCACAGCAGGGATCAGGTGACGATGTCAGATAACTGCTGGCTAGGCTACTGTAGGGACCTCAAACATTTCCAGTCTCATAGCTGTGCTGATCTCTGTGCTCAGCTTCAGACTCCAGAGACATCATGTGCCTGTGTCTTTTAGAACATTCTTAAAGACATGCTATTTGTAGAGAGAGAATGATGGGATATAACAATCACAATGGCTGACAAACCCCCAATGCCCAGAGAGGACATTCAACCCCTTGACTGGTAGAGAAGGCAGTATAATATAATGGGTGAACACATAGATTTTGGAATCAAATAAATGCTGGTTGGAATCCCAGCTCTATCATTTACTAGCTCTGGGACCTTGGGTAAGATAATTCAGCTGCGAAAAAATGTGATAGGATAATAAGAGTGACCTTGCCGGGTACCTTGGAGATTAAGTGAGATTGTGTACCTATTGAGAAACAGAAAAAGGAAGTGAGGTCTGGTTGCAAGGCCCCTCCTAGTTCTTATCCACTGAGCTACAGGGTCTGTGTGGCTTCTGCTTCATGCTTTTCTAGGATATTGCTGCCCTACCTCCCTTCAGTCTCCAGAGAGGACTTCCTTTGTTTCCAGAGAGCTCAGACTACAGGCAGTGTAATGAGCACGATCTCATTCAGCCCAGGCGCTCTGGTCCTTGAACTGGAGTTGCCATGTCCATAATTTGTACATTTTAGATAACAGGTTATTTTGCTAAGAGGGAGAATCTTTAGCTGAATCCAATACAGTCCCAGCAAGCAGAGCAGGAGGAAAATACCTAATTCAGGCTTGTTAACCACCGGGCTTCTGAGAACAGAATCAGCTTAGCTGCTTGCAAATAAGCAAGGTTCACAGGACTTGGTTGAGCCTGCAAGAAGGTAACAAGCTGTGTGTGAAAAACCCAGGATTAAATCTCCACAGCAAAATTGCTTGGTGTACGGGATCAAAAGAGCCGCAAGGGGACCGAGACAATGAGCAGACTCCCTTCTGCATGCTCGCCCAAACCTTTCCATTAGTGAAACCCCAAAGAGTATAGACTCTGGCATCTTATCAAGAAATAAGGCTGTGCTTTAGATTATAATTAAAACAATAAATTCTTGTCCCCTGCGTGCATCCCGATTAGATTGTTGACACTGTGTCAAGCTGTTAGGGAGATAAATTCATGCTGCTACTAGCACTCACCACACTGCGTTATTTTTGAGTTGCTCAATTTTTTTTTTTACATGACAACTTGAAAATAATATATTGGAGTTTCTTTCCTTCAATTTCTCTATCAAATTATTAATGGTGGTTTACATGCCACTTTTGGACTGTATGAGGTTTTATTATTATTATTTTTTTGTCTTGGTGCTTCATGCAGGGCCAGTAGTGATCACTTATAGAATTGGCTTGTGAGTAAAAGATACCCATCAACTTCGCATACACAGGGAGTTTTAACGCTTCCTAAAAATACATTGCTATGAAGGATGGCTGAGGGTGGTGGTGCTTGCTTCTACATTCCATACATGTGCTCTTGCACATACAGGCACACAGATACACACACACACACTAACTGGATATAAGATAATTTATAAATGGTAAGGCAGTTTCTCTGTAGGCTTCTTACTCTTTGTTTATTTGAGCACTGTGAGAAAAGGGATTCCATTAATGGATCCCAGTGGTACCCAAGCTGCCCTCAGAATGGAAGGTGACTGCTATAGTAGGCTATGCTAGAATCTCACTTGAGTGACCTATCTAGGAATTTGGGTCTGTGGAGCCATGTTGCCAGTCAGGCTGGTGACTGTTTCTGTTATAAGCCTGTACATGTGTTTGCAGTGGACCCCAATCCATGGAGTTCCTTGGCTTGAAAGGAGCACCAAATAGTGATTCCCTGAAGTAGCTCCCACTCTTCTATTGGATCTCCTCTGTCATTTCCACTGTTAAACTAAGTGTGTAGATTGACATTTAATGTTGAAATAGTGTTAGGTTTGTAGTAAAGTCTTGAATATATTGTGGACTTTCTCTGCCCCCACAACTGTTTCTCCCATTGTTGAGACCTTGATGTACTTTAGCACATTTGTCACAACTAATGAACCAGAACTAAGCCATTTACAGTTGGATCGGTGTATACTTCAGGGTTGTCAAGTTCAGTCACATGGTTGAGCACGCTTCCTTTACAGAGATCCTTTCTTCTTTCAGAACTGAGTTCTGTACCTGCAGACACCTACTCCTCATTCAGCCACCCTTGATAACTGTAATTCTACTTTTTCTATATGCATTTGACTACATTGAGTACAAGGGGCCATATGTTGTTACTGTGGTGAGTGTCTTCTTTCCAGGACATGGGGTCTTCAAGGTTCATTCATGCTGTTGAACATGTCACAGATCCCTTCCTTTAGAAAGGCTGACTAGAACACCACTGTATGTGTGCATCCTGCACTGTTTGTTGCTTATCCGTAGAGTGCATTGTTTCATCCTTTTGCTTATTGTCTATAACATGGTTTAAAAAGCCTTATTTCATCCCAGGCACATAAAGTCCTTTTTTACCCTAAACATTACAAGGTCATTTCAAGGAGTGAGTCATGGTATTTTCTATTTAGTAATCAATTCTGAAAGGGGCCCAAGATGGTACCTGTACCCATGAGCTATGCATAGGAGATCAGAACAGGGCAGAATCCAGAGATGTTAAACTCAAATCTGATTTGAAGTTCTGTCTGTTTTCCTGTTCTCAGTGGATACATTTAAAGTAGGAGAGACAGGAGAGGTTAAGACCTTCAGTCTCCATCCCTTAAGAGGGATGTGTGATTCTCTGCTGTCTGGGAGCTTGAGGGTCTGACCTGCCACTTGGCTGTCACTAATGCTGGCAAGAAATGTCATTGGTTTGGTATGCCCTTGTTGCATAGCGTTTCCTGCTTCCATGGGTCAGATGTCAGCCTTACTCAGTGTAGGCGGAGAAGCTGATGTAAGGACTCTGCAGCTGTCTTTCATGGTACACAGATGAGGACATGGTAGAAAAATTTGTGGGAACAGTTGAGCATATATTCAGTCCAACCATACTGCCTAACATCCCTCCTCCAACACTTTCTGCAGTAAAATAAAAAGAAAGGATGTTTAATATAATTTTTAGATCATCGTTTTCGTCTATAGATAAGCATATTCTTTCCAAAATACAGCATTTAAAACATCATGAAAATACACATCTACAATCACAGCACTCAGCAAGCAGAGGCAAGAGAAACCTGGATTTGAAGAGAGATGCCCTGTCTAAGAAATAAAGACGGAGAAATATAATACATATATTTATGTAGGTGTGAGTTTATAGGTATCCACAAGCACAGACATAGGTGATTAATGTTCCCAGCATGTGAATATTTCAGGCAGCATCCTTTGAGCTGTGAGAGGGAAGAGCTATGCCATCACATAGCCTTTCTGTGGTCAACAGGACTGTCTGGCAACTATCACACTTGCTTGATTTCCTTGGTAACTCATTTGAAAGTCAATTTCCTCCACCATCTCTGCACTCTAAGTCTAGAAATAGTGCTATGAAACTTTCAGAGAACATATTACATTATTTTGATATGAAGTACTTTGTTTTAGAACATCCCATTTATGCAGTACCACAGAGCACACATTGGATTTACTGTGAATTTCCTCCTTTTGGCTTCTTTTCCCAGAAATTCAACTGCTTTCCCAAGAAATGCCACTGAGATCATTGTTGTATATTTGTCTAGGAATAATCAATACCTAAGAGCGTGGCCATAGAAATTGCAGCTTGTAGTCACATTGCATTCAAGCCAATCCCACGGCAATTGCAAAAAATTTTAAAGCAAAAAGTACAGGGGCTGGATAGATTGTTCATTGGTTATCAGTGGGTAATTGTCATCCAGAGGACCTGAATTTGGTACCCAGCATCAACATCAAGGCATCTCAGAACCATTTGTAACTCCAGCTCCTGAAGATGCAACACTTTTCTGGTTTTCATAGGTACTTTCACTCATGTGCACATACATACTTAGATACACACAAATCCATAATTAAAAACAATAAAATAAATCTTTTATGGAATAAATAAAAGATACAGAAATGACTACTTGCTTTACCAATTTTATCAGATGAAATCTTAGCATGATAATATGAATTCACTCGATGGTAGCATGTCTCCCAACTGTTCTGATTATTTAGAGTGTTAATAGCTCATTAATTTGACTCTGCTTTTCAGATTTTTGGAAAGTTATTTTTTTCTTTCTTTAAACATCAGCCATGTTCTTTATTTTCAAAGAAAGAAAGTCCACCTAATCAGGAATTAGATGCAAATAAGAACTAAAGATACTTTAAGAAAGAACTTGGATCATAGTAATGGTCAACGGGTATACTTTGCTTATTCTCTTTGCTTTCCCCATCTCACACTTGGCTGAGAAAAGTCCTGAAACACTCACATCTTCCTGAGCTGCTTTGCTCAAGTTGATGGAAGAGATGAATACACTTTTATTCTTATGTCTCAGGGTTTCCCCTCCCTTTTCTAATCTCTTTACTATGTTTATACATGAATAGACAAGACATGCATCTTGTCTCATAGCTGCTTTCTTCCAGGGCAATTCTTTTTTTTTTAATTAAATTTTTAAATTCTTTTATATTAGTTACAGTTTATTAACTTTGTATCCCAGCTGTATCCCCCTCCCTCAGTCCCTCCCAACCCCACCCTCTCTCCCTTATCTCCTCCCTGCTCCTCTCTAAGTCCACTGATAGGGAAAGTGCTCCTCCCTTTCCATCTGACCCTAGCTTATCAGGTCTCTTCAGGACTGGCTTCCTCCTCTATGGCTTAGCAAGGCTGCTCTTCCCTCTGGGGGTGAGGGGAGGTCAAAGAGCCAGCCACTAGGGCAATTCTTACCTTTGGTTTTTCAAGACAGGGTTTCTCTGTGTAACAGAGCCCTAGGTGTCCTAGACTTGCTTTATAGACCAGGGTGGCCTCAAACTCAGAGATCCGCCTACTTCTGCCTCCGAATACTGGTATTAAAGGCTTGCAGCACCATGCCCAGCCCAAGTGAAGTTTTTATGTTTTTTCCCTAAAAGTACTTTTTTATTTTTTATTTTTCTTCACAATTTTTTCATTATATATCCCTATTGAAGCCCTCTCCCTCAACTCTCCCAGTTCTACCCTACCTCCCACTTCCCCCCTCTAGTGAGAAGGTGTGTGCCAAGTGCCCAAGAACCATCCAGCTTGCTCCAGATCCCCTCAAGTACCTTTGAAATATCTGCTAACAGACAAATAAGTGGTTGCTAATTGGAAACACATGTGGTCTTTTTATTAAAAACAGACTCCTCGTCAGTCCAGCTATTTATCTTCTTCCCCAAATGAATAAAAGGTCTGTTCTTACCTCTTTGGATTCCCAAGTACCCTACATGTTTTCTGTGACACTTCTCTGTTCATGTGTGTAGTGTTCTAACACTTTGATATGCTCTCTCCTTAGCAAATGAAATGGAATGTGGCCCTGTTCTCCAGTGACCTATGTATAGGCCATTAGCACAGATCCTGATTGGAGGCTGGTGTTGAGGTGCAAGTCTTAATACTGCACTAGGGAGGTGGGGGCAAGTAGATTTCTGTGAGTTCAAGTCTAGCCTGGTCCATAGCAGGATTCAGAAGAGCGGGGGCTGCACAAAACGTAAACAGGAAGATCCTGGTATAGAGTTGCATAGGTTCTACATGCTATTACTTGTGGATTGTGATTGAGCTTTAAATATGTCAATTTTCCAGTTGTCAACTTTGCCTTCTATACAATGGGTGCGGTAGTAGAAATGGCTCATAAGGTGTCTGAGGGGAATTGTACGAGCTAGAGGGCATGATGCATACCCTGCAAAGTGTGCACCGGCTGCTTGTGTCGTCGCTGTGATAAAACAAGCAGACAGAAGCTGCTTGGGAATGAAAGGTCTGTTTTGACTCATAGCTTGAGACTATGGTCCATGTTAGCAAGGAAGGCGTGGCCAAGGGAGCACAAGGCAGCTGACTGCACTGCATCCTCTGTCAGGAAGCAGAGACATAGGTAAAGATGCTCAGTTCTTTCTCATTTTTACTCAGCCTGGGACCATGGTACACAAGAAGGTGTTGCTCACACTTAAGGTGGGTCTTCCCTCTTAGTTAATCTAGTCTAGGTAATTCCCTCACAGCTGGCACAAAGACTTGTCTCCGATGCAGATTTAGGTCCTGTCACGTGACAGCAGTTGTAGCCATCATGAGACATCTAACTAGTTTTCCTTCTCCACTTGTCAGCTGTTAGTGCCAATGCTGTTTAGGTAACCAAATCTATCCGTCCATCCCTGTTCTATCATCAGCCAGTATTTATGGAGCACCTGTATTCTTCTAACAGATTAAGAGCTGCACTCTTCCCTTGTGACTCTGACAGTAACATGATTGTGTTTCAAATGTTTTCTGTAAGGTCAAGTATTTGTATCAGGAGGAGGTGGCTCAGTGAGTTTAAAAGAGAGATGGGTTCCTTTTCATGACCTGGCCCTGCTCTAGAGGAGGTGTCTCATGTAGGGATAGAGGAAGGGGGTGTTTATGTTTACTTTTGGTTATTTTCTGTGGTATCACAAAAATTCAGGAATAAATTTGCTCAATACAAAAGAAGGGAAGGGTGTGTGGTTTTTAGAGTTGTGTTCATTGTTGCATACACTGGGAGGATGCACCATAGACAAGCATTTGGATATAATGGTGTGCTAATATCAGGTTTTCACAAGGTCAGGCCACAGTCCTGGCTTTGTGGCTCAGCACTTGAGTGACAGTTGATATATTGTTGCATCTACTTGGGCATCCATTTACTGATAGGAAATTAACATGGTTTGCTCTAAGGCATTAGGGCCACTCCCCAAATACCTAATAGACAGTTTCTGCTCATATGGGCCACAATTCACATAGCCATGAGGTTACATTGATTGGGTGATTAGTGTAAAACAAGAGCTCAGAGACAGCTTCATGCTAGAGAAGCAGTCTCAGAAGAGGTCCTGGAGGCAGCATCTGAGGTTGAACGTTTACTCCCCACTCACTGTGATCTAGGTAGTCTCCACAGCTCTTCTGTTGTCTTCAGGTCTGTGTCATGTGTTACACTTTGAAAAAGTTTGACATGTGAGATGATTTAATGAATGGTGGTTATTCTGATAACTCAAATATCACTGCCATTAGGTCATATCTTAGTTACTTTGATACTTAGTTACTATGATAGAGTACCAGGGTCAAAACAATGCAAGGGAAAAAGGGTTTATTTTGACTTACAGTTTTGGAGGGATGTAGACCATCATGATGAGAAGACATGGCAGCACATGGGAAAAACAGAAGACATGATGGTAGCAGCTAGGAGCTAGATCGGTACATTTCATGTGAGCTCAGACAGCAAAGAATGATGAATGCAGGCTACTGCTCAACCCCCTTTCTTCATTTACATAGTCCAGGACCCTAGCCAGGAATGGCACACCCACAGTGGGCAAGTCTTCCCACCACAATTAACTCAGTCAAGATACTCCAACTAGCATCCCCATAGGCCTACCTCCCAGGTGATCATAGATTCTGCGAAGTTGACAGCAAACACTAACCATTACAGATGGTAAAATTTGTGTAGGCTTCATGTTTCATAAGGTGTAAAAAGCAGACTTGGCTTCTGTCTGTATTCTCTGGGTATAGTGGCTGAATGAACAGCATCCTAAAAATGACATGTTCTTCAGATCCAGGGACAAGTCTATCCAGTTGTCCTCAGAGAGGCCACCTTTGCGGTACATTCTATAAATTACAAAATTAAATCATTCACGTCATTTCCCCAAGAAAGACCTCCCAGAAGCATTGCTTTGTCGCCCCCCGCCCCCATATCTTTACTGCAGAGGCAGGGAGGATGTGAGTCCAATCCACCTGCCCCCCCCAACATAAAATCTCCCCGAAGATGTATGAGGCTGCATATAAATTGCATTGAATTTGGCCAGCCATGGGCTAGCATTGCTTTTATGCTGAATATCAGCGAAAAGTATGAAATGGAGATTACATTTTCAATTCTGGCTTTTCCCCCAAAGCTCTGCAGAGATGCCTTCATCCCCTCCATCCATCACAGTGCAATTGCACTGGTGTGGCATCCCATGCTTTGCATTCCTTCCTAGGAAGGGAATCTGAAACTTGCTGCCAGACCAAAACAGTGCAGTATCAGCTTCCTTATCAGACGACTTCTTTATTCCTCGCTGCTCCCCTCCTTCCAAATCTCTGCCTTTTTTTGCCCTACTTTTTGTTTTTAAGATCCATCACACACAAAGATCACAAAATCAGGGTAGGCATACATACACACAAACACACACATACAGACAAACACACATACACACAGACAAGCAAACGTTGGGGATGCTTAGATTGCTATATATGTTTCTTGGATTGTTCAGGGCAGAAATTAGACATTGCTACGAGTGGGTTTCATCCATTGACAATGAGAAACATGCTTATTACTTCTTCCTGAAATACATGCATTCATACCAGCTATTTCAGGTCCTATCCCCAAACAGCCCTAAATCACTGTCAGTGCCTTAGCTCAAGCCTTAGTCTGGAAAAAAAAAAAAAAAAAGTGTTTCCTGGTGGAGGGTGGAAGGGCGCTGTGCATGTGGCTTTATGCTGCCATCAGCTTCGATGTCTTTAACAGCCTTTTCCTGCCCACTCTCCTTGCTGCTCTCTCCTGCCCCTCCCCCAGCTCCCAGTGATTGCCTGGCTAGCTCCCCAAAGAGAAAATGTGTTAAGTGAACTTGACAGATTCCAGGCTGGCTCCATATGGCAAGGCCCAGGTTGCATGTTCCTGGGGTCCCCAAGCTACTCTCACCTTATTAAGATGGCAGTAACTACATGCAAGTCAAGTTCAGTGCATGGTTTTAATTCCCAGGGCCCTGGAGGCCAGCCTCAGACGTCAAGGTGGAATTAGAGGCAGCATCTTCCACCACTGGTATGACCTTCGCCTCTCTCCCCTACAGTCACAGAGTTGGCAAGACGGTAAGGGAAACATGGACAAAGAGCAGGAAGAAATATTGCTGAAAAATGCAGAGCTTAGGCGTGAGGGCTTTCTTAGGGTTCTGACAGTTACCTCAGTAGCTTCGTGTTCTTGTTTATTGCTTGTTCTGCATTGCCTGAACCTTTGGACTCCTACACATAATTGAGACTCTGACTTTGATTTATAAGTATCTAATTTGAGCTCCTCCTTCATTTGAAAGCCATGGAGAAAATTAACTCCAAATCAAATCAATGCATTTCAAGTGGATAAGCCCTTGTAACCCAGTGATTAAGGGCTGGAGATGAAGCCTACTTTTTTAGATAGTAGGAATTTGTCAGAATAAGTCTATAAAAGACAGGCCTATGCTGGAAATCATTTTATATGAGATGTATAGAAAATGTGGTTACCTTTTTCTAGGTTGTGGATTTCCATATTTTACAGAGGAGTGTAGTTATGTAGAATTGAGACTCCTAAGAGGGAAGAGAGCCACTTAATTTGAATACATAAAGAGAACAGCAAGAAGAGGCACAGAATTCACTTCAGGTATTTCATGGGGAGAATATCTAACCAGTAGAAAGTTGGGTTAGGGATTTTTAAGAGTATGGGAATAACGGGAAGGAGCCAGAGCACGCAGCTGGAGCAGGCTCAGAGTGCTCCTGCTGCAGAGGGGGCTTTCAGTGTGTGGGAAGGGGAGGCCTTTTAGGACACAGAAAGTGTCTTCTAGCTTCAGGGCTCCTGGGTTTGCCATACAAGATCACCCACTTGGATGATTTCCTGTGCAAAAAGACTGATCAATGTTCTAAATGACTATGTTGACTTCCAAGTCTATTCCTCCCTCCCCATCTCTCGTGTGTGTGTGTGTGTGTGTGTGTATGTGTGTGTGTGTGCTGCATGTGCACACATGTGGGTGGTAGTTGGTGGCAAAAGGTAGCTGTGTTAACATGTGGAGATGGTCAAAGAGTACAGACTTTGTGGTTTCCTTTTATCACTCTCTACCTTCTGCCCTTGGGATACTCTGTCACACATTCTGAAGCTAGGCACACAGCCACCAAGCCTAAGTCATTCTATTTGTGCACACCTCTCCTTCAGGCCTAGCATTGGGGTTACATACACATGTGAACACACTATCTTTTCATACAGATTTTTGAGATTCAAACTTGGGTGTTCATGCTTGCTCAAAAGATCCCCTCCACATTCATTTATTAATGTTTTTTCACCCAGCACTTCAGAATTCACAACCTCTGAATAGGGGCAATTCAATCTTAGTTTGTATTTCTTTAGCCAAAATAATAAAAAAGTGACTACAATAATTCCTATATTGATATGAGTCATAGTCCCTAAACAAATAGATCTCAATGAAACACTGAGAACATCTTGGGGATTTTGACAATATTTGCAATGTCTCTTATTCCCAGGACCAACAAACTGAAATATTTCTTCCACACAGGTCTCCAAATAGGCTGGATTGTTGATTCACAGAGTAGAGGTGAAGATACCATCCTTTACTTGTTCCTACGATGTGCTAATGTGAGAGAGGCCATTGATACACACTGTTTCATTTAAACATGTAAAAATAGAAGAGCTCACCCCCAGCTGTAAGAAAAGTGATTATGTAACACTTCACTCAGGTAGTACCAGCAGGGATAAGTGCATTCAGAGCTATCTCTTTCATCAGTCTCATCCTGGACCAGGACAGGTTCAACAGTCTGTAGCCATCATCCACAGGAAAGACCATGGTGGCCTTGGCCACTTGGGTGAGGCAGGCAGGTTCCAATGGGCAAGAAGCCTGCTGCAGCCTTTTCACAACTTACCTCAATGGGGACATGAGCAATAGCTGCTCTTGTCTCTTGTTCTCCCTAACAGAGTGGGCTATGTAAGTACGCATGTGTGCGCATATGCATGTGTGTGTGTGTGTGTGTGTGTGTGTGTGTAGGAGTTGTTTTAATAAAGGTACCTGTAGATGTGTGAACACAGATAGGAAAGCTGCAGGTGCCATTCCTCAAAAGCAGCCCATCAGGCTTTTTTTGGGGGGTGGCGTGAGGGGGGACAGAGTCTTTTACTAGCCTAGAACTCTCCAGTACCCCAGGCTGGCTGGCCAGATATCCATTACCACCAACCTCTCTCTGCATTCCCAGAGCTTCCCAGGGCTTACAAGTGTACACCACCACAGTAGGCTTTGTAAACATGAGCACTGGGGATTGAACAAGTGTCCTCAGGCTTGTTTGGGAGAACTTCACTGACAAAGCCATTCCCTGACCCTAGCCTAGCATGCTGGATCAGTATTTGTAGAAAAGTTCTCAATGATTTGCCCCCATAATGGGCATTCCCAGCCTAATCTCGGGGTGTTGTCTGAGAGCTCCTTCACCTCCTTTGCATTAGAGGTGGGAATCAGATTCATGAGGAGAATGCAGGTACAGGGGGACTCTCAAGTCTGTTGCACCTGTTCCCTGTGATGGCTGGGTGTCTGATGAATACATGCCTGCCTTTGGCTTGAATGGTGTCTTTATACTGATTGTTGTCAAATTCTTGACGGAAAGTGAAGTAGTCTAGGTCTTTGTCCATTAAGGCTGTATGTCTAGGAATACGTGAGCAAACTCTTGAGTTCTAGTCTTCTGTGCTTCAGAGAGGGAGGGAGGGAGGGAAGGAGGGAGGGAGAGAGAGAGAGAGAGAGAGAGAGAGAGAGAGAGAGAGAGAGAGAGAGAGAGAGAGAGAGAGAGAGAGAGAGAGAGAGAGAGTCATTGTAGCCTAAATAGAAAGCACCTGATCTCATGAAGCAATGCAGACCCATAGCTAGAGACTGAAACTGGGAAAGGCAGGCCTGGGAGCTTCTCCTTCTGTGTTTACAGCAGGCTCAGTTTCTCTGTAAACTGCAGCTAGTGATGCTAAATTGTCTGGTACAGATGAGGAGACGTAATGTCGAATGCAAAGTATCTATCTGCTCAGCCTGGGATAACATTCTAGCCGACTTCTTTCTAGAAACAACAAGGTGAACGGAGTTGTTCGGGGGAAATTATTGGGATAGAATATTTCTTCTTTCTTCCAGCGTTCACTAGTTTGTTTTTTTTTTTTTAATGTTATTATCTCTCTGCTCCAGTGCTGTTTAGTTCTCAAAGGCTGCAAACCTTATTTCCAACCCCTTCCCTCTCAGCTGTGGATTCCCTCTTGCCCCGGGGCCTTTGTGCTGCATGAGCAAAGTCAAAGCTGAGAGCAGAGCAAGGAGCCCGGAAGCACAGGCCACTTTCTGCTGCTGAGAAATCCTCTTCCTTCCCAGGGCACAGGCGAGCCTGCGAGGGATGTGGGAAATCATTTGTGAGACATCGTAATTAATGATCCGCTGGGTCTTGGCACTTGTGTAGGAAACAGAAGGCCACCAGGAATTGGAGCAGCCTCTGGGATAAGAGCTTTCTTCTGGGAGTGCTTCTCTCTGAAGGGAGTGGAAGCCCTTGGAAGGAAAAAGCAGGAAAATTTGGGTGGCAGGGTCTCTGCAGTTATCAGGGCTGGTACTCATTTGCTTGCCATGTACAGCATCAGAGTGACAGTGGCCTGAGCCCAGAAGCCTGGCACATGAAAGAAGCCATCTTGGTCTGAAATCCTGCCTCTATCTCTCATTCTGTAGTTTGCCTGGGTGCATTCCTTCCTTGGGAATCTTAGTTTTACCTCTTTGCAAAATGGTGATTATATCACATATTCTTCAAGGGTGTTTGGATTAGAATTTTAATGATACTAATGAAACAGCAGATACTTAAAAGTGCTCAGCATAAAATGTTAAAGTAGGAAGCCATACCCCCCCCCTCCATTTTCAGGGTTAAGAATATGGCTATTGTGTGTAAAGTGCATGACCATGTAGAGCCATAGATAATCATAAATAGTTCTGTGGGCAGAATGGCCATCTACCTATAGTATTTGCTAGAAAACTACTGCTGAATCATTCCGGTATTCTCTCTCTCTCTCTCTCTCTCTCTCTCTCTCTCTCTCTCTCTCTCTCTCTCTCTGTGTGTGTGTGTGTGTGTGTGTGTGATGTCAGTTTTCCTTCTTTGGTGGATAATTAGGTTGAATCTCTGATAAAACTTGCTGCCTTTCAGGAAGTTAAAATATATTAAGAGTTAGTTTCCTCTTGCATTGCTACTAAGGTGTTTGGGAAGTGAAGTGACTTCGTACTGTGACCAGGGACTGTTTAGTCCCTGCAGTAAGCCCTCCTTAGAAGAACAGCAGCTGGCGTACTTGATATTGTCCATGCTGGAGCTCACCATCCTGCTTTATTACCCCATACCTATAAATCAGCTGTGCAGTGTCTGTACACAGCAAGGAGTAGTGATGGTGTAATAATGAGAAATTTTCCTGGTCTATAATAATAATAACAGTATTTTGACGCTTCCTCCTCATCATATGACAGGCTAGGCTACATGGTACAATATTTGCTGTGTTGGCTAGTTTTCCATCAAGTCAAGTTAAAGTTATTTTGGAAGAGCGGATCACTTGAGAAAATCCTAGCAAAGGAAGAAAGAGAAGATGTGACGGCTTGGCTGCTGCTGAGGGAGATGCTTCACTGGGGTTAGAACTCAGAGCAGGAGAGGAATTTTCCTTCATGGGTGTTTTGCTGATGCTCCTAGATGTGCTAGTGAGCCCCTGTCTGCCCACCTCTATGCAAATGAATCCTCCCACAAGCTGAGGATGTGTTGTCCTCAAAATCCAAACTCCATGTGCAGGAGGTGGGCACGGCTGCACAAAAGAGCTAAGCAGGGGATAGCATTCCTGCAGCGGGTGATCTCCGTGATTGATTGAGGTTTGACAAAAGGCCTTCACCTGGGTATGAGATCTGACAACGTGATCTGCCACACAGTGGCCTTCTCAGGTCATGACCCTGGGGCTTCAGCCTGGAACAGTGTGGGAGGAGAGAGGGGAGCCACGCTGTACTAACAGCTGCCACTGTTGTGAGCACCTTTTCTGTGCTGGCAAAACCAAGTCCTCCCAACTTGACAGGGCTCTGGTCGCTCCAGGAGCAAGGCCCAATATTTGCTTATCATCTTAGGTGTCTGTCAGAATGGACTTGTCAGACTATTTGGGGACCCTACCAGAAGTAATGAGAGATGCATTGAAACTAGGCAGTGCCCAGGCTACCATGTCAGACCACTGCCTTTGAGATCTGGCAGATTTCACGTTCAGCCTTGCTAAAGATGAGAACCTTAACAGTTATTTATCTTCCATTATCTTCCTTTCTCTCGTCTGTGAAAGGAGGGCAATAGTGTGTGTCTTATGAAAATAAAAGTCTATTAGATAAATGCTTAGCACGGTGTCTTACACCTAATAAACCCTTAGTACATGGTAGTCTGGCTTCTGTGTCATTAACATCCATACCCTCCCACAATGACAATGTTGTCGTGTACCTATGTAATTCCTGGGGATGTGGTTGTGGGTTGAGAATACCTGAACAGCGATGGTCTCACTGAAGAGTAGATACCAGAGTGTGTTTGTTGTCTCGCAGGATGGGGAAAATTACTGCTTTAGAAATCAGGTTTTCATGGGGGGGGGCGGTAAGTGCAAAAGAAAACAGATTCTTGGGCCGTTCTTGGGCCGTGTATGTGGGTGTCTAGGGTAAAGACCAATGCCTAGAAATAAAGATGATTTTTATCCTGAAAAAGTCTTCCTTGACTGAAGTAGAGCAGAGACCATCAGAAGTTTTGGAATTAAGTCGGTGTTATGATGTTGCTATCAGAGGCTAGAGAGCAGTGTAGTGGTTGAGAACTTGTTTACTATGAACAAAGCCCTGAGTTCGGTCCCCTGAACTCACTGTCAAACGTAAACAGAGAGAGCATGAAACCACATAATAGATTGATGGTAGGTAGATAAATAGGCAGAGAGGAAAATGATAGAGAAGGATGACAGATAAACTGAATCAAAAATACATAGCTGATAGACAGATAGATGAAAGATAGATTGATAGATGCGTGGAAGATGGATGGATTGCAGAGGTAGACAGACACTGCTTATGGGCAATAAGGTCCACCCATTTAAGCATGCACCTTAACTTCTGATGTGTGTACACAGCTTTACAATCATCTCTGAAGAACCTTCATCCTCAGAAATTTGATTATCCTGGTATTTAGTCTGCTCTGTCCTTATCTGACAAACGCAGACCTGCCTTGTGTCTCTTTTGAATTTCCCATCAATGGCATCTTCCTGCTAAGCCTTTCTTTTTTGACACCTTTCACTTACTGTACTGTTTCTGAGATCCATCTGGGGACTTGTGTGTGTCTGTGAATGGAGTGCAACTCAGTCTGTATGAGCATTCACAAGTTAGTGACATTTCTTTTCAGTTTGGGGCTATTGTGGATGCTGTGGGATTTGTGTGTGTCTTTGTGTGGACACCTGTGTTTACGTTCATGAGTAAATCATTTAAAGTAGAATTGCTGGGTGGTACATGAACTCAGCTTTAACATTCTAAGATGCTGTTTTTAAATGTAGAAGTATGGTTTTGTTTTGGGTGTGTTTGCTGTTATTGGTGGTGATATTCTTAGATAGCATGTCCCTTTGGAGCTTTGTATGGCCTGGAACTCACTACATAGCTCAAGCTGTCATCGAACTTGTAGTGATGCTCCTGCCTCTGCTTCTTGATTTCTGAGGTTTCAGGCATGTATCTCCATACCCTACAGACTCTACTAGTTTGCATTCCCACCAGTATGTGCATTCCACAACTCCAAAATATTCCTCTGTGTCTGTCCTGTGTTGAGACCCTCTGGCCTCTGCAATGGTCACCTTTTGACTCCAGTGAACGGTAATGCTGTCAGCATCCGGGTGGTAAAAATGTTCTGTCCCAGTGTATATGTCCTAGCTTGCTAAAATCTATTGAGGATTGAGAACTCCCCTCTGGATTTCTTTAATGTTATTAATCTGTCGTATTTTAATAACAGGGGAAACATTATATGTAGGCAAAGTCAGATCTACTTCTATATTGAAGTGTTTTCATCTGGAGTGAGCACCTGGGTGAATGAACAGAGCACACAGTGTTTACTGGGCAGTGAGAAAGTTTGATTTATGACTTCAATGACAGATTTTATATATGCAAGCACCTGCACACAGGCACACACCTGTGTGTTGCTGTTTCCTCTTTGTGCTAGAAGTGGGCCTCCATGGTGATCTGATGTTTTGCCTTGCCACACACTACACTGTTGCATGAACACTGTGGGAAAACATCTTCCCACTGTCTCCATTTTGCTTCATGCTTTGATTTTCTTGTTGTTGGATTATAAATGGATTAACACTCTTAGTTGGAGGTTTCTATAGTAATAGGTTGCCCTGTGACTTTTCCCAAAGCCCTTTAGTACATTTTCCTCGAATCCAACTGGATGTTCTAATCTCCTATTTGTACGTTTTATTAGTTCTAAAAAGTGGTAGGTAAGGTGAATGAACTGAGGATGTGGCCTTTGTCCTGGGGTGAAACAGCTCTCAACCCTCAAACGAGAGCTTTATATAAGGGTTACCACCTCAGGATTCTATGAAGAAATTTTAAACAGAATCATCCTCAGTGAACCTATGTGAATCTAAATGATGTCTACTTTTCATTATGTGAAAACCAGTATTATATTGTCATATATATATATACATATATACATGTATACATGCATACACACACATATATACATATATATACATACATGTTTCCTCCATTTTCCACATATCATCCCTTGACTGTCATCTGTACCTTTTATTAACAACCATCTGCTTATGAATATCCAAAGGGTAAATATTAGCCTGTAGGACAAACCTGGCTCCCCATTTATTCTTTTAAATAAGCCTTTATTGCCACACAGCAATATCCACTAATTTACATTTTGTTCACAGATACTTTCTCATTACAACCATAGAGCTGGGTTACACCAATAGAAATGTGGTTATTTAACAATTTCATATGGATTTGTGTGTGTATGTGTGCTATGCGTGTAGTGCATGCAAGTATGTATAGCCACACATGTGTTAGCACATATTTTACAGATGTACATGCAGCAGCATGGGAGCCAAAAGTTAATACCTGGTGTTTGCTTCACTTGCTGTCTTCCTTGTTGGCTTAAGGCAGGGTATCTCAGTGAACATAGAATTTGCTGATCTGAATAGTCTAGCTGCCCACTTTTTCCTGGGAATACAATATCGCTGACCACCCAAGTGCTGGGATTACAGGTGGATATCAAGGCCTCCCCTTCAGACAAGTGGCCACCTCTCCTTGTTCTGCTGTGTAGGCATTTCAAACACACAGTTGTCTTCAAGGCCTTTATTTGGATTTGTGCTTCCTCATTGCCTGAAATTATTTCTCCCTAGATGTCCATACAGCTTCCTCCTTCCTGTCCACTTTTTCTCATTCACAAGCCTTTGTCACTGTCCAGTTCCACACTCTTGTCCTTTTACAGGTCACTGTATTTCAGACCAAGGTGTTTACATGTCACTTTCCTATCTCCTACACTAAGAAGCACTCCCCAGGGCGCTGAGGAATCTGTCTTGTTATAAGCCCCATTTGGAAAATTTTGCCTGGAATGAAATAAGAGGATGAAGTGGTCCCTGAAATAAGACTTTTTTTCATTGCTTCAAGGCCCTCCCCCACTATCTTTGTCTTTCCTGCCCATCTTCTAGTGCATAGAGACAAATAGAATCTACAACCACTTTACCATTTATATGTATGCACAGATCCACTGCCAGACCAAACTGTGAAATTTGCTATGCATGTCTGTACCAACCCTCTCAACTCACACAGATGATTCTGAACAGTGGTGTGCAGCTTGTTCAAGTACTTCCTGAATAACCACAGAGAGAACCCAGCAGCCTCTTTGCTAAGATCCTGGATAGCTCTACTGTAGAAGTCCTGTGTAGATGAAAGCTTCAGCTTTCTGACAGCCATTTAGCGGCCTATCTCAATACCAGAGAAAGGTAAATCTTTATTAGCAGCATCCTATAATTTCTGTTCAGGCATTCCCACCCTTGAAATGGATTTCTTTTTTCCAAGGTCCCTTTTCTAATTAACTCGGGAGCCTAGATTACAAGAAGCCAACCTTGTGAATGGAGAGGGCACTCTGCAGAAGTGAGCACTACAGATGATGTTTAATTAAAGAGATGCCATTAGAAAGGAGAGTTCTGAGCAGGCTGTAGTGCTAATCCTTCTGGCTGGCTCCCCTGTCCCCCCATGATGGTGATTGATGAGCTGGTCCCTTCACATCATCTGCAATGTGCACGAGTCCCCTCAGGCAGGAAGGACTCCAGCTCACCATGCAGGCACTTGCCCTGATTGAGTTTCAGGGGCTGGTAAAAGGCACTGCTGTGCAAGTACTCTTTGTCTTTCTCTGCCACTTTCTTCCCTTTCTTTTCCTTAGTGGGAAGCTGGCTGGGAGGGTCTCTGGATGGGTAGATGGATAGATAGATAGATAGATAGATAGATAGATAGATAGATAGATAGATAGATAGATGGATGGATGGATGGATGATATACGCATATATATATATATATATATATATATATATATATATAATAAGTGAGAAATAGGGACGTGTAGATGGATGAAGAAGATAGAAAGAATAGATAAAAGAAAGAAAATGAAAGAGAAAAGAAGACAGGTAGGTGGTATATCAATAGATAAATGATGTGTAAGAGTATGGATGGAGATTAATTCATGGTGTCTGTATATAATTGTGTATGACTTCATATTTATAGCTCTTAATCCAATATACCAAGCCTTACATGTACCTATGAATTTCAGTGTATGTCTGAAAGCATCTCCTAGCCATCTCTATATAAACAACGCTGGGAACCTCACTATCCACCCATGCCTTTATCTATTCTTTATCTACCAAGGTCCATGTCTATCTTTGTGTCTGGCTTTCCTACTCTACTCATATCACTCTATCTACTGCATGCTCTTGTCTTACTGTTTGCTCTTCTATGTCTCATAGGCCTATTGAATGAGACACTGTAAGAAAGCCCCCTAGAAAAAGTCATTGGTTTTGCTTTTATTTTGCAGTATTATGTAAGCAATCAAGTGGCCATTGCTTAAGCATCCAGAGTTCAAGGCACTGCCTGAGGTACCTTCTGACAGTTATTTAGTAATTATCCCTATAATCATGAACATATATCCTAGTGTGTGATAGTTTCTAAAGTTAAGTGTGATATTTGTTTAATCCTGTAAATTTAAAATAGTGGCCCATGTCACTCTCCCATTTGAAAATGGAAGAACTGAGGCATAGAACTGAGGGGGCTGGTGAGTTGACGCCACAAGTATGAGCATATCACGCTCTTGCAGAGGATTGAGTTCTACTCCTAGCACCCATATTAGGCTGGATCACCAACACTCACGTGTGCCTATAACCTCTAACATAGGGACACATAATTAAAAAGAAAATGACTCTTTAAAAAAGAGAATCATGCATATTTTCCATAACACACTGAGATAAGACTATTTTTATGATTCACAATACATACACAGTGCCTTTAAAAGATAAAATTAATCCTCAAGTCAGAATTTCAGCAGTGTAATTGTGGGGATCTTGGTACATATATGTCTTTCTCCATGGTGTTTTTTTCATGTGGATGAGAAGACAGCTTTGCATCTCCCAGAGTTCCCCTGGTTTTTCTTTCCCTTTAATTCTGTGTCCCATTTTCCTTGAGTGAATGGTTTTGCCACGTGGCCAAGGGGCTGGCTTTTGATTCCAGGAGGCTGCAGAACTTCCATCCATCTTCTGAGTCAAGTAAATTGGCAGAAATGTCTGATTTGACTTTTTTCTCCTTCTTTAAGGCGGATGCTTTTCTCATTACGGAGACAAGGATGACACTTTGTCTCAGCAAGCACTCAGACACTTAGAATACCTGTGTAGTTTCTGGTCTTCAAGCTGCTAGTTCAGGGAGACCAGGTAAGGCTGAGGGCTCTGCTGAGCTTCCTCTTTGTGGGATTATGTTTTCATAATCAGGGATACGACCCTCCTCAGAAGGATCATCTGCAATGCTGATTTCAGCGGGTGTTGCTGCTCAGATCCCCTCACCTGCCAGGCTGCCTTTATAGTTGAAGGGGTTGGACCTGGTGTTAAATTGTGAGCCCATTTTCCTGTATCAAAGGAAGATTTAAAAGGACTTAACTATAACTTTCCAACTCCTATTAACTTGGGTAAGGAAACTCAACTAGAGGAGACAGTAGGCAAGTCTGATTCATCTTACTGCACCAAACCCTGATTGAAGGTGGAAACTTACTACACACTAGTTTGCCACAAAAGGTCCATCTTTTAACAGTTTTAGTTAAACAAACTTCCCATGTTGCAGAAAATAGGACTTGGGTAAATATAATCAAATTCCACTGTCCTGCAGAAATGGCTTCTCCTTCATTCTCAGATCATTTTTACTGACAATAGGATGTATTTACCAACCTGAGAACCACATGGAATCTTAGATCATTTCAGTGATGATTTCCTTGTGGACTCTGGGGGAAAATCTCTTGATCATGACACTGCACCTGAGGAAAAATCACAAAGCTGTCATTCTAGAGACCCATCAACTAACAATTCTGTGGGCACAAAGAAACAGATCATGCCACTTGCCTCCCCACCTCATTCCTAACAGTCAGACCCTGAAATAATGCCAGGAGGCTGCTAATTGTCCTGCAGTATCCCAGTCATGCATTTGTTTGTCTGAAGCCAGCTCCTAACCACCAGTCCACCTGTATGTCATTGTCTGGTGATGCACCGCTCTTCTTTCTTGGGTTTTACCCATGCCAGAACGCCCAGTCTACTTAATTGTCATGCAAACCTTCACTTCTGTTTTGCTACAACCTGTAATCTTGACCATGGCCTTGATTTGTTTTCTTGCTAATATAACCTCCTTTTTAAAAAATTAAGATTCAGTCTGCTGGAGGAACATCCCCCATTAAAGCAAATGCATCTTAAAATGCTGGATAAGTTACATATACGATGTTAACCAAACTAAGTACTTGGTCTCTTTGGCTTGAGAATTTCTTTGAGAAATTACATTAATGTTTTTACCTTAAGTGTGCAATCATGGTAAGCCTTTTATTAGTGGTAGGCTTTGCTACTTCCCTCCTTTTTCTTTTTCTTCACCTTTCTTGCTTCTCTTCTTCCACCTCCTCTTCCTTCTCTTCTTTTTACCTCCTCTCTCCTTTACTTTATGTTAAATTAACATGCCTATTTTAGTTAAGGTTTCATGGCCAGAGCAACATGGGAAGGGAATGGTTTATTTGGCTTACAGGACCACATCACTGGTCATCATCAAAGGAAGTCAGGACAGGAACTCAAGCAGGGCGGGAACCTATAGGCAGGAGTTGATGCAGATGTCATGGAAGGGTGCTACTTACTTACTTGGTCCTCATGGCATGCTCAGCCTGCTTCCTTATAGAAGGTAAGGCTACCAGCCTAGGAATGGCACCACTCACAGTACACTGGACCCTCCCCAACCAACCACTAATTGAGAAAATACCCTAAAGGCGTGCCTGTAGCACAACCTTATGGAAACATTTTTTTTTTCATTTGAGGCTCGCTCTCTCTGAGGACTCTAGCTTGTGTCAAGTTCACACAAACCTAAACAGCACAGTGACTTTGTCTGGATTTTAATAATCAATATATAATGTAACACTGAGATACTTGGTGTACTAAGGGCTCCCTCTTCTGATGCAGACATACACACCAAATGACACACACTAACAGTTCCTATAGTTCTGTAAGAGTTCTGTATTTGTCTCTAAACAATTTAAAAGTAAAAATGAAATGTTGTTTCTTCTTATTTTGCAAAAACTTTAGTGAGAATTTGAATTTTTAGCAATCCCTTGCTTTTAGGTCTGAACTTCCATAGCTTGTTAATTTTCATCCTACCACCGCAGTGTATCTCTTCTTTGTTGCTCTAAATAGTGATTAATGCAACCTATGTTATTAATGCCTAGACTAAAAGCCCCTCTCACTTTCAGCAGTGAACCCTGTGTTCCACGATTGTATATCATGGATCTGGCTCAATACTCAGTATTAAACTTACCATGCCAAAAGGTGAAAAGCTCTATAATAAACTGACTGCTTTGTGTCATCTTGACTATAGTCTGCATTTGTCATTCCAATGTGATGTAAGCAGGCATAAAACGTAGTTGAGATTCATCTATCAGACAGAATAGCAAAGATTCCAGCAGAATGCAGATTAACAACTAAAGAGAAGCATGTGAGGGCTTTGTGTTTCTGTCCATGGTGCTGAACGCTTCCCAGGGTCTCTAAGTCAACTTCTCTGCTTTTGTCAACCTAACAATGCCATTATACTTAAATGACTATGTGACAAGGGATCAGGTGTTTCTCTATAATCATCCTTTGGTCTCATTTCCTGGGACTATAGATGCTCTTGGTGACATGATGGGAGCTGACTGTCATCTACCAGGGAACTGTCTTGTCGCACAGGGCAGATTCTAGCTACATGTAGCTATTTACATAGATTAAAACTAAATGAAATTAAAATGCCACTGCTTACTTACACTATGCATCTTTCAGACAATCGGAGGCTACCAAAGACAGATAGTGCCTGCATCACACATCACAGATCTGCAGTGTCTCCATTATCCTAGAAGGCTTCACACACTGTGCTTCCTTACAATAGCGTTAGGGTAGATGTGAAAATGATCTCCATTACAGCTACCATCTTCATCACTAGCATCAGTGAATGCTAGTGTACATGACAAAAGGGACCTCATAGACGTGATTAAGATACAGATACCAAAATGGAAAGATTTCCTTGCATCATCTGGTGGGACTCCATATAATCATAGTAGTCCTCAGAAGAGAGGAGCTGAGGTCCAGTTAGACTAAGAGTGGAAGACAAAGAACTGATTTGAAACAGAGATGGGGTGGTCTGTTTTGCAGTTGAAGAAAGAGACTGCAAAGCAAAAGATCTAGGTGACTGTTAGTAGACAAGAAGGCAAGATATTAGAAAGCCCAGAAAGCCTCCATGGGAAAAAAAATAAAACATTCCCAGGGATGCACTGAGTACATACCATTGAAACAGGTTTTGAATCTCTAACATTCAGGACTGTAAGCTGTGGGGCTGAGTAGCTACTTCTGTGGATAAAGTGCTTGCCATGCATGCACTTGACTTCACCTCTGAGGACTTGACTTCAGATCTCCATCATCCAAATAAAAAGGTCCATACAAAGACACACATCTGTAATAGCACCACTGCACTTGTAAAGGCCAAAGGTTGATGTCAGATATTTTATTTTATCATCCTCTACCTTATTTTTGAGACAGTATCAAGTAGAGACAGAATCTCTAATTGAACCTGGAGCTCACCAATTAGGCTAGACAGGCCCCCAGGGTTCTCCTGTACTCACCTCTCCAATGGTTGGACTTTAGGAGGGACTATCAGCAGTCCAAGGGCATCTTCAGTTACATAATGCATTCCAGGGTAGTCTGGGCTACCTGAAACTCTGCCTCAAAAATCAAACAAATGAGAAAACTGAAGTTGAATGAGAATCAAGGTTTATTCCAAGAAGTTCTGTACGGTGATCTTTCTGCCCTTCTTGCCATTAAAAGCTGCTATTCTGTTTCCCAAGCCCAGTATGATACCGTGGGTGTAACAATTCAAATTTTGTCTCTATTTCCTCATCTTGCTCCTTTCCACCCTGACTGAATTTTTATGAAGTCTTTTTTTTTCCTGGAAATGTTTTCTTTACTTAGTGTACACTGTCATTTTACGTTATTTTTTTATTTAAATAATAGCAATAATGACAGCACAGACACCATGATTATATGACACACGCGTTTATCAAATTCTTGTTTTATTTTAAGCAAAGTGGTGAAGAATTTATGAGCATTATCCAATTTATTTAATGAAAAGCCCAACAAAACATGTGCATTTAGTATCCCCATTTCCATGGAGATCAACTGAAGCATGGTGTGACTGTACAACTTACGCTATGCATTTCAGTCAGGGGAATTCCAGATTCAAACAATAGACTTTCTGTTCTTCAGATTTTTTTTTATTCTAGAACTCAGGAGAAATAACCTTGTTCGTTCTCCCTTCATGTCAAGAACTCTATTATCTTTTCTTTTACACCTTGCCCTTTCAAGGAATAATTTACTGGAAAATCAAAAGAATCTCTTTAAAATAGCTCATGCAAATTTACTTTGATGGTTTTAAATTTTGAGGTAGTAGGCATGGCACCCAGCGTCTTGTACATGCTAAGTTGGTACTCAGCAACTGGGCTACACCCCAGCCTTTAGATATTAGTAAGAGGTGCCATACAGAGAGCAGACCAACATCTTCTATCCCAGATATATTCTGCAACAGATATAATGGGAATATAGCACTGTCTAGGTTCATGTTCTAGATCTGATACATACTATCAGTAGAAAAAAATATTCCTCTCTTCTTAGCCTCAGCCTCCTCATCTTTGAAATGGAATGATAATATCCACCTCTGAATTCCTACAAGCATTTAGTGAGATATTATATGGGCTTTGTAAAAGATGATCACTGTTGCCAGAATACCCCCTTTTCTGCTTCCTGTCTGTACTATGCATTTAAATGCTAGTTTACATTATGTTGGTAGTATACAGATTTATGACTCAACAGTAAAACTTTTAATAATAATCTTTTCTTTTAATTTTACTGCTTTAGTGCTACCATTAAAAAGATTATAAACTGAACAAATAACACACAGCTACCATCACAGATATTAAATAGTTTAAAACAGGAGAGTAGCTTGAACCTTGAACAACACAGAAAGACCCAATATTAAAAAAAAAAACAAAAGCAAACTTGAAAATGAAAAACTATTAATTTCATGAATTACTCCAATTCCTATGCTACATTAGGAGGAGTTAATCTCAGGATCCTATTGAAATAATTTCAAAATCAGAGTATCCTGCATTGCAAACAAGAAAGATGGGGAAGTTAGCATTCTTTGAACCCTTCATTGGTACCCTCTTAAACTGAATCCCTGGGCCTTTAACTATTCTCTTTCCCTCTTTATCTGAATCATCACAGCCATAATTGCTGCCCAGTGCATGACTGCAGCCTTTCCTATCTAACCCCTGGCTTCTCTCCACCCAACGGGCTTTCCAAGACACTAGTCTGGCTGACTTCCATCTGTGACACTCTTCTACGACCTTCTACTAAAACGTCAAAAGCAAACTATTTGCCATTATTTTTCCTGTTTCTTTTTATGTCTTCATATTTGATATTTATTCTCACCACATGCTAAGTTTCCATCACACACACACACACACACACACACGGTGTTCATAAAATTCATTCCCCATGTTCTTTCATGCTCTGGAACCAATATGTTTGATTCCCTCTCCCTTGGATTTCTTCCAACCCACCCATACTTCCCAAGATTCATCTCAACAGAGCATTCATGAGCCATCTGATACTTTTTTTTTATCTCTAGAATAGGAACCTTCCTTCCTACTGCTGTAACAGTTTGTGCTTGAAAAGTCTCTGACTCTTTGATCTGTAATCTTTCTGCAGCTTTCCACATCCACATTTTAATCTCAATTTAAAGGATATCATTCTCTCCTTCCTGACTATATGTTATTGCACAGTGGTACCACCACCAGAGATAAAAGTATCATTACTACCAGCATCTTTCACCGAGAATTATATATTTAATGATTTAATTAATGAGTGGATGGTTAGATAAATGAATTGATGAGTGTGTGGATGGTATGTGTTAGATGCATGAGAAGATGAATGAATTAGTGCATGGATTCATGGCATGCTAACATGGTTAAAATAAAGAAATAGTTTATTTCTGGTTGATAGCCTTGTGGAATAAGATGTAACTCCAAATGCTTGCTCATGCCTTGAGCAGCCTTTATACTGGAGTGTGTTCAAGAGCTATTCTCTGACCCCACATACAGGAAATGTCTGAACTCTGTACTGTATTTGTTCAGGGTATGTTTCATTTTTGCAGAAGGATGCCCAATATAAACATTAGTCAGTTGATTTTTCACAGAGGTAAAATGAGCTTTTAAAAGCCCTTTATCCAAGATTGGCACTTTACACAGGTTTCAGTGGCTTGGAAGTGTTCTCACATCTAAGTTGCATTATGAATGCAGTGGATCTCAATGGAAGCTGTCTAGGGATTGGTGTTTCAGCTTCACAGAAATTGTCAGGGAAAGCAGAGGATATTTAGGATAACATAGGTTGGCTAGGATGGAAATCCAGTTTCACTGGATGCTTCACCACAAAAGTATTTACAAAGATGCTTATATTTGGTGAAAATGATGGCTGTGGTGAGGTACCAGGACTTCACATTTGAGTGGTCTGAGTTGAATCTCAGCTCTGATAATGGACTTGCCAATGGCAAGCCTAGAGACAAATTATAGCATCCAAACTAGTGGAAATATCCGACGATGCACAACAACAAAGAAATGGAGGTTTTGGAAGTGTAGCTCAGTGATAAATGCTAAGGAAAAGTTCCAGCATTAAGGAAAGAATGGAAGCTAGCAGTGAGGTAAAGGAGGAAGATAAAATGTAGCTTGAGCCACAAATGTGGGCTTTCAAGTTTATTTTCTAGTAACCGCATTAATCTAAACAAACAAGAAACAACTACATTTTTAATGTTTTACTCAATCCATGATGGCTTCATATGTAACCAAACATATTTTATTTAGCCTCTTCTACCCTATCTGTTATCACTGCAACACATGATAAAGATAAAAATATTAGAACTGGTCTGCATTTTCTTCATTACACAAAGTCGCTTCACTCTGTATAAAATGAGAATACCTCATTTTAGACCAGCTACATTTGAGGTGTCTGATGCCTCTGCAGAGCTAGTTATTGCTCTGTTAGTACAGAGTTACACACTTGAACAGATCTCACAGTCTGAAACTCCCCAACTTGCAGAACAGTGACTGTTTCCCAGAGAGCAAATGAGGTCATGTTGAAATTGCCCTATGCCCCAACTTGCTTCTCTGAAGTATAAGCAAGCATCTGGCACTTTTCTTAATTGACTTACATGGTTGTTTTATTTCCAATATGAAAACTTCATGATGTAAGGAGTGATGTCACTCAGCACTTTGTCCAGAGGGTAGCACACAGTAGGCATATTAATGTTCTGAGATGGCCATAACAAAGAATCACAATTTGCATGGTTTCAGCAACAACAATGAGAAATCTATTGTCCCACTGTGTTGAAAAGCAAAGGTCAGAAATAAAAATGTTGGCCAGGCTGTTTCCTTGAGAACAATAAGGAAGAATATCTCTAGTGTCTCACTTGTGGCTTGCTGTGGTTTGCTGGTGTGGTTCATCTGGTGGAAACATCAGCCCTGCCTCTGGCTTCATCGTCATGCATCTTTTCCCTTAGGTGTGCCACTATGTTCAGATCTCTCCTTTGCATAATATATAGTTGTGTGGTGCTAGAGAGCTAGCTTAGTTGGCAAGAGAACACACATTCATCTCCAGGATGCTCATACAAAGTTGAACATAACATGCGTCTCTAATCCCAGCACCGGGAAGATAGAGATAGGCTGTCTGGTTGCTTTCTGAGCAGCCAGCCTAATCAATTTGTGAACTCTATGTTCAGTGAGAAACTGTCTAAAAATAAAACAAAACAAAAATGGAGAAGGAAGATACCCTGGCCACTAAATTTACTGCTATATATGTGTGTGATGTCTATGTTCACACACACGTACATGCACATGCATGCATGAACACACCAAGATGCAGTTGTATTAGACTGGAGACCCGTGTACTCCTTGCTCTTGGGTGATCCCAGACTAACTTACTTCTCCACTTCTCTACTTCAGTGCTAGCCCCAACCTTGGTGTGTAACTTTGAGTGTAAAATAGTTCAACCTATAAAAGAAAGTTTCGTTAAATTAAATCAGTGGATAAATGTAGAATAATTAAATATAAAGAGAATGTCTCTGCTATAGAGAGGTTCCAGGGTTAATCCATCCATCCTGAAGATAGGCATATTGGAAATCAAATGAGACAAACCATCCAGTGCAGAGGCAACCCTGCTCACACACAGATTACTCAGTGCAAACACACACCTCACTAACAGGTTTGAATGTTACTATCCACTGGTGGTTTTGAATTGAATTAAATTCCCACTGGCCTCTGTTTTCATAGGCATTGCTGTCTCGGAATTTTTAGACCAACTAACTAGAATGACACCCTAGGTTGCTCACAATAATTTGGCCAGGCTCTTGGTCTGTTAATGCCTGAAACAAAATTGTTCAATTCTGTGCTGCTTCCATCTTCTCCGCCAATAACACAAGCATTTTCTAAATTTCTAGAAACGAAGCCTTTTCTCCTTTAAGTCAGTGGAACTCCGTGTGCTTCTCAACTTTTGCCACCCACCCAGCTCAGTGTTCAAGCAGGCAGGTGTCCTCAAAAGACCACACAACCTCAGCTATAGAAGAATATTCCTGATGCCCCGATAGGCCCTGTGTGAATCACCAGCCCACCTTCAATATCAAGTGGTACATTGGCTTATGTGTGGGATTACAGACCTTATTGGAAGTAGGGAAAGACTCCATTACAGAATTTAGGAAAATGGGGCTCATTTCCTCAGCTCCTCTGATCACATTTAAAAAGTAGTACACTGGGATGGCACTGTAGCTCAGGGGTGCACTGCTTGGGCTGGGATCATGCTTACTACTGAAAGAAGCATGAAGAAGTAATAGTGGGGTCTTTCATTACTGGCATGCATATACTGAGTTGTGTCTCATTGATTATGGAAAGCCCACACGATGTTTTAGTCCCCTTTGGGTCTGATGCCTAGAACTTTGTGTTTTGGTTGTCAGCTTGTCATGTCCACATTCAGCTTTCTAATTCCCCATGGAAAGTTACCAGAAGAATGAACGGGATCCAGAAATGCATCAGGAATGCATACTGATTGCCACTGCTGTATTTGTCAGGTAATATAGATAGAAAATGCAGGGAGTATTGAACATAGACTATGCCCAGAGCTTACTACAAATCTCAAACAACATGTATAAACTGCCTGGCCTTTGAGACCTTAGTAAATGTATTGTTGTTGGATGTTTCTCTTAAATGTGCATGAAAGATGCCAACTACCCCTCAGTTCCTAGTAGTACATGTGAGGCTCAGGAAGATCATGTGGAACCTCCCAGGAACTTTCCATCCTACCCTTGGCTGGGATATTATGAGGGTACCACTAGAGAAACTAAACACCGCTGGAGAAATAAATAGCCTCTGTCCAACATATTTGACCTGAAGGGATGTTTCCTCTTCATTTCCATATCTAGCATTTGAGTTGCTTTGCATGAGGATGCAACATCAAGGAGGTGACCTCATGCATGTCTCTCTTCCTATTTCTTCTTCATTGTGACTGGCTTTTCCTTGGGAAATGTCATTGCTGCATTTCCTTTGCATTGTGGCCAAATGTGGGATCAACTACTCTGTAAAGGCCATGCTGGTGGTCTTTTGTACCTAGTGTTCTTTAAGACAGACTAGGCCTCTGTCTTTAAAAACCTCACAGTACAGTAGTCTACTGTCAGTCCTGTATGTCAGAGATAGTCTCAATGTCATCTTTTACTTCCCTTGTATTCACTCTGCCACTCAGCGTCATTCCCCTATTTTAGCATCATGCCTACCTTCCATTTACTGTTTTGTCAAGATATTTCATTCCTCAACTATTTCTTGTCCACTCTTCACCTGCAGGCTTAGACATCAGCTCTTTTCAAGGACATTATTGACCATTTCAGTTCTTCTCCTTCCTTCTCTCAAGACATGTATCCCATTGTACAGAAAATGCCAAGTCCATCTCAGGACACAGGCTAGCCTAGATCTCGGAGGTATTTGGGCCCCAGCTTTCTAGTTTATCACTGTAGGCCTTAGCTATACCTTGGAAGAAGTGAAGCTGCTGAAAGGATTCTATCTTGCTTCTTGAATAGGTTACAGCCCTTACTTTCTGGCAGTCTCTCTGGTTTCATTTCTTCTTTGTCTGACAATAATTCATTTTATGACAGCTCTTTTTTTCCCTAGCTGGCAAACTATTAGAGGCTAAAACTTATGCAATGCACAGTGAGAGACAAGGTCATACTTTATCATCTTTGCCTGTTGCCATAACCAGATTAGACAGTTTTCTACAAGTGAGGTGAATACCAGCCAATTGATATTTATCATGGCAAACACCTTGATTACAAACTGTAGGTGAACATGAGGGAAATGTAAAAAGATCCTTATGACAAGCTCCTGTCCTTAAGGAGGGTTTAGATTCTTGAGAGCCATGTAATATCCATAGGACAAAATTGAGTTATTTAAAAGACACCAAATTTTACTTTTATATACTCCTCATAGATAGTATTGTTGTTATGGCAGAGCATCTGAAGGAAGCAACTTATAAGAGAAAGGTTCATTGGCTGACAGCTTTAGGGTGCTGTCCATCTTGGAAAGGAAGTCAGGACAGCAAGAATGTGAGAGATCTGGTCACATCGCCTCAGGAGTCAGAGGGAAATGAATGCTGGCTCTCAGCTTGCTTTCTGCTTTTTGGGTAATCTAGGGATTCAGCCCAGGGAACAGTGTCACCTACATTTCAACTGAGTCTTATGCCTCAGTTAACCAAATCTAGACAGTCCTTCAAAGATGTGCACAAAGACCAGTTTCCATGGTCATTCTGAATCCCAATGGATTGATAATTGATATTAACCATTACCAAGGTATTTGTTGAGTCTTTGCTGGGTCATGTTTCATTAAAACCACATAATAACTGGCTGTGTTTATATGTCCAGCTTTGAGAAGGGCCTGAGATGAAGATAATATGTTGATTCATGACTATGCAACATACACTTTATTGATAGTTAGAAAAAATTTACAGCATGTAATATGCAGAACTGTATGTGAAAGGACCCATGCCTTTCAATGTATTTGAAATGTCTACCTTTACCTTTTATAAAACAGCCCATAATCTATTGCAGCATCCCAATGGGGATAACATATGGCTCTCTTTTCAGCACTGTGAGTTAAGTTCTCAACTGTACCAATTGGATGACAGAGATTTGATGACTTTCTGGTGGCATTTTTAGTCACCTACTGTGGTGCTTCTCTCATTCCGGACTGCTTAGTTTGCTTGTATGGTATCCTTTTAATATAAAAACTAAATGTCACACTCACAAAATCTTAATGTTGACTCTGAAGGTGTATGTGTCATTGTTACTGTCTCTAAGTCATAGCCTCAGGATAGCTATAAGCAATCTACTGAAGGAGAAAAAATCCACTAAGCAGGCTTAGCAATGGTGGGGGTCATTTCAAGGTGTCTTGAACATAGAGTTGACACTGATGTGGTTGTGGAGGAGATGGTGGTGGTAGTGGTTGTGGAGGAGATGGTGGTGGTAGTGGTGGTAGAGGTCGTGATGGTAGTGGAGTTGGCGGTGGTAAAAAGAGGTAGATTGTGAAAATGTGATGTCCTTCATATCAGAGCCAGAACAATTCTTACCAAATTATTATGTAAAGTACATTTATGAGGTCCAGCAAGATGACGTAGCAAGTAAAGTCGCTTTCTATAAAAGCCTGATGGTCTGAGTTCCTTCCCTGTAACCCATACAAAGGGGGAAGTGGGGAATATACTTCACAGTGTTGTCTTCTGCCCTCTGCATGTATACCACAGAGCACATGCTCCCACAAGAGCCATATACATGTATACTAATGACAAATGAATAAGCATTTAAAATGCAGTTTATCTGTCCTTTCCCTTCTGAAAAGATTTTATCCAACATTTATTTGCAAAATTCTGCTTCCTATATGTTGATCTGCCTTTGTGTCCATATGACTTTATTTATGATGGTGGTGGACTGGTCTGTCTGTCACTCAGAGGTGGTCCATGACAGAATAGCCAGAGCAGCCGAATGTTCTTTTACATACCTATTGTGAACATTTGAAGCAATGTAAAGCAGTGACTGTGTCAATTCCGTTTCCCAGTTCAAACAGTGTGTCAAAGTAGCAAGAAGTTTCCCAGAAAACAGTTGGTGAAAGTTTACAGGAGGGACCTTCCTCAATGTATGTTTTTAACTTTCTGTGTTTCTATACACTTATTTGAATATAAAACAATAAAATAATAATGATTCTAAAGTTAAGTTCCAGGAACAGAAGTATATTGGATCAAATTACATCACACACCTTTGCAGTGATCTCTTGAGAACTTGTGTGGTATCTCAAAGGCCCTCATATGTAAAATGATGATAATATTTGTACCTATGCTCTGGCTCTGTGGGATGCAGTGAAAGAGTGACATTTTTAGATCATTTATGACACTGGCAAGTATATATATGGTAAGAAGCCTTCTAATTATACTCTTACTAATACTTTTAGCAGCTTCACCATCATCAGTAACCTTATTAACTACCTTGAGTTCTGTAGCTTAGGATGGTAGGGATAAAATTCTATAACCTATTAGTAGCCTCCAGCTTTGCCATACATGTTAGAGACATTTTTCAGCTTTCAAAAATACTTTTGGTTGAATGGTCCTAACAATAGCCTTATATATGCCAGCCCTCTCTGAGAACACAGAGGTCAATGGTTGCTGATAGAAAGCACTATGTGCACTGAGTCTGGCTATATCACCTTATAGCATCAAACCATATACCTTCTTGTCTGAGAAGGGGGTGTATTAAGATTGTTTCACTCCCAGACCCCTCGCACAGATGAAGCTGGGAATACAGCTTCTGCTTGTTCGTGGAATTCAGGGGCCAAACACAGGAAGCTTGTCACATATAGACAGGAATCTCTTTGTGAAAAGATATCCTATAGCACTGTATTGGGCAATTCCAGTGGGGACCATATTCACCAGTGCAGAGCAACAGTGGATGGTGTTGACCACGATCTGGGTACTGTGTACATCAGAGAATGTCTCTGTGGGCATAGAGATGAAAGCATGTCTCCATCTAGTAAACACTTTGAATATGTGTGAGTCTCTGTGTGTGTGTGAGCTCACACACACGTTCATGCATATATGTGTGCCTGTCACACTCTAAGAAGCATCACACAACAGGTATGAAAACATAGAGGAGATTCCTTAAACTCATGGGACTTACAGTTTGGTTGAGCCTGGGGCCTTGTATATGCTTGGCAAGCACTTGCAGCCACTCTACTTTTATGTTGAGAACAGGTCTTGCTATTTAGACCAGGCTCATGATGAACTTGCCACCTCCTGTCTCAGCTATCCTAGCACCTGAGGTTATAGGACTGTGCCAGCGCACAGATAAGATCTTTCAAGTATGAGTCCCCTCATGTTCTGGAGTACTGGTGAGCAGGATGAGGAAACCTCCCTCCTGAGTGTCTGAGGTCGATGGCCAGGGTTTCAGTCTTTACAACACTGGCAATCTTTTAAGAAACACGCACTTTCCCCTTTGGAAATATCACCTCCAAAGCAACTATCTCTAGGTTCCTGATTTGAACAGAGTACCATAAATATTTGATGATTGCTAACTTTTAAGGAGTGGAGAAAAACAACATCGCCTTCTGTAACTCCAAATGGAAAACTCAGGCTGGAACATTTGGCAAACATGACACCTCATCTTTGCAAGCCTGCCGCCCACTCAGGCGGTTTGTGTTTCTGGGGCTGCTGTTTGTCAGCCGTGGCGGGATGGCTTCTGTCCTCTTGAGCTTCCATGTAGAGGCTGGGGAAGTGAGCTGAAACAAATTGCTGTCCCTGGAGTCTGTGGTATGGATTATTGCTGTTTTGGCTTCTGGTTTGCTGTGAACTCTTGACCTAAGGGCAGCATCTCAGCACTCACTTTAAGTGGTGCTTTTCCATAAGCTAGAAGAGTTATAAGACTAAATCTGTATTGGCCAAATGGAGGTTAGGTTTGAATTTACTTCTTTTTAAAAAATGAAGAGTACAGGAGTCTGGCAGCTGAGTAACCTTCACTTACTAGTAGTTTATGAGTATGAGTGTCCTCCGTCCCTCAAAAATGATCACCAAACGCACACGTTGAATTCTTTTTAAAATTTATTTATTTTTATAAATTACAGTTTATTCACTTCATATCCCAGCTGTAGCCGCCTTCCTCAACTCCTCCCAATCCCATCTTCCCTCTCTCATCTTCTCCCGTGCCCTTCTTCAAGTCCACTGATAGGGGAGGTCCTCCACCTTTCCATCTGACACTAGCCTATCAGGTCTCATCAGGACTGGATTCTGTGTCTTCCTTTGTGGCCAGATAAGGCTGCTCCCCCCTCAAGGGGAGGTGATCAGAGAGCCAGCCACTGAGTTCATGTCAGAGACAGTCCTGTTCCCCTTACTAGGGAACCCTCTTGGACACTGAGCTGCCATGGGCTACATCTGTGCAGGGGTTCTAAGTTATCTCCATGAATGGTCCTTGGTTGGAGTATCAGTCTCAGAAAAGACCCCTGTGCCCAGATTTTTTGGTTCTGTTGCTCTTGTGGAGCTTCTGTCCCCTCCAGGTCTTTCTATCTCCCCCTTCTTTCATAAGATTCCCTGCACTCAAACCAAAGTTTGGCTATGAGTCTCAGCATCTGCTGGGTAGAGTCTTTCAGAGGCCCTCTGTGGTAGGCTCCTGTCCTGTTCCCTGTTTTCTCCCTCTCCCGATGCCCCTCCCATTTGGCTTTCTGAGTGAGGATTTATCATGTTGAATTCTTACTCCATGAGGTAATGTAGTCAATGCCTTGTTGAATCTTCCATCATCAGTATCTAGACAATGATTGGTGCAGTTAATGTTCACAAACATGTTTTTTGGGCTAGGGGGATGACTCTGTAGGTAAAGTGCCATGGGAGCACCACCACTAAAATCACCATGTCTCACTGCCGCCAACACTGCCACCACTTCCACCATCACCAGTCACCACCACCATCGTCATTACCCTTTCTGATGACCACCATAACTGCCATCTTGCTTACCACCAGTGTCTTTATGTTCATGTGAATTCAGTAAAGCAACTTCCAAATCAGACTAATATGTGTAAATTTCTGGTCCTCCCATTAACCGATGGCTAGTCCACCTAGGTGAACTAGTATTGTTTTTACTCTTCAGTAAGGGCTTAGATGTAACTTAGTTTCACATAGAGAGTTGGAATTGTGAGAATTGCAGTGACCCACAGCAGGTGAGGGCCCAACACCGGCTCTGTGTCTGTGGAACTGGAAGGGCCCAATGTCATCCTCCAGGTCACCAAATATATTCCTACTGATATTCTCTGCCCCTAAAGAATGACAAAGGTATCACAATAAAGAATTGTCTGCACCACTGTCTCTATTTTGTGAACACAGAAACTGACTTACAAGGATTGCTTGCCAACTCCTCCACCTCAGCGCTCCCTGATTCTCAACACTTTACCTTGATCCCCTTTGACAGTATTGATAAAAGGCTAGCTGCTACCAAATGCTGGAAATTACTGAGCATTATTTAGCATGTTTTATAATTTTTATTTTCCCACCCATTTTAATATTGCAAAGGGGTTCACTTACCTAAATGTTTCGTAATGCAAAATTAAGCCTTTCTAGTATGTTCTTTCCCAATGCTATGCAGTTTATTTTACTTAAAGAATGTTGGTGTGGAGTTTCAGGGAAGATAGCTCATTTGGTAAGGTGTTTGCCACACAAACAGGAGGATCAGAATTCAGGTCTCCAAAACCCATGTGAAAATCTGGCATGGGAACATATAGCCATGATTCCAGCTCTGTGGAGACAGGCAGATATCTGGAGCTCGCTGCCGAGGCAGACTACCAGATTCGGTGAGAGACCTTGTTGCAAAAAGTTAACATGAGGAGTGGTTGGAAAAAATAAATTCTGCCCTACACACATACACACACTACACATATAGGCATACACATATACATATTTAAAAGAATATTGGTCTGATACCCCTATTCTTAGCTTTGACATGATATCACACCTACAATTTGAAAAAATAACCTTCTCTGAGTACAGTGAATTTGAATGTTTGGGGAGACCCTTGATTGTACTTGGCATGAATCCCCCCTCTGGGATTCTGAGACAACTTTGCTGCAGACCTTTGTGATTTGATGATTTGAAAAGAATCCTCAAGTTTCTGATGAGCCCAGGACATTGCCCATTGTTTTCTTGATGCTGCCAGAAGCAAGCTACTTTATATGCTTATTTTGTTTAATAATTAGAATTATTTTGAAGAACTCTCATTATCATCCCCACGGAGTTTGTCCACTTTGGACTCCCCACTTCTCTCCCAGGTTGAAGGTTGTAGGAGTTATCAGGAAGGACAAGAAACACTTAACTCTTGACAGGAGTTGTGTCCCCACATGCAGAGCTGGAGTCTGACGAGGATAGACCGGGGTTCTCTAGAGTAAGCAGTTCAGAGAGAGCAGCCAGCACATTTTCTAAGAAGCTTGAGTGCTGCTAGATTTAGTCCTGCCTGCCTGGTGCGTTGGGGAGTTACACCCAGGTTGAAAATGTAAGGATGGCAAGAATGATTTTTATTTAGATTTTTCTTTCCAATGGTATATAACTAGGAATTTAAAAAAAATAGCTATCAATCATCAAGGGTTTTCCTAAATTAGTGCAAGAAAAAGGCAGGAAGGTTAACATCTTCCAGGCTTTTTGGCCCTCACATCCCCCCTCATATAATTTAATTACAAGTATAGTCAGCTTAGAATTCCCATCCACTCCCTCCATTTCACAGCAAGCAGTGTCAGTGATAAGCAGCTCTCTGAAAAAAGGTGCATGGGACCCTTGGAACCACTCCTCTGATGAGCACGAAAGACAGGGTCAAATATAATTGACATTGTTTGGACATGGCTCTCTATTATGATTTTAATAATGAAGGAAAAACCAAACGTCTGCTGCTTTAAACATAGGAAATCGTTTGGGCCCTGAAGCTGGCTTTGCGGCTGTAGGAGGGAATGCTTTATATGATGCTCATTCTTTCTGGTTGGAAGAAGAGATTGAACAATGAGGAAGAAAGAGACAGCAGAAGCAGCGCAGGCAGTGAGAGCCCTGTGCTGTTCCTTCATTGCACACATGATTGCTGGGATTTGGGGTCCTCTGGGCTCCTTTACCGACAGCATGCTGATGCACCACATTCTTATCTAAGGTATATGGGGACAGGGGCAGTGTTGCAATTTAGGCCATTTCACTGCTCCCGAGTAAAACTATCTGATAATTTAATGCACACCATGAGTGCTGCTGGTCCTGAGTGCTACTTTCCTTGACTTCAATTTGGTTTGGTTTGGTTTGTTTGCTTTGTTTTCACCAGACAAGGGTTCTCTGTGGAACCTTGGCTGTGTTGGACTCACTCTGTAGCCCAGGCTGGCCTTAAACTCACAGAGATCCTCCTGCCTCTGCCTCCCTGAGAGCTGAGAGTAAAGGTATCGACCACCACACCTGGCTTCATTTTGGTTTTTAATGTTTTAAACATTTTAATAGTCACAATAATACCTTGAAGTCACTCGATTGTTCCCATTTCACAGACTCCAGTGCTGGCATGTAGTGTAGGGCAGAAAGCCAGCAGATCAACACCCAGGAATCACCAGTGATCACATCTTGTGATCAACTTATGATTAGCCACATAGCTTTGTTATAAATTATTTCACATGTACTTTTGCTACTTTTTTGTGCATGTGTTTGTGTGTGTGTGCATGTGAAACACACACACACACACATGCTTGTGTGTGTAGGAACATGTGGGGGAAAGGTATGTCAACATGTGTGTGTTTATGCTCTCATGGTACACACCAAAAGACAACTTTAAGTATCATTCTAGCCAGGCATTTGCCACCTCATTTATTGAGACTGATCTCTCATTGGCCTAGAAGTTTACGAACAGCCTAAACTGCCTAGCCATAAACCCCAGGGCTCCACCTGCCCCTGCCTCTACAGCGCTGAGATTACAAGCATGCATCACCATGTTGGGAATTTAAAAAAAAATGGATTCTATGGAAATGAGTTCCAATGCTCATGCTTGCAAGGTAAGTACAGTAAGGGCTATGCTGTCTCCCCAGCCCCATTATGGTAATTATGGCAGTTTTTAATTTACCTGTAACCATCTCTTGATCTCTTTGAGCCTACTTCATCCTCCAATCACACCTTCCACACACCCCCAGCCCCAAACGTTCTTCCTTCTTTCTCCGAAATGAAATAAGATAGTAGCAAGCTCCCCAGTGGATTTTATAACTTTGCATATCATATATTTAGTTTAGTAATGAAAAATTCCTGCTCCAGGCTATGCATAGAATAGCATTTCTAATGTTTTTTAAATAGCTATTAGTGTAGTGGAGCTCAGTGTGTGTGAGTGTGTGTGTGTGTGTGTCTGTGTGTGTGTGTCTCTGTTCCCTTCCACTACCTAATCATCTGCTCAGTGGTGCACTCTGAAACCCAGAGCAGCAGCCAGGGGAGGAGCGAGCTGTGATTGATGGGCCAGGCCTCCCTTGCAGAAGAGTCCCATCTGGGGCTGGTTCTGGATGCAGTCAGATGTTGAGGGGGAGGTCAGCCAGGCAGGCTTGTCTCCCCCTCCATCAACACCCCGATCATTCTCACAGTGCCCAGCCTGTACACCATTGCTCCTCACCGAGCCTTGCTCTGGGCAGATGCTCTGTGGTGTGGGATTAGAACAGCTGCTAAGTTTATGGAGGAGAGAGCATGCAGCATGGTGCAGCAGGTATTTTTGAATTTTTACTTGAAACTGTGATTTGGATGGAGCAGAAGCATTGCCTTGCGTTTTTTAGTGTTAAGTCTGGATTTTCAGAAGACAGTTTTCATCTTTCATTGTGCCTGGTGAAAGGACAGAAGTATTGTAGAATGTTTATGTGTGTGTGCCTGTGTGTGTACCTCTGTGTATCTGTGTGTGTGTGTGTGTGTGTGTGTGCACATACGCATATATGTATATGTAGGGTTTGGGGAAGCAGGTGCTCTTTGCATGTATCTGTGCTTGTCCTAGGACCAGCAGGTTAATGGTGTCATTTTGCGTTTTTTCTTCTATGTTTTATTACCCCCCGGGCATGATGCATTTTAGCCCATTTCAGTTCAGCACAAGAGGCGTTCTCTGAATATGTGCAATTTCCTGCCAGAGAAGTAGATCAGAGCAGACCAGGTTAGGGAACTCAAGTAAAACAAACTGTCAGCAAGACTGCAAGCTGCAAGCAGCCACCAAGGATAGACAGGCTCCTCCAGAGACTTTACCTCCATGTGTGCTTGTCGGGAGGGTCTTAGGAAGAACAGATGCTTTCCTGGGCCATGTGGACATTTGTAATTAGTGGGCATATTAGTTCTTGACAAGTCCCATGCATTTCTTCATTCTAAGAGCTGGGCCGTTTGGAGGAGGGGCTTCAGGCAAGAAATAGACAGGAAAAAAAAATATACGTCAGAAAGGGAGATCTCTAAGTTTGACTATAAAAGCTGAGAAAAACACACAAGTATGTGTACATACACACACACACACACCCTACCTACAGGAACATATTTGGTTTTGCTTTGTTTTAAAGTCGGCCTCAGCAGCCGTACAGTCAGGCACTTTCCCTTCTCCTGCCATGGAAGGACAATGACTCTTTCTTAGTTAAATGTGTTCTGCATTAGTTTTCAGGCCAACATGTTCTGCAACGTCAGCCTGCCTGCCGCTGTTTGTTCTCGTGGTTCTCTAAGAGTTGTTCTACTAAACAACTCCGAGTGATACGTGGCAGAAGGAGGATGCCTGGGGCTGGGTGGAGGAGTGGGAAATGGCAACAAGCACAGCACTCCGCCTGCATCCACCTCAGAGACAGAGCATCGATTTTTTCTGGTGTCCAGGAAAGCATGCTGAGCATCTGAGATGTGGCTCTGTGAATGTGTGCGTACATGAAGCTAAACAGATTACTGCTCCTATCTTAAAATAGCAATAATATTCTGTCTATTTCATGCTTCAGTAAGATACTTAAATGAAAATGACTTTTAGATTTTTTTTTCTTTAAGGAATCTGGTCTGTTTGCATCTTAATAATCCCATTGCTCTTGGTAAACAAGTGTGAGGAGTCTTTGGAACGTCCTGGGTAACACCAGACCCCACGTCACTGGGCAAGTTTTCACTTGATCTGATGGAGCCATTTGTTCTATGAAGACAAGGGAGTTTCTTCTACACTTTGCCTCATGGGCCTTATTTAGTCCACACTTCCACACAGCTCTACTCTGCAGCATTGTAGGGCTTAAAGCATGTGAGATCCTGACCTCTGCCTACTCACCCTCCCCCTTTCCTTATACTGAGCAACAACCTAAGAATGTCATAGCAGAAGAAATTGGATGTTAAGTTTGCACAAGCTCTTGGAGTGCTTGGCTGGTGATGTGGGGGATACTGGCAAAGCAGAGTTACCCCTCCATCAAGGAGGGACACCCATAAGCACCTCGACTCTGAAATTACCCACATCTCCCTGACTGTTCCATTGGTGTAGGGAAAAGTGAAGGCCTGCCATTGGTATAGAAGAGGCAGCCTCTGAAAAGAGAGAATTGTCTGGCCAGAACACTCTCAGTGTTTCACCGGTCCTACTCATCTACAGGAACGTGGCTTTAGCAGTCTACCAGGATCTTGTTTGCATACCTAGAATGTACCCTGACCTGAAGCAGAAAGGATGTCCTTGCGATCCATGTAATTTTCTGAGAAAATTTGTTTCAACCTAAGCTAAGAACAGAGGAGCATCACTAGGGAGGGAAAAAGACATCTCTCAAGTCATTTGAAGGTGAAAATACTTCCATCGGAAGTACACTGATCTTAATTAAATATTAGCTGTAATTAGCCTAAAGTGCAAATGTTGGGAATATTAATTAGGGTCTCTCTGGAGTGGCTGTCAGTGTTAATAAGTAACTATAGGAGGTCCTGCCAACGTCTGTTTGAGACCTCCAGGTAAAAGAGGCAATACAGAGCCCCAAGGTACCTAAATGCTAGCTGTGGTCCACTTGGTTTTCACTGATTTGGTCTTCAGAGCTTGACATCTCATGTCTGCCAGAGTGGCATCAATCTTGAGAGACTTAGGTACTCTGGCTCTGGAGGTACTCGTACCTACCTGGTCTACATCTTTCTTGTGATAGACTCAAAATACTCTTAAGGCCTCAAACCTGAGACAGAACAGAGGTTCCCTATACTGCTGTAACGCCAGGTACCCAGGGGCACCTTTTGCATCTGACAAACAGAATCACAGGTATTTCACACCCAACACCTCAACATCTGGCTTCTCCACCCTAGGAGGTGAAACAGGTTTGAGTAACATGATATTTGTTCCAAAGAGGAGTATGGCCATTTCACAAACTAAACTGACCTCCACAGCAGATGATTCTCTTGCAAAATGAAAGTTGAGCATGAATCTGAGTTCAACTCCCGGCTTTCTCATGAATGGCCTGTGTCCTGGATCTGGAATGATCTTTTAAAAAAAATCTGTTCTATATGGGATTCTCAAAGAATTAATAAAAATATTAAAATACAAAGAAAAATCTGTTCTAGATGAAACATTTCTGACTACTAAATTAAAGGGGTCTAATAATGCAAAGCAAGAATTCTAGACATTAGCTCTATTAGCCTTTGAGACCCATGTGTAGTTCTTTTTGAGGAAAGGGCCTAGTTTTTATATTCCTGGGATATGGCAAATCACTGCTACCCAAGAAATAAACATAAGAGCATAGCCGTTTTGAGCTGTGACAGCTCAGCCTCCAGTTATTGGCTCAAATCTCCTTAGAGTATCCATATATGTGTAAGAACTGTTGACAAAGTACCAAGCTGGACGGGAAGAGCCATGTTGCTTAGCTTATCCTCTGAGGACCAGTGGGTAGAAGGGACAGTCTGTATAGAATGTGTGTGTGTGTGTGTGTGTGTGTGTGTGTGCGCGTGCAGTGTGTGTGTATGTATGTGTATGGGTGTGCCTGTGTGTCCATCTAATATTATAATAACATATCTAGTGAAGGAAATAAAATTCCAGAAAAGAGATTCTAAATTATTATTTGTGTGGTCATCACTGTTGTCAATATGAAGAAGTAGCCAAAATTACCTCTTTTTTGTTTAGAGAGGATGTGTCCCTTTTCTTCTCTTTCTATGTGGCTGTTAGCCTCATATCCTGCCGAAACTCTTTGTACAATAATGGTTCCTTAGCTGGGTTTACTATATCTAATGCTGTTCTGCCCTAGCTGCTGAAAACATTTTTTATACGCAGGTCCAGACAGTAAATAGTTTAGATTTTGAGGGTCAAATATTCTCTGTCACAACTAACCAACTCTGTGCTTGATGTACAAAAGCAGCTGTAGCCAATTTGTTAAACAAATGAACCCATTTATTGGATTATGTCCCAATAAAACCTCATTAAAATGAGCAGTGGGCCTGGTTTGTGCTATAAGTTGTTTGCAAAGCCAAGCTCTATAGAATACATTCTTTGATTCCCCCAAGGGAGAAAAAAGTACTAAAATGCCATAACAAAATGGTACAGGGTATATATAGGTTGGGCCCTTAGAAATCCACCTTAGAGAAGATACAAGAGCAGGGCCTTGTAATCTCATCTGTTCAGAACACTGATAGGAGAATGACAAGTTCAAGGCCTACTTGATGACTCTCTGAAATGACACCCTGTATCAAAATGAAAAGTAAAACCAGGTGGTGGTGGCACACACCTTTAACCCCAGCACACAGAGGGTAGAGGCAGGCAGATCTCTCGAGATCGAGGCCAGCTTTATCTACAGAGTAAGCTCCAGGACGGTCAGGGCTGCACAGAGAAACCCTGCCTCAAAAACCAAAAGAGAGAGATAGAAGGAAGGGTACAACTCAGAGCAAGCATTTGACCAGCCTGAGACCCTGGATTTTATCGCTGATAAAGAGGGAACAAAAGAAAAGGGTAGGAAAAATAAGATTTTAAAAGTTTGAGTTATGCATGATGAAGCTGCTCCAGGGAAGTGAAAATGCAGAATTAAGATGATGGTTTAAAAAGTCATGTATGATTTTAGGAAGATGTACCTTCAGTAAGATTTCACCAAAACACATGAACACACAGGCATGTACCAAATGGTAACTGCACAGGGGCATCGGAGAAGCTGATGATCTGGAGCAGAGGAACCCTCTCACATTGTCTGTATGTATGAAAACACCAAGTCACACCTCTTATATACATCCATTTTTATGTTAAGGATAGTTTAGTTAAGATATTGAAAAAAAAGAATATATGTCCTTTCTTGTGACTCAAAACAGGATTGTCCCTAGCTGCCCCTGCAGATCTCTCGTCTTGACCTGAGGTCACTAAGACCTGAATGCTTCTCCTGTTTCCCCTAGCACCTTGGCACCATTTTGTTCTGTGTAACCTCACCAGCACACATGTCCACTTCAAGTGGCACCCCTTGGCAGCCCCAGGCTTATGATATTACTATTATTTCTACTTCTATTTCACAGAGGAAAAAGAGCTTCCCAAATACTGTAGCAATATTGCAGGCTGACAAGAACTCAGTATGATTAGGAAGAAAACTGAAGTGTTTGCTAAATAGAAGGGCATGTGCCTGCACTGGGATTGGCAGATGATATAACATGGCTCAGTCTGGTTTTAAGCCAGAGCAGGACCAGAGTATAGCCCCTTCTGCACTCCATGGGCTAAGGGTGGTAAATGCCCTCCAAAATGGAAGCAGGGAACACAATTACGTGTAGAATCTGAGCATGAGGTGACAGTAAATGATCTCTTCTGGTGTTCAGTGCTCTTATGTAGCGACCTAACCTCAGTCATGGCTGACCTACTGTTGTACCCAATGCTGTAGTAAAATGGTCAAAACAAAAAGAAGCATGTTTTCCTAGTGTCACAGGCCTCAGAACTGTAATGGAGGAAGAAAAGGCTGAGAAATGCATTCCTTGTAAAAGTCTTTACGCTTATGCTAAGTTTCCTTCTCTTACAAGTGCCATCTTCAACACTGCACAGTTGATGGTCCACTCTATAACGGTCCTCTCAAAAGCATGGGCTCTGTATTTGTGCCTTGCTTAGGTTTTGGTAGCAGAGGCTGAGGTCTCCCATTGGCAACACACATTGATCTTTGTGCCCTGGAATCCTTGCAGGATGATTAAAGTCACGTGTAGTTGACCATAGAAAATGGGAGAGACCACTATTTGCTGAGCTTAATTGCCTTCCTCCGTTCTCTCTCTCTCTCTCTCTCTCTCTCTCTCTCTCTCTTTCTCTCTCTTTCTGACTGTAACACTGTATCTCTTGAGACCATGGACATTTTAGCCTTTGGACTGCCGTTTCTTATGCTTTCTGCATATGTGTAGGCAGAGTGTGTGAAGGATGGTAGAGTTATGGGGGTGGAGGTAGAGGGAGGGAGATATTTCCAGAAATGGAAACATTTGAATTCAAGTTTTTTTTTAAATCTTTTGACTTGACTGTAATTATCATATCGCATGTTTAGGCTATAACTGAAGGGCGAATTGTTATATAATGCCCTGTACTTATATATTAAAAAAAGACAGAATCGGGGGAGGGACATTGATTAATGAGGCTCAGAGTTAAATCATGTATCTAAAAGGGGGAAAATAGGGATATCACAGGGGGTCTCTGAATTAAGCCCTAAATTTCCATTGGCTCCTTTTTTATCACTATTGGGGCCATCACAGATATGCACACAACAACTACAATCACACACACACACACACCAGTAAGATTTTTACTGGGACATTTCCAGACCACCTAATAGTTGAAGTAAGTCCAAATACTTCTCTCAATCACATAATCAAGTAGTTTGACTATTCTTGGCACTGTATCAAATCAGGGCTCCACTGTCACCATATACAACCTTTTCCAGCATTGAGATGAAACAAGGAGAATCTGCTGATGATGTGCAGACCCTGTAGTCTCAACAAGTTGGATCAGATGTCTTGGGGAAAGTGACTTTAGTATGTGCCTTGATTTTCCCACTTATAAATCGAAATAACGATGATGACCATGTGCTCATAGCCTTTGGTGAGGGTTAGCTGAGAGGCCAACGTTTAGGACTGAAGACCTTCAGCTGGACCCCAGAATGTGCTGGAATGCAGTCCCTGGGCTCTGGGGAAACAGTTCTGGTTGCAGAGCTCTAATGGTGTTCTCCTCCCTTCTTTTCTCCCCCCTCAGGGTAATCAGGAAGCAGCGGCAGCCCCTGACACAATGGCTCAGCCTTATGCCTCAGCCCAGTTCGCTCCGCCCCAGAATGGCATCCCTGCAGAATACACGGCCCCTCATCCCCATCCCGCGCCAGAATACACCGGCCAGACCACCGTCCCCGACCACACATTAAACCTGTATCCTCCTACACAGACGCACTCCGAGCAGAGTGCTGACACAAGCGCGCAGACCGTCTCCGGCACCGCCACAGTAAGTGTTCTGGGACCTGGAGGGTGCTGTCCCTGAGCAGGTGCTCCTGCCCGGCAGCTAGTAGTGGACTCTGTACCCTGTGTGTGCTGGGGATTTGGGCAAGCAAAGCAGCTCCAAAGCCTCTCCTTACACCACCAGTTTCCCAAAGGGTTCCTTAACAGTTGGGCATCCCTCCCCATTACTTAGAACATGTTTTCATTAGGTGTATTAATTTGTAAAATGACACAGGCATCTATTCTTTCTGTCTCTAAAATGCTGAGTTCTCCACAATGTCATCCCAATGTACTGCATACTTTTAAAACATCTCATGGATATGTGGGAGTCTGAGGATGTAACTACAAGGTAGAGCACTTGCGTAGCACCTCAGGCTCTTGGGTTCAATTTCCAGCACTGCAAAACAGGCAATAACGAAAAGCACAACGTGGACACATACAGATACAACAAATTTGCTCATTTGTGAGTGTATGATTTGCTGATTTGGAGAGCACTTACAAAGCTGTGCAGCCATTGCCAATATTAGATTTTAGAACATTTTTATGAGCCTTAAAACAAAGCTTGAGCCAGGTGTGGTGGTGCACATTTGTAATTACAGCACTGGGGGAGGCAGAGGCAGAGGTAGAGGCAGAGGCAGGCAGATGTCTATGAGTTCAAGGCCAGCCTGGTCTACAGAGCAAGTCTAGGACAGTAAAAGCTATACAGAGGAACCCTGTCTTGAAAAACTAAAACAAACCAACAAACTAAAGCTTATACCCATTTCCAGACCAGCCATCTTCATCCTAGGGTGAGCGCGATTGAGACTTATCTATATTATATTGTATGTAACCATGCCTTCTGATGTGTTATTTGTTGGATCATGTCTCAAATAATCCAGGCTGGCCTGCAGCTTCCTAGGTAGGTGAATACAAACTTCTGCTTCTCTCCTCTGTAACTCTAACGGGCTGGATTACAGGGTGCACCACCATGTCCAGTTTATGCAGTGCTAGGACTGGAGCCCAGGGTTTTGTGCATTCCAGGCAGGCACTCTACCAACTAAGCTATACCATTCAGCTGTAGTTTGTGGGGTCCTGTTACTGGTACATAGGAAAGGGATAGATGTGAGAGAATAGTAGCTGGGTAGGAAAACTGTGTTGGTTATAAACAGAATATAAACAAAAAGTTGGATTGGATGGATCAGAAATAAGCAAACAGGAAAAAACAGACATTGTATCATTACCTTGTTACAACTAGTATATATGACCAGTAACCAAACATGACCATGGACATCAATAATTACATTAAAATTAGATGGTGCACATCGGTGAGCCACCTGTGATAATTAAGGATCCAGAAATTTGTATGGTCCATATCGACAAGAACTTCCTTTGCAAAATTCCTTAGACACATGAGCACACACCATGTCCAGCTTTAAGCTCTTAACAAGTATAAGGTAATGCTGTTTTTCCCTTCTACCCTCAGGGTCCTGGGAACCCAGAATGCTGACACTGTAACCTGTGTTGGGCACATGATACATTTTGTGAAGTGTAGCAAATCACTGGGTAATTTTGTAAGATTCTAAAGGTAGCATATACTCTCATACTTTCTAATGCCTCCACCCTATTTTTTGTTGTTCTTTCTATAAAGTGTACATATCACCTATAATTAATGTCTAGTGTATTAAATGTGGAGGCATTGATACATTCTGAGAGACTGCAACCACCCCTACCAAAAGCAAATTCTTCCATCTCCCACCCCATGCCAGTCCTTCATTCCCCTAGTACATGGGCTGTCAGCCACCCATCTGCTTTCTAACCTGCATGATTTGTCTCTTACGGGCATGTCTCTCAGTCAGAGTCCTATACTACAAGGCCATTGGTGTTTCTCTCCTTTCACTGGGTTTTAATGTTGGCATTGGCATTCTTTTGTGTGCACAGTATTCACTACTGATATAGTCATCTGCTGAGGCCTTTTGGGGTGCTTCTTCCTTCTTAGTATTTGGAACATTGCTGCTGTCTCTTACTGGTATTTGGCTGGCCTGCATTGGCGATGTGTGCATTAGATTGATTATCTGGTTTAGCTAGTTTTTGCTGTGGTAATGTTGACCAACAGGTAATAGCTAGTTATGCAACAGAGAAAACACAAATACTTGCCTATAGATAAACAGATTGTACTATGAAATAGTATTCAACAATACAAAGTACTGAGCTTTTACATATGTAACTATGTAGATAAAAATAACAATACTGAGTAACTGAACAAAAGGAGAAAAATAAAAGGAGTGGTTGTTTGTTATTTATTGATAATTTTATGATTATCAGGGGTGGTAGAACCTGAGTATGTTGTTTTAGAACTTATAAAATTCTGAATTCAGTAATAATTATTAAGCTAACCCTGAGATGGTGAGGCCTAGAATATGAGGAGGTACCAAGTGACATCAATGGCATAACCAGATTAGAAATTGAACCAGGCAAGTGTGGGGCCATGGAAACCTGGACCTGAACTTGGGACATGTTGATTGGCACTATAGGCATCAATGAAGGCCTGCAAGCATGAAAAATTTTCTTTTCTTTCTTTCTTCTTTTTTTTTTTCTGACGTTATAGAAAGGTTTACCAGGAGAGTCAGAAGTGAAGTACAGAATAGAATAGTGAGCAGTGGAGAGACCATCTAGGAAGGCCAGGAGACAAAAATTGAATTGATGGAGTTGGGGAGAGGCTGGGAAAGACAGAGGTCAAGGACTGAATGCTGGGATCAGAGAAGGGAGCTTTGTACAGTTTAGGCAATGGGGACGATGAAGACAAAAGAAACACAGCAGCTGAAGTGAAAAGAAACTACAGAAAGCACTTTACAGGCTGGTTGCTTTGGGTTCAGTGATTTAAGCCAAGGAAAAGGTTTCTCTAAGGAACGCAGAACAGGACATAGGACATAGAGAGCATACACAGGACGGGGAGTAGGCAGCCACAGCATGCTTGAAAGAGAGAGCAGGCATAATAGGAAAGAGGAAACAATGTTTATACAACTTTACAGAGACACAGTGTGAACACAGTATACACACATCTGGAAAGTCTATCCTTGATCCATCTGAACCGTTGAAGATATGCATGGAACCTGTAACAATATCAAAAGTAATGAAAACATACATCACTTGCAATTTTCCCTATACCCCCTTGCCCTCTCATTCCTCACCTCATTCCCAGTCATCTAAATGAATCCGTCTTTCCACTATATACATTGCTTTCAGAGTTCATATCAGTGAAGCTGCCATTCTGTGCTCCTGTTTTCTGCGAATCATCATGCTTGCCTTCAGCTTCCTCCACACTGTTGCGTGTATAAGTAGCTCACTTCTTTACATTGCTGAACACTATTTACTATTTCATTGTATGGACATACCATAGTTCGTTTCTCCATTGACTTGTGCACAGATAGCTGGGTTTTTCTCCATGTCTACTCATGGAAAATATGACTACGAGCACAAGTAAACACATCAATTTCAAAACAAAAGAGAAGCAAGGATAAGTGGATTAGAGTGCAGGGAAACCTTGGTTCCGAAACAGAGACCGAGACAAGCACTTTCTTAAGACATTCATCTTCTTACTCTATATGATTTCATTTTCCAACTCATCTAATGACTGAGAGGTTAGGATCCTATTTGAAAACGAGGGCCTGATTCTGAATTTGGGCAAAGGTGTCCAGAATATGGTCCTGGAAAATCCTAGTATATTTGAAGATGTGGGATTCCTGAGTTTGGAGAATGTACTTATGGATTAGAGATGGCCATCACTTTGTCTTCTCTGCTCACATTTAAATGATGCACACTACGGGAGAGGGGGTGATAGAGGAAAGATCCTGTCTTTTCTGCTATAAGCAATTCTCTTTGACCAAAAAGAAGACGCTGAGTTCAGGTCCCCAGGCTTTCGAACATGTGCTCTTGCCTGTCAACCCTTCTCTCTGCCTCCAACACCTACTTTTGAATCATTTCTTTTTTTCTGTTCTCATCTTGTCTGTGAAAAGTTTACTGCAAATTGCCTCCATCTCCCCACATTTTGATGGAGTTGCTTTCTCTTCCTCTCAAGTTCTGCATTTCACATGAAGGAATTAAACTGTAAGGTGGATCAAAAGGATGGTTCTCTCAGAGCTGGATACACAGTCTTATATTAACAAAAAGTTACTGTTAAGCAGAGCCTATAGCTTAGCTCTAGAGCATGTACTTAGCATGAATCCACAGGGGAAAAAGGAAAGGTTAATGTTTGGAGAAGAGCTAAACTCTGTTCCTCCTAGGAGACTGTTACTCCTGAAATAGCCACCCTTTGACATATATATCCATGGTGTTTAATGTCATTTTAAGGACATTGTGGAGACCATGCTTTCTTGGAGAAACTGAACAATTTAGGGTAAAAGAAAACATCCATCCATATGGTGGCCTCCAAGAACATCTAATATATGCACATGACTTAACACAAATTGCAGGATCTCAAAAGGGAAGATAGTGTGCAACCCCAAGTTCCCACCAACCAGAGCTAAGTAAAACATTGGTAGAAAAGCTTTAGCAGGTCATCTTTGCCATTCCCCTGGGCCTGGGACCATTCCCTCAGGATGTTTTTCTGCTGTGTTTCTATTTTGTGTAGAGTTCCAAACATATCACAGATCACGGTGCTGATGGGGCCATTGCTGTATTCTCCTGGATACTGTCCCTGACAGGGTATTTTACTCTTGACATATTATAATTAGGGAGTTGCGAGTGGAGAATTCTCTTTGTATCTCCAATAGCAACTTGACTTCTATTTTTAACGCCCCTACAGTCTGCTTAAGTCTCCCACACTTTCCCACTCACTCTGAACTCTGATAGGATAAAGAACACGGGTGCTGGAACCCAGCCTCTGAGCTTGGGCTCTGCTGACAGGGAGAAGAACCACCTAAGGAGCCTCTGTGCTTTCCAGCAGAGTGCTTGCAGTGTCGTCAGATCTGATTAATACCATCAGGCAGTTCACTTTCATCTCAAGTCTAGCTCTAGGGATGGGGTTTACAAATAAATAAAACCCTTACTTAAGAAATATCTTATTTGGTTCATAAGATATTTATTGTTCAGGCATTTAGTTCTTACAGTTTTAAAAGTCAAACATTGATTACATTTCTTTTTATTGCTGAAGAAAATTCCATCTGGTCTGTGTACCACATTTTCTTTTTCTGTTCATCTGTTGATGGACATCTAGATTGGTTCTACTTCCTGGCTTTGGTGAGTGATGTAGCAACACACGTGCATGTTGACATCTCTCTGTGTTGTGACAACAGAGCCATTTGGGTACATGCCTCAGAGTGGTGTGGTTCTAGGTCTAGTTGTTTTCAGAAAACATCATTCTGATTTCCATAGAGGCTACACAAGATTACAGTCCTGCCAATAGGGAATAAGGGTTCATCCTTCTTGGAAAATAGGTAGAATTGAGAATCCTAATAAGCCAAACACAGAAAGATCATTACCATCTTTTCCTTTACATTCAGAACTGAGATTTACTATTGCATATTACATATGTGTGTGTGTTCATAAGATGAGGAAGGGAGTGGGAAGAAGGAAAGAAAGGATCTTAAGAGGCTGGGGAGAATAATGGAATGCATTTGGCAGAAAGGGGAGATATTTGTAGGTTGGAGGGGGAGCAAGAGGTAGGGCAAGGGACACTAAGGAAGGCAGTGATGGGGGAGACATATTAGAACACATCCATAGGAAAATGCCATAGTAAAACCCACTACTTTGTATATTACCTTTACATTTTAATTAAAGCTGTTATTTGAGGTCAGATCACCCAGGGCTGGAGAGATGGCTAATTGTATAAATCACTTACTAGGCAACCTGAGTTCTGATCCCCAGCACCTGTGTAAAAGCCACCAGTGGTGAAGTTGATGTGGAAGGGAGGAGTAGATATTGGTGGACCCTAGAGATTCCCTGACCTGCCAAACTACCTGAAACATAGAGTTCCAGATTCCGTGAACGTCCCAGTCTCAGCAAGTAATGTAGACAATGACTGAAGATATCTATCTCTAATCTCCACCCCCCCCCCCCTGATTTATAGAGACTGCTCCAGAGACTGGTCTACCAAAACCTCTTTTTCATAAAGTATTTTCAGAAGTATCTTATGCAGACGCAAGCGCAAGCCTCCATGTCTGCCCCTCTTCTCTCATCTACACTTTTGTCCCTAATTCAGCTTGTACATCCTCTAACCTCTCACCAGCTCAAATACTCACAATAATACAGCTAAGATCCTCTTATCACCTACATCAGCACCATGTTATAGGGGAATGTTATCTTAGAATCCAGGTCATTATTTTTGCTTTTGCATAAATTCTAACAGACAACTGCACCCCAGAGGGGGTGATGTAGATGACTTTGTCAATTGATCTGATCTTGTTGCTTTCCTCAATAAGACTATGAGGAAGAGTGAAGTATAAATATAAATGAAAAAGTCTACCTCTTATCATCTATTACTATTTCTTTTTTTTGTCTTTGTTTTTTTTTTTAATTTATTTATTTTTATCTCAGTCACAGGTTAGGTAATTTGAATCCCAGGCGTAGCCCCCTCCCTCATTCCCTCCCACCCTCCCACTCCCTCCCTCATCTCCCTACTCCCCGCCCCTATTTTAATATATCTTTAAAAAGAACATGGGTAATATCCGCTTATAAGTGAGTGTATACTGTGCATGTCTTTCGGTTTCTGGGTTACCACACTCAGGATGACCTATTCTAGTTCCATCCATTTGCCTGCAGATTTCATGATTTCCTTGTTTTTAATAGCTAAGTAGAATTCCATTGTATAAATGTGTCACAATTTCTGCAGAGACTGATGGACCAACCAAGAACTATGCATGGAGAGGACCTAGACCATCTGCTCAGATGTAGCCAATTGGCAGCTCAGTCTCCTTGTGGGTCCTGAGTAAGGGGAGCAGTGGTTGCCTCCGTCAAGGACTTGATTGCCTGCTCTTTGATCACTCGCCCCTGGAAACTTGACTTTGCTAGGCCACAAAGGAAGAGGATCCAAGCAGTCCTGATGAGATTTGATAAGCTATGGGCAAAAGGCAGAGAACTCCCTTTTTCAGTGGACTAAGGGAAAGGGGTAGGGGAGGGAGAAGAGGGAAGGAGGGAGGGTGGGATTAGGAGGAGTTGAGGAAAGGGGCTTCAGTCGGGATATATAATGAATAAATTGAAAAAAATTAAAAATACATATAAAATAAATTTCTAAAAAGGGGTTTGAAACATATATATTGGTCAACTAAGTAGCAGAAATCATTCATTAGTTTGGGCCTGAAGCATCTGCTTGCCCATCCCAATAGAGCAGTCCATAGCTGTTTTGATTGTATGTGTTTGAGTGTGGCCATCCTTCCCTTTTAGAAAAAAAAAAAGTACCATAAGAATTGTTGGAGTTAGAGAAATTTAAGTCTGGTTAAGTTGGGTGTGTTATATTTCTTTTATTTACATTGTTTTTATCATCAAGCTTGTTTTTTTTTAAGAACTTTTATAACTCAATACAACTCAAAATTTAAAAACAGTCCAATTTCAAAGAATTTAAATAAACAAATTTAAATTAAAAAAAAAGAATTGTTGGAGTTATAGAGATGAGAGTATACAGTCACTGTCTGAAGCCTGCACAGATCCACAATCCACGTTAGGCTGTGAGACAGTCTTTCAATACTTATGTCATTTTGTTTCTCCCACATGCTTTTGGTTTAGGGAGTTTGTTTTGTTTTGCTAGAAACAGGGTCTTATTATGGGGATTAGGCTAGCCTTGAACTCGCTATGTAGCCCAGGGTCCTTTCAACGTCCTCAGCTTCCCAAGTATTAAGATTGCAGGCATGCACACACCACCAAGAGACTTAGGTCTCTTCAGTGGTATTAGTAGCTTTCATTTTGCATTGGGGATTTAAGGGGAGTAAGAGGCAAAGGATGTCAAGAGTTGAGAAGTGGTTTGGCTGAGTTCCAAATCCAGGTCTTCTGATGTCAAATTACCAGTGTCTGTCCATTCTCCATTTGTTCCCTTAAAAGTTTAGTGCCTGAGGCTAAGGCAAGAGACACAGAACTGTGCCCAAGTCTGGTGCCATTATTCTTGCACTCTAACTCCAGAAGGGACATCAGCCAAGATCGTGGCCTCTGGGTTTGACAATATCTGTCCCTTTGTTCCACCCGTCATAGGAATTCAGACCAGTTGATAGACAGAACTTTCTATTCTTGTAATCCCTATAGCTCCTGTACTCCCTATGGTCCACCTCCTCTTTACCTCTAAACTACATCAGATTTACAGAACACAACACAGTACTTGTCCTTTGGGGAGGATTTCAGCCTCATGAATTACGCTGGAAATTTGGCAAAATCATTGAGAAATAACATATCTAAAAATAGTATAGGTGCATCACATTGGGAAGCAGGGAATTATAGCCTCAGAAATATTTATTTTTGCTCAGTGTCAGAGTGTGTGCTTTGCAGCTTTGTGAACAACCTCTGCTCATTTTTATGCTTGCCTACCCCAATTGAATGGAATGCCATCCCATGCTCAAGGTGCAGAATCCAAGGCATGTCAGGTACAAGACCAGAACTGCTATAGACTGGAGGTTCCAGGGGCTTCTCCAGGCATGCCAGAGCTTGCGTGCAGTGTTCATCTGAACAGATAGCAGTTACAGACAGTCATCCTCAGTGTGAAGATTACTAATGTCACCATAGGGAGGGCCCCAGAAGATCTGAGATTGCAGCTTCAGAGTGTATTCTTCTCTGAGACCTGTGCCGTAAGCAAACTACAATACTGTGTTTTGGTGGGTTCAAAATTGTCTTTTTAGATGACAGTGCTACTGAGCTATCTTGTCAATACTAGGTCTCCTTCCTTCTTTTCTTCCTTCCTTCTCTCCTTCCTTCCTTCCTTCCTTCCTTCCTTCCTTCCTTCCTTCCTTCCTTCCTTCCTTCGTTTCCTTCCTTCCTTCCTTCTTTCTTTTGTTGTTATTTTGAGACAGGATTTTTCTGTGTAATCTTGGCTGTCTCAGAACTCACACTGTAAACCAGGATGGCTTGGAATTCAGAGATCTGCCTGCCTCTCTGCCACTGGAGTGCTGCAATTACAGTTATGTACCACCACTGCCTGGCTTCTTAAGGCTGCTTTCTTAAGGCTATAGGTACTATCTCCCATTTCTTCCCGAGTCTGGGAATCTTGTAAATGCCTTAGAATTCATGACCCATGGCTTTAATGATAAATCACAGCCCTTCACTAAGTATGATCACGACACAAGACCTCTTTCCTGTTCAAAAGTCCTGTATGGCTACTAGGTGCTTAGAGCCTGGGAAGCACCAGGCACCATGGACATGGAGTCCATAGGATGTCTGAGAAGAGCTCTGAGAGTAAAGGGTCTTTCTCTCTCTCTCTCTCTCTCTCTCTCTCTCTCTCTCTCTCTCTCTCTCTCTGTGCGTGTGTGATGTCAAAATTCTGAGGCTTCATTCTGAATGTTGACATGTTTGAAAATTCTTATGACAGGTTAGGAAAAATGGCCTGGGTGATTTCTTCAGGTGTGATCAGGATAAGCATTATGAAGTCTAGGTAAAGAACTCACAGTTCTTGTGGTTGGGAGGATGGCTCAGTGGCCAGAGATCTTGCCTGGCAAATGTGAAGACATGAGCTCAAATCCCAGAAGCCATAAAAATGGTTAGCATGTACTTATAAATCCCAGTGGTCCTTCAGCAATGTAGGAGGAGGTGAGGCATGAGAATCCCCAGACACTGGTAGCGCAGTTGGCATCTCTACAGCTAGTAGGGAAAAAGAGAGACCTGTCTGAAACAAGGTAGATGGCAAAGGCCTTGTCCTCTTACTTCTCCACACATGTGCCATGGCACATGTTTACCTACAATAACTCACTAACTGGAGCATACATCACACATAGTCATACACACAAAAAGTTAAAAAAAAAAGAGCCTATAGGTCTCATTTTATTTTAACCCCAAGTGACACCAAAGGCACATCAACTAGTTTCTATGACCTCTGTTTCTTCTTCACATAGGACACATTAATAATTTTGATTTGCTGATGTATCAATGAAGAATTTGGGACAATGATAAAAACACCAGGCCCCCAGTCAGGGTAGTCTCCTTAGATTAAAATTATTAATATTTAAGATTTTTCAGGAGTCTGAACTTGTACCATAGCTCTGTGACTCCTGACACTCAGGGGACTAAAGTAAGATGATTGTAAGTTGAAAGGCTTCCTGAACTTCAGAATTCAAGGCTAGGTGAGGAGATAAAGAGATGGATGGAAATTTAAAATCAAAGAAAATAAATACATCATAGGAGTTCTTAAAGTCAAAGTAAAAGTAAATCTCAAATTCCCAAATTGATTTTAAAAGTCAATTTGATATTTAATGATTCACAAATAAATATTTTTCAAATACTATGTCTGAGTACAATGAATTGGTACAAGATGTTCCTTGACCTGAGTCTAGACCAAGAGCTGAACAGTGGAAGATTTATTAGAAAAAATAGACTCCTGATATTCTGCTCATGATACCCAAGAACAATTTGTTTTGCTAAAGGAGGAACACTTAGGTATATTCGTAATGGTTTCGTAGGGGACCTTTGCTCATGTCCCCATTGCAAGCGTGGTATGCATTGGTGGTTCCATCTCTAGTCCTATACGGTGCTCTCTGCTTGTTCATGCCCATACTTATTTCAGTCACGCTTACCCTCTCAGGAGAGACATCTTTGAGATCATATGAACACAGTGGATTTTGAAGACGTTGTGGTAGTGACTGGACAATGCCAATCAGAAGTAGGCTGCCTGTATGCCAAGTACTAAGTCAAATGTCTCAGAGTCACACATGCTGTTGCTAAATTCATAGGTACAAGGGGCAGCTTTGCTGTTCTTGTTTACTTTGGAGACAATGTTGAAGCAAGCATCATACAATTTTGCAGGTCCTATTTGGACCTCTCATTAGCCAAGCGTGAGTTTATAACTTTAATGTATGGTTACATATTCTTCAGGTTCACGAGCTTCTAGAAAAGTTTTGTTCTTTTTCCATGGAAGGCAATAGAAGGAAGCTGACTATTCTCTGAAGATAGAGATGCAAGGATAGGTCATCTAGATTTCTGACATTCTAGAACTGGATGGAAACAAGGAATTTGCCTACTCTAATGTTCTCACTGCACATATTCTAAACTGATTGCATAAGCTATGGTAAAAACTGAGATACTTTTGGGTCGAGGCATGTAATACACATGCTTGAAAGGGAATGGTTTATGATAGAGACACATTTACACAAACTATTGTAATTGAATACTTTCCCCACTGATAGTGGATTGCCACATGTCAGGTACATTGCTTTGTAAGCCTTTGACAGAGCCTGTGTTTTCAGTTACAAGAAACAGATGAGCTGCTGATTAACTAGTCACTATCAGTTTGGATTGTGGACTCCATTTTCTATTAACATACATTTTGGATGTTATTTAGCTGCTGCCATTTTGTTCTGTTCGCTGACATTTTAAATTATCTTGGTGTTTTTTTTCTTTTGTTTATTTGTTTGTTTTTAGTCATTCTTAAGAGTAAGCAGTAATTTGGTTTCCTGTGCATTCTTGTTTTGTAAATTTTTGTTACCTGCTTTGCCTTGGCTGATAATGTGACTCCTAATTTAATCATGCAGTGCCATATTTTATCAACAAAAGACATTAAATTAGGAACTTTAACCTTTAAAGAGAGAAAATAGTTCAGGTTTCTAAAAAGGGCACTTGGGTACTTTAACCTGACTATAAACACTTGAAAGATAGCAGGACCTTACGTAGCTATCTAAACTACTTGTTTTGTCTGTGAAAGCCCAGAGAGAGAATTAATCTGCCTGACTCACAGGGCAAATATCACAGCAAAAAATCAAAAGGGGAATAAACTAAGGGGAAACTGTCCCTACATTATACCTATCTCTGTAGCATCCTCTTTGCTCTGACCATCCGTCCCTTTTCTTTCTCTGTTCTGGATTCCAGAGAAGATTGGGTATGCATGTTCTCAAGGTGACCTTGTGTACTGACATGAACAAAGCGCAATGATAGCCTGTCTTCCCTGTCTAACAGTAGTTGTACAATATAACTTATGGCTCCTTTTCTATACCATTTTGGTTCTTAGATTTGTAGGTTTGCATTTTCTTGACCCCTCCCCCCCCTGGTGCCAAGCACTCCAGAGTCAGAACACTCTAACAGGGGTCCTAGCTTTTGCCCTTTGTATCTGTGAGACATGTGGTGCCTGATAAAATCTCAAATGGTAACTTTTCATGTAGAGTTATGTTTGTGTCATTGCAAAAGACCTTTAGGGACACAACACTGAACTATTCCTATCACAGGAGAAAAGAGAAACCTGATGAGAGTTGAACTGGGCATCTCACAGGTCCTGAAGCCACATAGCCCCTGTCTTCAGGGCTCCAAAAAGAATGCATTCCCAGCTAGGGAGTGAGCTGTCCTTCTGACACCAGGGAAGGAATGTTCCATCTTTGAGGACCTGGCTGTTAGGCAGAGAAGAAAGCTACATGGACAAGTTCATTTTAAAAAGGTGTGTGTGTGTGTGTGTGTGTGTGTGTGTGTGTGTTGGGGGTGGGGAATGGGGAACCTTATGTTTTGCAACCGTGCAGTTTAAACAAACCAGGTCACCATGACCAGTGGAAATTGAGTATGAAAGTCATGTTTGGAGAGTAAAACGTGAATTTCTTCTAAGAAAAAGTTATGGAGTTGTACATTGTAAAATTCAAATATGAAGGAAATGATATTTCTGATCTTTTAAAGGGGAAATACAAATTTCTAACTTGAAATGGAAAAAAAGTAAATATAAATTTCTTGGGCTGAAAGAAAAGGAAGAAAGATGAAGCAATTCTCATTATTGACAAAACAGAAGAGAAATATCTAGCATTTAGTGCTCTGAGGCTAGAGCCAGGCACAGCAGAGCTGCAGGCCTGTGTACATGATCTGGGTGAATCCCCAAAGGATCCAGAGTAGCCAGAAAACTGTAGTGACCCCTTTTTCACCTAGTGAGGAATCCAGAGCACAGAGAAGTAAATGCCCCTCAAGGTTACAACCCCAAACAAACAAACAAACAGACAGACAAACAAACTAACTAACAAACATAGGTAGAATATGTTGGCAGAGACGCCTCCCTTCCTCATTCCTCTCTTCTATGAGCCATTTCATTCACATAACCCATCAAGGGATTAGTATAAGTATGCTAAAATTTAGATGGGGAAACTGAGACCTAGAAGTTAAATAAATACAAACTCACTCCTGGTGGATTCCACAACAAACTGGAAACCACCTATTCTAGTTCAATCATAATATCACCGCAGACAGATATTTCAACAGCCTTTGTCTCCACAACTTGGGGTCTAACTCTGAATCGCTTCAGTGTGCTCATCCAAGAGTATGAAAATGTGAGTATGTGCTCTCTCTGTCTCTCTTTGTCTGTCTGTCTCTCTCTTTCTGCCTGCTTCTCTTTGTCTCTGTCTGCCTGTCTCCTTGTGTCTATCTCAGTCCCTCTTTCTTTTTCTTTCTGTTTCTCTTTTTTATCTCTCTGTCTCTGTTTCTTTCAGTGTGTCTCTGTTTCTCTTTCCTCCCTTCCTCTCTCTCTCTCTGTCTCTCTCTGTCTCTCAGTCGCTTTGTGTGTGTCTCTGTCTGTCTGTCTGTCTGTCTGTCTCACTTTCCCGTTTTCTTCATTTTCCCCAACCCAACCCTTCCTGCCCTGGTGGTGTCCACTTATCCCAGAGAGTAAACGTGGCTCCAAACCCTTGGCAAGCCAGCTAGAAGAGACCTAGACTTCCCAGAGAATCTTTCTACAAGAAAATTACCAATTATAATCCAAATTGTATTTGACTTCTGCATCTTTGCTTTACAGTGTAGCCCTGTAATTTAAAAAAAAATAGTTCTCTGGCCCTTTGTAGGGGAGGAATTAGCGACCTTTTGTTTTGAACTAAGGAAAGTCTTGGTGGCAGTCCTTCTCTAATGATAGAGACGGACTTGGTCCACACTTTTTCTCTAATTGGTTTGCAAGTGGGAGTCAGGCTAACACTTATTAGAGGAATTGCCAAGGGTTCAAGGCACTGTCTCTCAGAAGAATTCATATAGGAGTTACACAAGAAAAGTAAGAAGAAAACACGGCATGCTTATGAGAATACCTCCCTGTCCCCTTACCTCCAGGACATACAGGTTTAGAGACGAGTAGGTGATGGGGCATGACATTTGGATTTAAGGACTTTTTCTGCTTGGATTGGCCCAGGATGATTTTTCTTGGAGATAGAATAATTGAACCTAGGAAGACTCTCAAAAAACATAGGGAAAGTCCTTCAAGGTCTAAGTAGCTAAAATGATTAAGCTCTTAATGGAAGAGACTAGAGGGGACCTAGTGGAAGCTGAGAGAGGGAATTTGGCAGCATTTGCTGGAACTGTAGGGCTCTTGGTATATGACATTTCCTGGAGACACTGTTTCTATTCACTCCAGACATAGGAAAATGACAGATGAAAGTAAATGCTATCCCAAGGTAAGTGATAACTTAGAGAGTCTGCATTCCTGGAGTCCCCTGTTCGAGTTGCCGGCAGTTCCACTGGAGAGTATCCATTCCCCCAGCCACTGTTTACTGCTTCTCAACTTCAGGGAAGGGCCTTTTGAGTCTAATAAGCTTACTGTGTTCAGCGGACTTCTCCTTTCAATCCAAGAGAGAGCTTCTCAATCTGAAGCAGTTATACATTTCCTCTCTGCTAGGCCCAACTCTCAGTAGGACCCAAACTCATTACAAATCCCTCTTTTAGTCTGTTCTCTCAAGCCCCCTCCAAACTTTTAGTCTCAGCATTAAGAATCTAGGCCCGGACATGGCTAACTGTGGCTGCTGATGCAACTCTAGGCTACTACATATTTCTGAACATAAAGTTTTATTGGCACATACTGTAGCAATTTGTTTATGAGTTGCCTTTGGCCACTTTTGCATTGTGGCCTCAGAACTGAGTAAGTGTGACAGTGAATGTAATCAACAGAGGAACAACACTTATTGTCTGACCTGCAAGGGAATGTGTTGCTAGTCCCTGATCTTGGTTAATGGTTGTGTACTGTTTGTTAGTCAGCTGGCTTTCTTCAGACCTCAGGTGTGTTTTACTGGATTCATAAATGAAATGCATTGGCTATATTCTAAAATTAGAGCATGTACAGACTGAAGTAGTTCTGATTAAAAGACTGAAGAAGTCTAACAACATACAGTTCTGGAACTGGAGGTGGTATGTCCCAGATGTTTGTGCCAGTGGCAAGAACTGGTCCTTATAGGCATTGGTTGATATTTGCTTTTTTCTTGTGGATTTTCTGGGTTATGTTTTTAGTAAAATATTTCAAATTCCAACCACCACCCACTCACCCATCCATCAATCCACACACACAGCTGTATCATATATATTTATATAGTCTATGTAAAGTTTTTAGATACACAAATATATAAAAATAGATAGATAGATAGATAGATAGATAGATAGATAGATAGATAGATAGACAGAAAGATAACCTGTCTTTCCTTCTCTGAATTAGAAACCTACATGACTCTGATACAGATTTTAATCTAGGCAGGCATAGTCACGGAATGGGTATTGAAATGGTCATCATTATTATTGTAGTTATCATTATTTATTTTTGGAGTAAATGCCTTACTATGTAGTCTAAGCTGGCCTAAGTCTCATGACTGTTCTGCCTCAGGCATTCCTATATAGGAATAACAGACACCATCATCATGATCAGTTTATAATGTGGTGTCAGACATGGGTAGTATGCAAATGTGTGTATGATCTAATTCCACGAATTCTAAATCTGCTGTGGTTAGTTTTAGCCTCAATTTTATAGCTACGGGAAGAGATGCAAAGAGCATCCTCAAACATCACTAAATTGCTTCAGTGGGAGACGAGAGACACGGATTTCATGTTCCCCTGCCCGCTTCCATTTTTGAACAATGGTGAGGTTTATTTTTTTATTTCCTCATCTTCCCTTTTAAAATTAATATTAAAATTAACGCTTTCTTATGTATCTCTGGCTGACCCAGAACTCATCATGTACCCTGGCTGGAGATCTCTCTGTCTCTGTCTCCTGGGTGCTGGGATTAATTGTGTGCACTACCACCTCTACCCTGCCATCACATTTTCTAAAACACCATGGCAACCCTAACAAACAAAGTTACAGAAAATAGAACCAATATTTTGGGAAAATGGGTAGCTGATACTGCTTCTCTAGAGATACATACACAGTGAAGTAACCCCAGGGTGATGTTTCCTGTAGATAAGTATTTGTTCCCAAGAATAATCTCACAAGACACGGGCAGAGCCAAGGAAGGTCATTTTGGATCAAGTCCTTAAAGTGTGTTCTATTTCTCTCAACAGATCTTTAGCAAATTACTTTTCTATTTCCCTTAGGAGTTTCAGCAGGGATAGAACTGAACTTGGTGGTGAGACCACATGATTTCTTTTCTTAGTGCCAGCCATGGTAGAAAGAAATGGTTGGGAACAGGATCCAGTCTGATATAACCCTTTGTTCTAGGGTATGTCCAGCCTGTACATTCACCATAACGGGAGGTGGAAGGGGGTGATTTTGGAATTGCTGTTATTTTCCTTCTTCAGCCTAGGTGTTGAGGGCTGCAAGCTCTCTGTGGATTCATTGCTGTGATACTGTGTCTGAGCCCTTGGAAGGACACTGTAGGCTTGAGGTAATTACAGATCTGTTTCTTCCCAAGTCAAACTAAATGGACTTCTGATTATTATTCAGAGGATAATGGGAGTATAACGAACACTGAAGGGAAATTTTGTGCTTCTCTTTATGAACTGCTTTTATATTCCCTTCTGCATGGCTAGGATGGTATAAAATCTCCTTAAATGTGATATTACTCAATATAATACAATAATAATACACACATTGTATGTATTGAATTACTTTGCAAACAGCCCTTTTAGAATTGAATTTCCCATCATTTCTGGGGGCCAGCTTGGGGTTTCTGGACTTGCAGGTCTTTCTGTCACTGGGAGACTGGAGATGGCCTTCACAGTCACTTAGCTTTCCACAGATGTGAGTGATTGGTCCACATCATTTTTATTCACGATGGGGATGTTGGCCTGCCAAGTTCCCAGACATCTCACTGTGTGTTGCTGCTCAGTAATACAGACGACTGCTGATACTCAGCATAGCTGTAAAATGAACTGGGTTAGATGGACTCAGGAAGGGAGCCAGAGAGAGAGAAGGGAGCCCACTCACATTGGAATCCAATTCTGAAGTATTCGTAATTGCCTGTGCTGGAGATTCTATCAAATCATTGTTCTCTGTGAACATTTTCCAGATACCATCTCAGGACTAGGGCTGATTCTCTTTTCTCACACTGATATTCCTTGAAAACATCTCATTGCCTGACATCCAAAAATAGTTATTGCACTCCTCCTGTGTGTCAAACACAGATCAGTCTATTAAGTGTGCGTCCAAGAGTTTTGCAGTCATATGAAACATTACTTTTGCTGAAAAGTGACAACACTTACACGATCCTTCAGGTCACCCTTCACTTCACGCATCTTCTTGTTATTCTTAATTTTCAGAATAGTGCCTGATGTAAGGTGGATATGTATCATTCATTGGTTCACTGTTTTTCAGTTCCTTTGTTTCAGAAGGTTCAGAGTCCATGGCAATGCAGGAGTGAATGATATAGATGCACATTATCCTTGAAGAAACTCACAGACAGGTTAAAACAGAATGGAACACAAAAATATGCCTCACATCAAGTGTCAGAAAAGTACCTGAAATAAAAGCGTAAGTTGGGATGTTATCAGGTATCAGGGGGTGTGTAAACGAGGGTGGACCACCAGAGAACTACATTGACAATGTGTCTAAAAGCAGAATAATCAAACATTAACTAGGAAAGAGGGGAAAAGTGTGATATCCTAGGTAGAAGGAACAGCAGAAGTAGGACCACGAGGCAGAAAGTGCTTAGCCTAACCTGCAATTATCACCTGTGTGCATCTGTTCCTAATGGAGCCTGATATGTTTGTAGAGAGTGTTTACACCAGGGGACTTGGCAGTGAGGTCAAATAGAGAATTATTGGTTTGGTTGGCTGGAGAACTATCTGGTAATAGTCATCATCCTATCAAGGCAGAAAGGACTTTGGCCTAGTTCAAATGAAAGAACACCAGTTTGATAGCCTGGAGCACTAAGATAGTGCTTCTGCAGAGAATATAAGCAGGCAGGAAGGAAAAACACAAGACACCATTGACCATATCAGGGCATCTTCTGCCGTTAGTACAAATGAGAGGTCACTGTTTAAGTGAGAGAACACAGTAATCCAGTCACTTAAGAAATGATCTGACTGGAAAGTGAGACACACTTTAGAGAGATGGCAATGGGTCATGGCAGAAATAATAATTAGTAATTCCTCCTGAAAGGATCCAGGAAAGAAATGGCACCACAATCTCATGTGGTCTGGGGAATGGTTCAAAGTACACTCAGATGGCTGGAGAGTCTCCTAGACTCCTTATAAGAATCAGCTTGTTCACATGATCCTTTTGATAACTAAGTTGAGTTAGCGTAACAATTTGTGGTTCAATCCTTAGAGTGGCTCTTAGATGCACATGTGATTTGGCTCTCTGCACAGCTCAATAAGCTGAGGCTTGGTGGCATCGTCAAGGCCACACTACTCATGAGCCTGCCTTGGTCATGTCTGATCGCATAGTTATACTGTTAACTAGAACTCCCTCAATTCTCTGCAAGAATAAAGAAGCTGTTAGAGTTGAGGTGAGTAGTTTAAAGGAAATGCTGGGACACTTAATAGCAATTACCTACTTGATAGGATCTAGAGCAGTGGCTCTCAACCTTCCTAATGCTGCGACCCTTTAATACAGTTCCTCGTGATGAAGAGCCCCAATCATAATATTTTGTTGCTATTTCATAACTGTAATTTTGCTACAGTTTTGAATCATAATGTAAATATATGATTCGTAGGATGTCTGATATGTGACCTCCAATGGGGTCATGACCTACAGGTTGAGACCAGTCATTCTAGAGTCACCTAGGAGACAAGCCTTGGGGCATGGCTATGATCTAGCTGGGTCAGCCTGTGGGCATGCCAGTGAGAGATTGTCTTGACTAGGTTAATTGAGGTGGGAAGACCCAACCTAAAGGTAGGTGGCACCATTCTCTTAGCTGGGACCCAGAACTTAGTAGAATAGTGAAAACGAGACTACAACTTGCGTTTATTTCCATCCATTTCCTGAGTCAAAATGAAATGTGAGTAGATAGCACCTCCTGCCACTGTGACTTTTTCACCAGGACAGACTTTACCCTCAACCATGAACAAGAATAAACCTGGTCTCCATTGATTTTTTGCCATGTTTATCCCAGCCACTTGAAATCTAACTAATACAAATATATCTAGAAAATGTGCACTCCTAATCTTGCCAAGGGAACCTGCTTCTGACATGACTTCTCTCTGCCAGTTTTCTTGGCCCTACTCAGAGGTGGTGTTAGGGATTCACATGAAAAACAGCGGCTAGTCAGGTTCCTGGATCAGATCTTTCACTGTTGTTGTTGGAGTGTGAGCCTTTGGAAGCTGTGGATGGGAAAATATGTCTGGATAAATTAATTTGTGCAATGCATAATGCATAAGAGGAAATCCATGGCTTTTTTTTTTATAAACAATGAGAATGAGAGAATCTGCCTTTTGGGCATTTTTCCCAATCTATTTTGCTCTGAAAACATTTATCAGCACCTACTGTGTGCCAGGATCTTGCTGGGAAGCAGATGAGTCAGATATTGTTCCTGCCCAGGAAGAGTGAGAAATCAATAGAGAGATCCAGAGAGCCATTGGCTTTGGCTTAGACCTTGAGGCAGAAAGAGAGGGGGTAGTTGTAAGTATGAGAAGTTTTATTTGAGACATAAGCAAAGAGAGCTGAATAAAGACATGCCAGAGGACCTGCTAGTGAGCATCTGCGAGTGAGGAGGGGTGACCTGACTATATCTTCAATTGCCTGGTTTCCTCCCATCTGCCCTGATAGCCCTCATCAGAATTTCCTAGTTGTGTTATCAGTTGTTGTTTAATACTGTGCAATAAGCCGGGTGCAATGGGGTACACTTGTAATTCCAGCACCCAGAAGGGCAGAGGCAGGCAGATCTCTGTGAGTTTGAGGCCTATAAGGACTTCCATTTTGGATGCTTAAAAGAGTTATGGCCCAGGGAAGTCTCATATCTTGCTTCACACTCCATGTGTTCCATGCATCCAGGCTGTATTCATTCTCCTTATGTCTAAATCTCCTTGTAAGCAGCTTCTGGATATCTCTCCCAGGCTTTCCTTGGGAAGAATTTAATGGCAGACTAGCCACTTCTCAGAGGGTAAAAGGAAATATACCATCACCCTCCCTTTTCCAGACTCAAGGTATTTCAGTTCACAAGATGCCCTATGCAGAAATCCCAAGCTCATGCAGTTCACAGAAGCTCCCTTCTGCCCCCGGCTGCTTTGTAAACCCTGAACAGAAAGATAATTCACTCTCATTATCCAGGAAACATATCTAAGGACAAGTACAAAGAGCTCCCACTCAGGTTCAAAGATAAGTTGTTCAGCCAAATAGCAGGAGAGGCTCTATATAGACGAGTTCATCCTGGCAGCTGTAAAAGGGAACATTTACCCTTTGTTGGCTGCAAAGTCAAGTGAGTGTCCTAGGCCCAGGTACAGAGTGTTTTTATACATACAGCTTTCTTTTCAGGAAGTCGCTGAGGCTCCTGCTTCCTGTTACCACACTAGCCTGTGTCCACTGGGAATGATAGTTCCTTTTGTATGGTTGTGATGTTTTTATTTGTTTTTTTTTCTATATAGTTAGAGGTTCATTAACATTCAGGATGTAGGAAAAGTGTGTGAATTTGCTTTGGAAATCCTGCTTATTCTACCAATAGTGCTCGAGGTAGTATTGTGTGCGTATAGGTTTAGGGAATTTCTATTCATTGATCTTGACATTGAGATTTGGGGATGACTATTGAGGAATGCACAAAAGGTTTGGGCCGTCAGCATGTGGCTTGCTGTAGTCTAAGCAGCGGGTGTTCTCACTAACCACATGTCCTGAGGGCTTGTCACTTTCTCCATGTCTCTATTCCTTCACCTGGCAAATGATTTTGTTGGTTGTCATGAAGATGAGACAGAATAATATGAGTGATGTGGGTGCTTAGGGAATCTTCCAGGCCATTTGTAGTTTGAGTGCCTGCAAAGACATCTTAAGGAAAGAGAAGCCGAGTTTCCTATTGAGCTGAGGTCCAGAAGGCAGTGCTACGGCTGATATGTGGAGAGCTGGCCCAAAGACTAGGGAGCTTGTCTTGAACTTGGTAGAGCTGGCCATGACTTGCCCCTGAAAGTCTCCTCCAAAGATAGTCCATGTGGGTACAAACAGCTTTCCCTGGATTCCTGTGGGCTTTCCAGAGTACCACTCCTCTCAGGCAAACAACCGGGCAGCCCCCAAAACAGTTTTTGCGCCTAAACATGGAGTCGTTACTAGAAGACTTCCTGAAAACTGTTATTTATCTAACATCCGCTGTTTGCTGAACAGTTTCTAAGAGTCTCCAGTACCTTTATCTCTGTCTTCTTTATAACTTTACGAAGCATAAGAAGGTCCCAAAATTCCACAGAGCAATTTCAGGGGACTGGGAAGTCTACAAGCTTCTTCCTAACGTAGGACTTGGAGTTGTGTTTTTCTCTCATTCCTGTTAATTGACTGCTTCTCGAAAATTACAACTAAGAAAGTGAATGTTGGAATCAGGCTGACTTGAACCTGAATACATGTTAGCAGTGCCGCTGGATTTCATAGTCAGGTCGTGGCTTGTCTAGTATCTTTGAAAATTTACTGAAAATTAGAGCCATTGAAATATATAATTCAATTATATGAAGTTATATTAGATTAGGGCACATCACAAATTTGCCCATCCATGTCCTAACTAGGACCAACCTTCCTTAGCTTCCTAGATCAGACGAAATGGAGTATAGTTAGGGTGGTATGGCTGTAGAAATGAGTCCTAGATTCTATGAATGATATCTTTATACAAGTCTTACATAAAGATACAGGGCCAAGAAAGACAGGTGTCAATACATGTGGGAACTAGAGTGATAAACCTATAAGCAAGCAACTCCTGAAAGCTACTGAAGTCTAGGAAGGGTCCTAGAAAGAGCACAGAACAGCCAACAGTGATTTAAATTTCTATCCTTGAAGTGATATAAATATACATTTCTGGTTTGGGGTTTGATTTCATTTCATTGTTCTTTGATTTTTAAGACAGAGGACTCACTATGCAGCCCAAGTGGGCAGCCTATCAACCACTGAAATTCGACCTGCAGACCACTGTACCCACCTGGCTTTTTTATTATTTTACACACTGAGTTTCTTGTAATTGTTATGGCCACTGTGCAAAACCAATAACATCAGAGTTATTTGTCTCTTGTATTTGTTTGTTTTCATGCTATTGCTGCAACTTGCAATAATCCTGTTTATTAGTTTGGTTACTCATTCCTGCCCACCAGCCATCGGAGGGTGTCAGAGCCATGTTGTATCTTGTTCATGGTCGTTGCTTGCCTGACACCTTGTTCAAGTTCAACAAAAATTTGTTGAGACAAGTAAAGGAAGAGAGGAAGGGAGGGAGGAACCTAGGGACAGAGGAAGGGAGGAAGGAAAGAAGGGATGGGGAGGAAAGGAAAGGAAGAAAGGAAGGAAGAAAGGAAGGAAGGTGTTGTGCAGAGGATAAAGATATTAAAAATGTATCAACCAATGTTCAGTCAAAAGCAGACATACAAAACAAAAGCTGTTATAATTACCATTCCAGGCAGGATTGATATTTTTTTCTAGGTGCCTTCCAAAAGCCAAGGTGAACTTGAATATTTCTGTGGACATAGTTCAAGGATGTTTCCATGGAGATTGGCAGGTGAGAGCCCCACCCTCCCTGTGCAGAAGCCGCAGTTGTCCTATGAGACAGGAAGCCCACCAGTGAGAGGCAGGACCCTGGCAGTGAATAGTAGGGAGGGGGTATCATTTGCAGCCCCCTGCTTGAGGCCAGGCCTCTGCCTTTGCTCTTTTCAGAAAGCTTTGATCTCTCCCTGTCCAACAGACACACATTAGTCAATAATTCTGGGAGACATCAAAACTCCAGCAGCAGCCCCCCCTCTGCTCCTGCAGCCTCCACAAGCTGTGAGCCATGTTAATAGGCCGCAGACAGCATTGTTCTGGTTCAGGGTCCCAGAGTCCTACAACTGTCTTTTCTCTGGAGTCCTGGCTCAGCCACTGCTAATGCCAGCCTCCAACCCAGTGAATTTAGAGTAAAGCCAATTGCCTGGAGTGAAAAGTTGACCTCCACAGTGTCTCCAAGGACCTGTGGCCATCTTGTTCATGTTGGCTGTTCTTTGTAGAAAAGATAAACAACTGAGAGAAAATACTCTATGCTCAGGAGCTGGAAGATAATCACAGCTCAGCTGTCTTGACCCTGTGACCATCAGCACATCACCTGTGTGCTCTGCGTCTCAGGCGCTGTACCTGGGGAACTAAAAGCTGGGGAACAGAGCCCAGCATGCTGGGGTGACACTGCAGCTAGGCAGGACTATCTGGAGGTGTTTGGGAGAATTCAGGTGCAAGTTATATTTGAATCATTAAGAAGTGTTATAAAAACTGACTGGCAATCCTCACCTGGAAGAGTGACCCTTCAACTCATTTTAAAAATGTAAGGAAATCTGTTATTCATTCTGTAATGAGCACTGTGGATCAAAAGACAGACCCAGTCCTACAGAACTTTTTAAGCGATGCAAGTAACTAGTCCTCAATAAGGGAAAGGTACAAATCCCAGGTAAGCGATACTGACAGTTGTAGTCATTGATTCACCTCATTGGCCAGGTCTTTTAATCCTTAGATTCTGCAATACTTTACAAAAATGTTAACATAAAGAAGAATTCAAAATGTTTCTTGCTGTGTTATTTTCTGTGGTTTTTTTTCTTAATAAAAAATGTACATGGAGCTGAGGATCTGGTTACATAGAGAATTTGAGATCAGCTTGGGCAAGAAACCCATTTCACATAAAGAATAGTAATAATATTATGAAATAATTTTGTTGGTGATGGTGTTGGTAATGGTGTGTGTCTGTGTGTGTGTATCTGTATCTGTGGTATATATGTGTTTGCAAGGCATGCCCGTTCAAAGCTTGGACGTATGGTTTCTTCCTCTATCAATCTTGTCTCACCTTTTTGAGATGAGGTTTCTTATTGAACCTGGAGTTCACTAATATGTTAGGCTAGTGGCTGGTCAGAGCCTCTAGAGTCCTTGTGTCTCTACCTCCCAGTGCCCAGTTCCCAGGGCCAGTGCTTTATTGTTGTTTTCTTAGGTGAATTTGGGGATTTTAAACTCAGGTTTTTATGTTTGTGCTAACACTTTACTGACTGAGCCATCTTCCCAAGTCTCCTTAAATCTCAATATCTCCCCCCTCCATTGCCTCTCCTGCTCTTACTTTCTGCTTTATTGTCTAGTATCATGTTAATTGGAGATACTTTCTCTACGAAATCCCTTACAGTTGAGCACCTAGGTTGCTTCTCATTTCCCACACTAGCAGACATATGGTGATGAATCCCCTTTACTCAAATCTCTGCAGTTTCATGATTGTTTCTGCAGGAAAATTCCCAGAAGTAGAACCAATGGGTCAAAGAGTAAAAACGCACAATAAAAAGTCTCTTGGTAGTCAGATAAATCTTAAATATTATCCTCTAGAAAAATTTAAACTCCCATGAACCTGCATGGAATGCTTGGGCTCTCATCTCACATCCCAGCCAGGCATTATCTCAGAGAGATTTAAAATGCCCAAAGAAAGAAGTGATAATGGCCTCTAAACAGCCCTGCCTAAAACATGGGCTCCATATTGGCTTTCAGCTTGATAAATACTTTCTAATAAGGTCATAAATATCAGCAGTACCAAAGGTTAATGTAGTGTGCAGCGCTGTAAAACGCAGCAGGCTACCTGCTAGATCATAATGATGCATTGGGACCTTTCACAATGAAGTGTGACGGCTTACAAACTCTGCATAGAAGTGCCCACTAATTCAACAAGTGCGTAATTGTGTCTGTTGGCAGTGCACTCTCTGCAAACACGATTTAGGAAGTGAGCACCTTGCCTTTTACTAAATGTTAAAAATAAGGAGAAGGAAGATAAAGAGGACTGGGGGGAGGGGGATTAGGAGTAAGAAGAGAAAGAAGAGAAAGGGAGGGAGAAGGAGGAAAAGGAGGGTAAGAGGACGGTGAAGAAAAGAGAGGGAGGAAGATGAGAAAAAAGAAGGAGCTTGTTTTAAATAAAGAAGGAAGAAATAAAGAAAGAAAGGAGAATGGAGAGACCAGCAAAAAGCATGATTTTTTTCAGCCCTTTGTGAGCTAGGGTTACAGAAAAAGCAAAGCAAAGCATTTATAAGAACTTCAAGTGAGCCTGCCTTGGAGTTGGCAATGCTAGAATCAGAACTGAAGGGGACGTGACAAGACATGACAAAGAGACAGCAAATGTGTTTAGAAACTTGGATTCTGAGTTACTTTGTCTTTAGGAGTTTGTGTTTTGAGAACCTGACTTCCTGTTTTTTTATTTTTTTTCTTCTTGTATTCAAGTGGAAACAGGTGTTGTAATTCTTGGTGTTTGTTCTTGGATGAACTGAAGTTTAAAAACTTGTAGCTGTGCTTAATGATTGTGTGGATCTTAAAGCAGAGAATAGTGTTTCCATCCAGGAGACAAAGAGAATGGAGACAGACCAGGTGTGTGCCTATTCACTCGACTTCTCTGGTGATGAAATGAACTGGCACTGTGGACAGACTTTACCAAAGCATTTCTTCATTTGACTACATTTGGTGTGAGGGCTGGCAGAGTTTACCTAAAAAAAAATTAAAAATAAATAATAAAATCTCTGCGGCAGAAGCAGAAACTATGCACGCACCATGTGTACAGTATGTTCTCTACCCTGGTAAATAGTCTAAAACAGACCCCGGGCATCTTCACACAGATCCATTAGTTATTAGGTTTTTAAACATTTAAACTTGGGATGAACAGGCTGCAGGGATAGCTCAGGAAAGTACTTGCTGGGCAAGTATGAGGACCCAGTTCAAATCCTAGATCCTCTTTTAAGAAGAAAAGCTAGGTATGCTCTGACAAGGTGTTAATCCCAGAACTGAGGATGAAGAGACAGGAGGGTGTGTGGGAACTGAGATCAGCCAGGCTAGTCAACTTGGCATGTTCTAGGTCACTGAATGACCTTTTCTCTAAAAGGGCGGGGGCAGAAGTTCCTGAGGAATGACACCTGAAGTTGATGTCTGGCCTATACACACACACACACACACACACACACACACATGCAAAGTGCAAGACTAAATTAGGCACTGAGCACTGGGGATGCAGATATAAACACTGACTGCATACTGCATACCCTTGAAGGCCTCATCTCAGAGCAATACTGGATACAAAGGCAAACACGGATGCAGTTCCAGGTGAGCAGAATGATGGAGTACAGACAGGAGCTGCAGAACTGTCTTCTTGGCTACTTTGTTTTTGTTCCTCTGCTCCTTCAGCTGTGATGACATTGAAGGAAACTAGTTTCTTCTACCTGTGATACCGTTGTCTGAATTTCTGTCCTGAGTCACCAGCTAGGCTACAGACTGGAAATGAGCAGGAATAGAATTATAGGTGTAGTGCCACTTTGGTGCCACCCAATGAATTAGGGATTGGCATCCACTCTTTGGAGCCCGTCTTCCCGTGTTCTGGAGGGATACTGAGCAAGAACAAGAGGATTCACTATCATAAAACTTGTATGCCAAGGGGTCAACATGTTATTGCCAGCTGCTAGTCTGTGGTAGGAAAGGAATGGACAAGAGGGGTGTGTGTGTCATTTGGAGAGGGCACGGGGACCCTGACAAGATGGCTGTTTGCTGATGACTGAATAAGAGGAAGGTCAAATTTGAAAAACAGTGGAAGAAACTGGGCTCCAAAGAAAAGGAACTCAAGATATACAGACTTTCACCTGGGAGATGAAGACACACTAGCAATACTTGAGGGGTGCATATGACTCCTCAAATTGGCACTTCTTGGGCTATGGAGACAGCTCAGCGGATAAAACACTTGCAGTGTAAGTGTGAGGTCCTGAGTTCAGATCGCCAGACCCACTTGGTAATATGCATCTATAATTCCTGTGCTCCCAAAGTGAGATGGAAGAAGGAGGCAGGAGAATTCCCAGAAGCTCTGAGGTCAGCTTGCCCATTGTATGCCATGACAAAGAAGAGCCCTGCAAAGGGGCAAGTGAAGTCAACACTCCAGGTTCCTCTCTGACTGTCACATGCATGCAGCCACAGACACACACAGGCACACATGGAAAACAAGACACCTGTCAAGGGAACAGCCCCTAATTTGGAACCACTGTGATGGAGGATGAGGGCTTCAGAGGCTGATTCAGCAAACATGTATTTCTACTTCCAAGGTAGGGCCTAGATCCCCAAGATTTGACAGAAAGTATAATCAACTGAAACTTTTGGAGAGTTCTTGGGTGGTAAAGGAGCCTGCCTCTCAAGCTTTCACTGGTAGGCTAAGGGAGACCCTCCCCCCAGCCTGTTAGGGTAAGCTATAAGTTTTGGGCATTTCCATGTCCAGTTGGGATTAGGTTACAACACAAATGCCCGTCTTCCAGGATAGAGAGATGGCATGGCGCTCTCAAGGCCCAGAGGGCGGGCTTTGTGATCTGAGAGCACTTCACATGTGTGTGGCAATACAGCGACGTTGTCCCTTTGGAGGTCTCGTACATTTTTAACGAGGAGCCTGGAGGCACTGTACAAATAAAACGGCCGAATTATTAAATGATCACTCTACAGAGCCTCTTATATTGGTCCTAATTAAATGATGCTTTTCATGTTAACAAACAGTGCCCAAGAAGGATCCTGATTTTTAAATCTGACCTAATAGAAGTCAAAGGCTTAGAAATTTCTAAAATATAGTTTTCAGTCATTGCTCAGAATTTTAACATTCTCATTAAATACAGTGACTGTCTGATTCACCCCAGCTCCAAAAAGCTTATAGGACTTCCATTCTTATTCATAATGCAGCCACAAGCACTGGGTTTATAATGCTGTCTTATATAACTTTAAAAGGTGGTCATTGGGCTTCCTTTGAACAGGGGGCCTAGGTCCTTGCAATGCACGGTCCTTAGTTGGAGTATGGGTCTCTGCAGGCCACCCTGGGCCCAGGTATTTTGGCTCTGCTGTTCTCCTTCTGGAGTTCCTGTTCCCTCCACGTCTTTCCATCTCCCACTTCTTCCAGAAGGATTCCGGCACTCTGCCCAGTGTTTGGCTCTGAGTCTCAGTATCCCCTTCAATAGCCTGGTGGGTAGAGCCTTTCAGAGGTCCTCTGTGGAAGGCTACTGTCCTTTTCCTTGTCTTCTCTTACTTTTGATGTCTATCCTGTTGGCCTTTCTGAATAAGGATTAAGCATCTTCTCTAGGGTACTCCTTGTTGGTTAGCTTTGTTGGGGCTATAGATTTTACTATGTTTATCTTATATTATATGGCTAATCTCCATTTATATATCATTTGTGTCTTTCTGCTTCTGGGATACCTCACTCAGGATGAACTTTTCTCATTCCCACCATTTGCCTGCAAATTTCATGATTTCCTTGTTTTAGTATTCCATTGTGTAAATGTATCACACTTTCTGTATCCATTCCTCCACTGAGTGACATCTAGGTTGTTTCTAGATTCTGGCTATTATGAATAGAGCTGCTACAAACATGGTTGAGCAAATGTCCTTATTGAATAGTAGGGCATCTTTTGGGTATATGCCTAGAAGTGGTATAGCTGGATCTTAAGGTAGCACCATTCCTAATTTTCTGAGAAAGTGCCAGATTGATTTCCAAAGTGGTTGTACAAGGTTACATTCCCACCAGCAAAGGAGGAGGGTTCCCCTTTCTCCACATCCTCTCCAGCATGTATCATCCCTTGAGATTTTATCTTTAGCCTTTCTGATGGGTGTGAGTGAAATCTCAGGGTCGTTTTTGATTTGCATTTCCCAAATGACTAAGGATGTTGGGCATTTCTTTAAGTATTTCTCTGCCATTCGATATTCCCCTGTTGAGAATTCTCTGTTTAGCTCTGTACCCCATTTTAAAATTGGATTACTTGGTTTGTTGATGTTTAACTTCTTCAGTTCTTTATATATTCTGGGTTTTAGCCCTCTATCAGATGTAGGGTTGGTGAAGCTCTTTTCCCAGTCTGTAGGCTGTTGTTTTGTTCTGATGACAGTGTTCTTTGAACAGTTTCCAAGTGGGTTCCCTAGTAATGGGAACAGGGACTGTCTCTGACATGATCTCAGTGGCTGGCTCTCTGATCATCCTCCCCCCAGGGGGTGCAGCCTTGCCAGGCCACAGAGGAAGATGATGCAGTCAGCCTTGATGAGACCTGATAAGCTAGGGTCAGATAGAAGGGGAGGAGCTCCTCTTCTATCAGGGAAGAAGGGAAAGGGCATAGGGGGAGAAGAGGGAGAAAGGGCAGGACTGGGAAGAGAAAAGGGAGGGGGATGCAGAGGGGATACAAAGTTAATAAATTGTAGTAAATAAATACATAAATAAAATTTAAAAGAAAAAATAAAGATGGTCATTGGACACTGTAAAGAAGGCTCAGTCAGTTATGTGCTGAGAAAACATGGGGACCTGAGCTGAAACCCTAAGTATCTGTGTAAAATGTTGGGTGTGCCTACAATCTTAGAGCTGGGGAGGCAGAGATGGGATGTTCCCTGGGGTTCACTGCGCAGGCAGTCTAAATAAATCATTGAAGTCCTGGTTTAATAAGAGACCCTCTAATAACAAATGACGGAGGGAATGACTGAGGAAGACTCCTTATATCCATCTTCAGCCTCAGCATGCACATAAGCACACATGGTTCTGCATGTAGAAACATGCAAACATACAGGAACATGGGCACTGAACAAATCAGAAACAGGCTTTTCAGACACAGAATGATTATATGCACCAAGAGGAGAAATATAGAAGATGGAAGAGGCACTTCAGCACAGTGCATGAATGGAGATCATTTCCAAGTCGCAGGACAGAGGGTGAGGCAGGACCAGGAATTTGTGAGGAGTAGCTGGTGGGGCTCCATCAAGGTGCTGATGCCACAGAAGCTGCCAGGTCCTTAGAAGGAGAGAGTCCCTGAATCAAGCCACTGGGGACATATGAGAATATGAGAAATGCTATAAAGAACTGAAAAGGGCCCTGCACTAATGTTCTGTGACTGCTTGTGGGGCTGAATGCTGTAAACTGTTGAGTTGGCTCATAGGGACCTGGTAAGCATGTCTTTCCAACTCTGTGCTCATTGATATCCCACTGATAAGTTGAAGGAAGCCACGGTGAAGATACTATAGATTGTGTGTGTGTACACCTAGGTACCAGTGTTACTTCTTGGGTGTCAGCCACCTTTGTGTTTGTAAGACAGATTCTCTCCTTGGCCTAAAGCACACTCAGTGGTGTAGTTTGGCAAGCCAAGTGAGCCTCAGAGATCTGCCTGTGACCCCATTCTCAGCCGTAGCCCAGGGATTACAAGTGCATGGCACCACACCCAGGTTTGTTTGTTTGTTTGTTTGTTTGTTTTAATGTAGGTTCTAAGATAGAATTCTGGTCCTCAAGCTTATACAGGAAGAGATTTACTGCCTGAGCCATTTCCTTAGCCCTTGATGTCTTTTTCTAATTGCAAACATGTTTCTAGATAGTTGGTTTGGTAACGTTTTGTAATGATACATGTCCTTGTAAAAAAAAAAGTCATTGTTCATCATGTATGCAATGAGAATGTTGTCCACATACCTGCAGTTGAATACCTACGCTCTTCAGGTACCTTATATTTATTCTCAACCTCTTTCCTCTGTTCCGAGTCTGTATCTCCTTCTCTTTCATAGTGGAATTTTACCTCTTCCCAGAAATGCTTCTCTGTCTGTGAGGGCCTTGGCTGTACCTACAGATCCTTATGTAACTTTAGGATGTTTGTCATTCCCACAGGGGACAGAAATTCAGCTTCAGAAGGTCAAGACTAAAGATGATCTTCTTTCTTTCATTTTTTTCTTTTTTCTTTTTTTTTCTTTCTTTCTACTACTTTCTTCCCAAAAGTGTCCCCTTGAGCCCAGACTGTCCCTGAAGCTACCTAGTTGAGCCTGCTGGAGTAGCTGTGAGGGCTGGTGGCCTAGCCATCAGCAGGTCAGGGTTCACTGACAATGATGCATTTTATGGTACAATCTGAGCCAAGCCACAACTGGACTCTTAATTTGAGCTACAGAAGCAAAGACAAATTTCATAGTTCCTGACCTTGTGCAAGTTACATCTCAAGCATCTGCAAGGCCTGATTTGTAGGGGCAGTGCCTGCTTGTCACATTCAAACCTTTTCTGATATATTCTCTGGCTAAACAAAATTCTAGAAGGAATAGAGTGTGCTTCCATTTTAGCTTCCCCTCTTCTTTCCCTCTGCCTTCCATTTCCCTTTCTTATCTCCTTCCTTCTTTATTCTCTCTTAACCCACTTCCTTATCTTCCATTCCCGATCTTTGCTTTCTTTCCCCTGCTGACTTATCTCCCTTCTTCTGCCTCCTATCCTTCCTTCTTCTCTTCCTCCCTTCAGAGCTTTCCCTTGTCCCTTTATGTTCCTTCCTTTCTCCTCTTTTTTTATTCTTTTAATTTTACAGAGCATTTAGTTTTCAATAGCACATGAAATCTTCCAGGAACAGACAATGTTTTTAGGCCCTATAAGATAGAGGTAGTTCTCTGCCCTGATGCATATCTCCACAAGATGAGGTGCATCCATGTGCAGGATTCATGGTTCAGATGAATGAATCAAATTATTGGGGTTCTTGGAGGTCCAGCTCATTGCATAATATGCTGCCTCATATCACCAGCTAGAACTACATAATCATCCCCGATTCTGGGTTATTCTTTAGCAAAATGGCGTTGGCTGACTTGTGAAGGCAATCCCAGCCCAATCTTGACAACATCATGAACCAAAAGGTCTGGCTCTGTCAAGAACATACAAGACTTCAAGTAGAAGCCAAAGAAATGCACACAAATCCATGACCATCAAATGAACAGTTAGGCATCAACAGCTACCTTCCAGGCATGAAAGTTCTAGAGAAATGATATGGAACTTTTGCCCTTTCCTGGGAGCTTAACCAGTCCATAAAGGGAATGATCTCTCTCTCTCTTCTTTCTCTCTCTCTCTCTCTCTCTCTCTCTCTCTCTCTCTCTCTCTCTCTCTCTCTCTCTCTCTCTCTGTCTCTCTCTCTCTCTCTGTCTCTCTCTCTCCCTCCTTCGCTCCCTCCCCCTCTATCTCTCCCTCTCTCTCTCTTCCTCATGTGTGTATGTGTGTGCATGTGCGTGCACTCAGATATTGAGCAATCTAATTTTGTTCTCCTTTCTTGTCCAAAGCCAAACACTTGACATCAAACATATAATTTTTGCCATTTTATCTTTATGTTCTAACCAGGTGAGGCTATTAGTTCATACAATTAGGAAAATAGAAGTTGAAAATACTGGGTTATTAGGAGGAAGGAGTCACATAAATCCAAGGTGTTGGGACAATTAGCATCTTGGTAATAAAAGTCAAGTTGAACACTAAGGAAATGAAGTACTGTTGGTTATTTAGCAGTTCTATAGTCTCAAGTGTTTGCAAAATGCCCGATAATTGTTTTTGGCCATTTCTCTTGGTGTAATTCTGATAAAAGGCATTTGCTATGCCTGTGGGTAGTGGGAGGAGGATGTGTGGGAACCTACTCAATTACAGTTCCAGTAATCTTCCTAGGCTTTTGCTCACAATGAAAATTCAAGCACAGAAAGAAAGCACTCAGACATCTTGCTAAGACATAAGCCATTTTATCTCCTTCCTTTGCTAAAAGCCTTCTAGGGACTCTTATTTCCATCAGGGTAAAAACTAGAATCCTGGAACTGCAACCTGAGATCATAGGGTAAAATCTGGGATAGAAGAAAAAGCACCAATGAAAAAGCTGAGGAAATATGAATAAAATGTGGAGACTGGTTAACGGAAATAGAGCAACTTCACCAACTTTGTTTCGATAAATGGTCATGTTAGGAGGAAACTGGGCAATGGTATGTGAGGACACCACATATTCTGAGACTTGGAAGATAGTTCAGGTAGAGAGGTATGTGCTGTGTAAGCGTGGAGGTTTAAGCTTGATCCCCAGGATCCAGACAAAGAAGTGTGACCTTATTGGCACGCTTTTATAATTCCAGGACTGAAGAGGCAGAGACAGACAGATTCCATGTGCGCCAGTTCTAATTATCCAGCGAGTTGCCAGCCTGTGGGAGATTTTGTCTCAAAGGAGATGGACAGCATATCTGAGGACGGTTCCTGCTGCTATCCTCTAGCCTCTAAACATGTTTGTATACATGTCCATGTACACATGCACACATGCACCCACAGGGGAAGGGCATTATTTTTGTAACTCTAAAACCATTTTAACAGTGAAAAGAAAAAAGTTTTAAATCCCCAAATTTCTGCCGCAGCCAACATGACCTGGTCCTGTTCTATCTTTGTACCACTGGCCCCATGCCAGATCTTAGTTCCTATTCACACTGCATGTCTGCCTCTTTTCTTGGCACTTTCTGACCACAGGACCTTTACATGCTATTCCTGTGACTCAGCTGGACCTCCATTATAAATGTCACCTCCATAACTTTCCAGTGAGAGTTTAAAGACCACCCCTGTGTTGTTTCCTTTTGGTTACTACCTGGCTCCATGGTGCTTACACTTCCAGCTTACTGTGGACCAGCTTCTCAGACATTATGCTCTGACTTATGTTTTCCCTCCCCCACAATATTTCTAGCTACTTAGGTAAAGGGTCTGTTCTATGATGTGTTTGAGGCACCTAGAATAGAACCTAGCATATACCTGATGGATACATGTTAAAAGCTAAATACTAGATTCCAAATTGAAGGGTCACAGCGGCGCTTGGTTGCTTTAGTAACCAGAGAATTATACAAACACTTAAGTAAGGAAGATTTTTGTGGCGGTGTCACAGCAGCCTAAAATGTAAGTATTAACTTTCTGTGGATATATGTGGATATATGGGTATGTGGATGTAAGTGTATGTGGGTGGGGTGGAGAGGTATGCGTGTGCACGAGCATGTATCTGTATGTAGGTGGAGGCCAGAATCAACTTTGGCTTTTAAGTTTTGTAAATGTCAGCCATCTCAGTTTTGGGGTTTTGGCTTTTTGTTTATTTGTTTGGATTGTATTGTTTTACTGTAGAGATAGCACTTCTCATAGACCTAGGGGTCATTGATTTCAATAGAGTGTCTGCAGTGAGTAGGAATCCATCAGTATGAGCAGTATAAGTACACACAACCTACTGTATCTTTATTTTGTTGATGGTGGTTGTTCACTTGTTTGTTTCACAAATGTGGGTTCTCTATTCCCAACTCAGGTCCTCTCGGTTGAAGGCAAGCATCTTACTCAGTGAGCTATCACTCCAGCTCCCAATTGGAAACAACATTGCCACCATTGATGCATCAATGATAAGGCTTAAGCTCTGCCCAAGGTCACACAGGTCCCCAGTCAAATTAAACAGTCCTAGCCCTCTGGATACTACATTCATTATGATCTCCTTTATACCAGCCTCACATACTTTCCCCTTTTCATTAAAGCTGTCGCAGGTCAAAAATAACTTTAGTTAGAACACTGCAGCTCCTCAAGATTAAAGTATGGGGCATCTTTTTTCCCTCAGTATCCCTGGAAACTCAGAAATGCTGGCACTGCTTTCATAGATCATGCAGTATAAACTTTGGCCTTGATTTTTTCTCCTGCCTGGGTCTGCTTGTTTCCAAGTCCTATAATCTCATACAAATAGTTTTGTCACTAGAAGGCTGATCTTAGGGAGACAAAAATGGCTTGGAAGTGCACACCCTTAACTGTAGAACATCCTCTCCTTCTTAGCTATGTGAGCCTCTTCCAAGCTTGTCTCTTCACCTGTAATGTGGATTCAGCTTTAGCACCACTTCTTGGAGGTATCAGGGTCCCTAGGGGTGGTAGCATGACTCTCTGCAAACAGCCACCACCTCATGGTTACACACAGATTTAGGAGTGGTCTATAGTGGTCCTTCCTCCAAGCATACACAGGGCTATGAGTAGTGTGCAGTGGTCCCTCTTCCCACCGTTCTATCAGATCTGAGGATGGAACTCAGCTCACTAGGCTTGTGAAGCAACAACCTTTACCTGCTAAGCCTCCTTGTCAGACCTCCACATTTTATTTTGAGACAGAGCCTGGCTTTGAATACCTTTTGTATTTCAGGGTCGTCTTGAACTTGGCCTTTTTCTACTTCAGCTTCCTGTGTAGCTTAGGCCACTGTGCAGAATGTGTACCAGACAGAGAGAATGCAAAAGAAAATGTAAATTGGGCTTACTGGTCCAGGCTTAGAGCCTCAGCTACTAACTACAGACATCTACGAAGAGAATTGTAACATAGTGAGTTTTGACTATTGAGGACCTTTGTGTATTATGTGCCTGTCTCTGCCTGTGCTTGGCATAAGTATATGTTTACGTAGATGTATACATTTTTACATGCACATATATATGTAAATATATGCATGTGAGGCATAAGGAGGCCAGAAAGTCAAGTTCTGATGTCTTCCTCAGTTTCTTTCTGCCTTACTTTTTGACACAGGGACTTTTGCTGAATCTAAAACCCATTTGTTTTACTAGACCCTATGTCCAATGAGCTCCAGAGACCTTTCTGGCTCTACCTTCTCAGAGGTAGGTCACATGCTGTGCTGTGACTGACTTCTGTGTGGATTTTTAGGGATTCAAATGTAGGTCCTCATGCTTACAACTGAGCCATCTTCCTAGCCCTTCACAATCTTTATATCTAAATTATCTTTCATTAGAGTTTTCTCCACAGAAAACTCCCTCAGTTCCTGGTGATCTGCCTTTAACAATCCACTGGAACCCACATACACAAGCTATCATTTATTTTATGAAAGGGCCCAGACAAAGCCAACTCAACAACACACACACACACACACACACACACACACACACACAGGAGCAGGTGTGCGCACACAGAAAAACCAGAGCTCTGGACTCTAAATTTCTCAACACACAAATGGCGGAGCCAATCTCATAGCCCTCTTAAGAGGGCACTGAGAAAAAGGCATAAAAATACATATAAGATAAGCATGCCATAATGTGAGTAGGCTCCGTATTCCAGGCACACACTCTAGGCTGTTATGTTAAATGTATTTCACTGTTACTCTTCTTGAAAAGGATTTTTCCCTCTGTCTCACTCTTGAAAGTGAATAAAATTATCCCAAATTTTATATTTTATTTTATCATTCAATGGGGGAGTGGCTGCCACCTACTTAATAAGGAAGTAATCCTATTTCCTTGTAGCCAGCCTAGGGGAGCAGTTCAGAGGCATTTTTGAATAGTTTAGACAAAGACAAAATGTTGGGAAAAGCAGAAGGGCAAGGCTGAGTGCGAAAGTCGGCTTACAGTCTAAAATTCAGTATAAAGAAGGAAACATTGAATTATCAGAGGGAGCAACAAATCCCCCATTGGGGTGTTCTATCTTCCAAGGAGTTCAGCTTTCTGCAGCTGCATTCTGATCCATGCATCTATATCTCTTCCTTCAATCATATCCTCATAGACACCCTGGCATTGCACAGCCTGTAAGGAAGGTGTGCACAATTTCAACCAGAGAAGCCATTTGAAATAGCCACTATCTCCAGCTGCTACCCTGATACCTTCAAAATAGAAGTGCTTTTCTGTAGAGAAGTTTTACTTTGGGAAAATGTTGTCTTCTATGCCAAGGTTAGTTTGGCGATGCAAGAACAATCTAAAAACCTAGGAGATCCATCCAGGGCTTAGAATCTGTCCTCCATATTGATTTTGCTTTTAAAGGTGGATGCAGAATGCAATTAATAATAGATATCTCAGAGTTGGGAGCAGTGGTGCACTCCTGTAATCCCAGCCCTCAGAGAGGCAGAGGCAGGTGGATCTCCATGAGTTTGAGGCTAGCCTGGTCTACAAAATGAATTCAGGGCAGCCAAAGCTTCCCAGAGAAACCCTGTATTGTAAACAAACAAACCAACTAAAACAAAACAAGATACATAAACAAACAAACAAATAAAAAACCCAGCATGTAATACATGTTTGTATCACGTGTTGCTGGAACCCATAGGCAACACTTTTTGGACAGTGAATTACCAACTTTGTTCTTGATGATTGTCCTGGGGAGGCAGTGATAAATCAGTGATCTTTGAATAACAAGCAGAAAGAGCTTGCCATCCAAATACGTAGACCTGAGTTTATATCCCCAGAACCCATATAAGAACAGATATGGGAACATACCTGTAATTCCAGAGCTTGGGAGATGGGGACAGGAGAATTCCTGGACCAATTGGTCAAATTGTTGAGTTCTATATTTAGTGATACCCTGTCCCAAACAATAAGGTGTAGAAGTGACTGGGAAAGATATCTGATGTTGACTTTTGGCATGTCTACGCATAACAAACATACTCTTCACATACACACACACACCTACAAATAATCTTTGGTTGGAATTAGCAAACGCCAACTGCAACTGGGAGATGTAAGGCATAGAAGGATGTTATGACAGGTAGCTATAACTTCCCACACAGGCGCATGTGTTTGAACACTTGGTCCCATCTGGTGATGCAGTTTGGGGAATTTATAGAACCCCTGAAGGCAGCGGGTTGCATAGACGTTGTCTCTGTAGTGGATAGCCCAACCCCACTTCCAACCCTTTCTCTGTAGCTTATGTTGATGAAAGGAGAAGAGGTCAACCATGTTCCTGCTACATTGGTGCCCTCCACCTCTGTACCCTCCCCGCCATGATGGATCATGTGATCAAATTGTGAGCCAAAAGAAATGTTTTCTTCTTGAAGTTGCTTCTGGTCAACAGAGATGAGAAAAGTAGCCAGCACAAGGGGTGGAGCTAAAGCTCATTAGTTAAATGCTTGGAAATTAGAGGACCTAATCACAATATGTTTACAAGTCCAGACAAATGAAATCTCATTATTACTGGCATATAGTACATAGAATTGGTTTTTGCAATGTAGACACGCACTACTCAGAAGAATTTCATATCTGCCTTTCTTTTATTGTTATTATTTGTTTGTTTGTTTGATTTGGTACAGGGCCTCATGTAGTTTGAGCTGGATTTAAACTTGCTATGTAGCTAAAAATTACCTTGGACTTTCGGCCTGCTTGTTTCCACATCCCATTGCAGGGTTGATGGGTATATATCACCACATTAGGCTTATGTACTGCAAGACATGGAACTCAGGTCTTCATGCAACCAAGTCCCGTCATAAGTTCTGGGCACATTATTTAAATGTATTCCTCTTGGACCTATGAATTATGAATACATAGCTTGAGGACAGAGACCAGGTGTCTGCCTTTTCAGCCAGCTTTTCCAGGTGACACAGGTTTTGGGCAAGCTACACCCGAAAACAAACTGATACAGCCCAGGTTAATCCCTTCACAAGCAGCCAGCTGTGGAGAAACCTGACTGAAAAAGAAAGAGAAGGAGAAGCAGAGAGTATGGGGAAGAGGAAGAGAAGGAAAGGGGACAGAAGAAAGAGGAGGAACAAAACAGAAACATCTGTTGCTCCTGTGATCTTCCATTAACTGTTTACACTAGTCATGCCTTTAGTGAAGAGAAAGGAAGTGGTGGAATCTGAGCATCTAGACTGAAAAATCCGTGTTATGCTTAAAGTCACCAGGGACCACCTACCAAGGGTTTCCTGTCATCCAACCAATCCTTACCCTTGAGTTGTAACAGAGCCAAATATTCTGTCCCAACATGAGACAGTGAGGAGTAGACATGAGGTAGGCTTGAATTCAAGCATCCTTCTCAGAACACCTAAATGACATCAGACACACTGCCATGTTGTTGTACTCCTATGTGGTCAAGAAACCTCAGTAAAATAGAAACTACTGGCTACAGATGCAGGTGAACCTTGAAACTGCCAAATGCTTCATAAAGAAGAATTTCACTCATTTCTCTTTGATGTCATGGGGTTGGGTATTGTCATTCCCCAGGCCTTTTCATTGGAAATGAAGGTCTAGTGATACAGAGGGTGTAAGCGGCTTATTCATAATAACTTAGCATGCTTACTGCTCAGATTCCCCTACTCCTCCTCTTCTTTCTCCCCCTCACCTTCTTCCTCTCTTTCTTTCCCTTCTGCTCTTGTTTTATAAATTTATTTTTAAATTATTAATTATGTGTGCGCATCTGTGCATGTGAGTGCAGGTGTCATCAAAGGCTGGAGGCACCAGATCCCACTAGAACTGGGGTTATAGGAGGTTGTGAGTTCACATCTTTTGGGAAAGCAGTATGTATTGTTAATGCTCCATCCTCATCTCTCCAGCACCTTTATTTTTTGTCTTTACAGTGTAGCCCAGGAATGGTCTGGAACTTCCTACGTAGACCATGTTGGCCTTCGGTTCGCACCAATGTGCCAGCCTCCACAACACAAATGCTTGTATTATGGGTAACATGCCATCATGCATAGCAGAACCTAGTCCTTTATAGCACCAAAGGTTTGTCTGGGCTTCAGTGCACATGTGATGACTGATCACCTAAATGAATGGGACTTTCCCTAGCAATTTTTTCATTATTTCCTCTGGCTGATTTGTCAGTCCAAAGTCCTTCAGTGGTTGTGCATTCATTGTCTTAGTTGCACAGCTTATTATCTTTCTACTTTATAGAACTAGAACTTCCCCAAGGTCTCAAGGTCTCTTTTCATCCTCATACCGAGCAATAGCAAATGTCTATAATAAAACCAAGAGGTGCTTTAAAAAATATTATTATTATTAGTAGTAGTATTTATAATTTATTCACTTTGTATCCTGGCTGTAGCCCCCTCCCTCATCTCTTCCTGGTTCCACCTCTCTCCTTCTTCCCCCTCCATGTCCCTCTCCTCATCCACTGATAGCAGAGGTCCTCCTCCCCTGCTATCTAACCTAGCCTATCAGGTCTCATTAGACCAGTCTGGATCCTCTTTTTCTGTGACCTAGTAAGGCCACTTTACCACGGGGAGGTGATCAAAGAGCAGACAACTGAGTTTATGCCAGAGACTGCCCCTGTTACCCTTACTAGGCAATCTCATGGGCACTGAATTGCCCATGGACAACATCTGAGCAGGGTGTCTATGTCCTTTCCATGCATGGTACTTGGTTGATTCATCAATCTCTGTAGGACCCCCTGGACCCATATGTTTTGGCTCTGTTGATCTCTTTGTGGAGCTTCTGTCCCCTCCAGGTCTTTCTATCTCGCAAATGGTACACATGTGCAATATTACAGATCCAGAACAGAGAGAACTATGATCTACAGGACAAATCTAGTCCACTGTTCGCTTTTATAAATAATCTGCTTTATTGGAAAGGAGATTGGGTCACAGGTCATTTTTTTACATATCACTGATGGGTGCATTAATGTAGATCTGTTACAGAATAGACCACAAAGCAAAACTATTTACTCTGAAGCTGAAGAACACACTAGAAAGGAGGTGTAAACATGTCTTTGTTATAAGTATGTCTCTGGACACTACTGTTTTCCATCATGAAGTGCACAGGCTTCTTCTCACAATGCAGACCAGAAGAAATAAGCCCTGAGAAATGGGATTTGGTGCTAGAGAGCAAGCAAAATCATGGTACTTTGCAGAAACTGTGTACTTTACATGGCAGGATTCTTGTGTTATTATGTGAATAAACCTATTGCATGTCACAGAGGTAGTGACAGCCTTCTATCCTGTAATTGGGGGATGGGATGGTGAACACTTAGAACAAGCTCTTGAAGCACATGCTTCTCTGAAATGTTTATAAGAGAATGAGAGGCAATTAGTCAGGAAAATCCTGGGTCATCACTGAGATCAGCTCCATTTTAAACTCATCTCCAGGTTCTATCACTGAATTGTGCTTTTGGCAGTTTTCTTAGTCCTAGAAAATTACCATAATGTAGAGAATTAACATTTGGTTCATTTAAATTTTGCATAATATATTAGGGGGAAATCTTTGAGAATCTGCTGGCTCTTTGAGCTGGAGCTGGTTAATCTAGAGAACCCAAAGGCTTGTCTTTATGATTCCAGAAAACAGAAGTAAGATTCTGCAGAGAATAATGTGCCTTCAGTTAGTTGACATTGACATAGATTGTACTGAATAGCAAACCAGTATCAGGCACATTGATGCCAGCAGTCAGCGGCCAGACCTGTAATATGCACAAAATCATTTAGCATAGTTTCTAACAGTAGTCACATTTTAATTGTTTGTGTATGGCACAAAGAGCCTAAGCTTCAGAATTCAGAGAGTCAGAGCAAAATCACTCTTCTATGGTCTCGCCACTGTCACACTTGGTTCTGATAAGCAGTGCTGCCTTGCCTATTCCATGTTCTCAGTAGATACATCCTGAGTGATTGATTACCTGAGCATACCTAGTGAGCCATTGTTTCTCTAGAAGACAAGCATGCTTTCTTATAACCAAGCGTTTGTGAGTTCTCCTCTGCTGTGTTACTGTGCTTCCCCTTAGACGTTACACTGAAGTCTGGATCCCTGATATGATAATATTTGGAGATTGCATTTGGGGCAAGTAATTAGGTTAAATGTGGTCATGAGTGTCATGAGCCCCCAGGATGTTTTCCTAAGAAAGGAGGGAGAATAAAGCTCTTCTCCCTTTGATCTGTAAGGGTATAGCAAGGAAGCAATGAAATATACACATTGGTATATTACAGGTCCAGCTTCCCAAACAATGAGATGTATGTGCATATTGTGCCCATTGGTGGCATTTTGTTTCAGCAGCCATAGAAGACTAATACAGTCAGTATTAGTCTTGACATCCAAGTCCTTTGGAGATGTGAAACTTGAGTGCCTTTCATGTTCTTCCTACATTTCCAAAGGATGAAAAGAGCAAAAGGCTCTGGAGTCAGTGCCTCTCAGACCTTCTGTCCTTCTTTTTGAGAAATCCCATCACTTGACCTGGGCATTATATTTTTTCGCGCTAGGGGAAATGTGATATGTTTCTTAAGTCTGCAGTACCCAAATACAGAATTGGCCCTGCTGATCTAGGGGCAAGGTGTTAACTATATCCAAAGCTGTGTGATTAACTTACTTGTTTGCCATAGAGCTAAAATGAAAAAAAGCAGGAATCTGGGAGACTCTGTGTATCCCAGTTTTGAAGTGGGATTGTGAGCAAAACAGAGATGTGTGTTTTAATTCATATCCCCTGACATGCTATTATTATGTTAATGGAAAATAACTTTTACAATTTTTCTCCATTTTAAATGGAGAATTGCAACATTCTCTAATGCAGGGTAGGAAGTTGATTGGATGTGAGTGATTTTTGTAACCCCTCTCTCTCCCTATCCTTGGTTCTTTGTACACATTCAATATGGTTACAGTTTTGCTTAGAACATATATATTTCCCCCTGAACTTTTTTCAATTGCTTTTTTATCAGGTTTACAAATCACATCAAATAGGTATATTGCAGAGCTCTGTGATATTATTTTTCGAGTTTATAGCACAATGTATTGAATTATGCCAGCCTGTGCTCTGGCCTTGCTCCTCTCTGCAGAAAGAGAGCAACCATGGACTGTGTAAATTCCCCCAGTACCCAGTCTGGATAAATCAAGACCCACTATTCAGGCTGCTAGAAGAGACGAAGCAAGTGTTTGTTACACAAATCAATTTGGTCCAAAATACATCACATTGGGCACTCAACCATTCCTCAAATAATATTGTCAACTTAATCAAATCATGCCTCCAAGACTCTCACAAGTCTCTCCTTTTCTAAGAAGCACCTTGATTGGCGGAAGAGTAGAAAGCAGGGGCTGTTCAGAAGTATACACTTGATTTATCATTGTGAAAAGTGTTATACAAAGAGGGGAGGAAGCTGGTAGGAGAAAAAAAAGAAGCTGTGTGTTCACCAATCTGCTGGAGGGAAAAGCCATGTACACTAGTCACGCCCTCTTGAGGGTGTTGGGTTTCCATGTTGTGAAGGCAGAAGTCAAGTAACATTTGCAAACATTAGTTTGACTTAGATAGACTGGAATGACTCAGGAAAGACATGATGAGGGCCTACTATGTGCCAGAAAAAGGGATTCAAAACTATGTTAGATATTAGATAAGATGTTTGCCTTGCCTCTCCAGACTGGAGTCTGGAGAGATGACTCAGCATTCATGGAGATAATCTGGGCCCTCTGCACAGAGGTAGCCAGTGGCAGCTCAGTCTCCTAATGGGCTCCCTAATAAGGGGAGCAGGGGCTGTCTCTGACATGAACTCAGTGGCTGGTTCTTTGATCACCTCCCCTGAGGGGGAGCAACCTAACCAGACCACAGAGGAACACTATGAAAGACAGTCCTGATGAGACCTGATAGGCTAGGGTCAGGTGGAAGGGAAGGAGGACCTCCACTATCAGTGGCCTGGGGAAGCGGAATGGGAAGTGATGTGGGAGGGAGGGAGGATAGGATTCAGAGAGAATAGGGTAGGAATACAGCTGTGATACAAAGTGAATAAATTGTAATAAATAAAAAATTGAATTAAAAAAGGATTACTTACAAAAAGAAAGAATGCTTTTAAAAGACTAGGGCTTGGTTTCCAGCATCCATAATAGATAGCTCACAATCACCTATAATTCCAGTCCCAGGAGATCTGGTAGCCTCTTCTGGCCTCCTTATCTACCTGTGTGCATGTCCACATTCACACCTATAGACTCACTCACAAACAAACAAATAATGAAATAAATCTTTAAAAGGAAAAGAAAACAACAACAACAAAAACAAAAACAGAGGCTGAAGAGATGCCTCAGTGGTTAAGAGCACTGGCCATTTTTCCAGAAGACTTGGGTTCAATTCTCAGCTCCCATATGGCAGCTTCCTCCCACAGATATAAATGCAGGTAAAACTTCAATGCATCCCAAAATAAATAAATCACTTTAAACTATAATAGAAAAGGAAAGGGACATTTTTATAAGCAAAGCCAAAAATAATTATGATTAATAAGGGCTCAGGAGATGGCCCCAGATACCCACAGGCAGTGTCTGGATGTGTTTCAGGCTTGACACTCAGCTATGTTAGCACCGATCCCATCCTGACCCCAGAAATTAGAACTGCAGCGAATGTTTACTCCTTTGCATGTGCTTCGTAGTTGTCCTTTGTCCAGTCCTTAGACTTTCTACAGCATCTTCATTTTCCTCCTGAGAACTCATGAAAACGAAAAAGTAATCCAGACAGAGTAGGACACCCTGCTGTGTCCTAGCTAGATGCCAATTTGTAGAAGCTGTAGAGCCAGTTTCATTTCCCTGAGGTTCAGATTCCAAGTCGTTCTGATGATTCCACGTGGTGAGGCATGAGCACCTCTTTTCATGATCCCCAGGTCATGGTATCAGAGCAGAGTTTTTAAATCTCTTGGTCCCCGGCCATTTCCACATTTTCTTATAAACCAGCCCTGGACAGTAGCATTTGACACAGCATTGGCAGTGAGAGACCGATTGTTTCAGTCTGGGCAGAGCAAAAGCAGATGGCCTTCCTCTGTTACTATTACACCTGGTTTCTATGGATCTTCTAGGTAGCTTTCTTAAGTGTTGTACAAAATATTGGGATACATGCTTACACCCCCGCCCCCAGCACATATGCCCTATGTAGCCTCAGCATGTCTAAGAATACAGAAGTGGGTTAAGAAACAAGTATTTATGGGATGGCAGAAATAGTAAAAAATAACAGTAGTCATGATCCCAGCAAGACTCACAGCTAACATATGCTCAGGAGACACAGGCTGTGTATGTGATTGATATTATCCTCATTCCTTCTTTAAAAGATAGAAGACTTGTTGACTCAACACTGTCTAAATGACCTGTTTGAGAATACAGGTCAAACTCTGAAAGGCGCCCAACCCTCTCGACTTCCCTCTATATATTTTATCATTACTTGAAACATTGCTGTGGACTGAACTTAATCTTGTTCTTCATAGAGCACTGTCCTAGAAACTTGTGTTTCTCCCTCCTTCTTCATCTTTCTCTATTTTGTCTTCCTTGATTCCAAGCTTCACAATGACAAAAAAACAAAACAAACAAACAAACAAAAAACCAAAAATGTGTGATGGAAAGTTCTGGTATGTTGGACATATCATATGCCTGTGTTCTGTCCTGTAGGTAATTACAGGTTTAACTTTTCTTTGTAGCAAACACTAGCTCCAATGAATTTCAGCCATGGGGATGGCATTTTTTTCTAGATACTTCACATTTTCCAGTTCCTTAATTCTTGGGCTCCTGTCATTCCTCCAATATCTCAGCCTCAGGCCTAAAATGGCAGGATGGACTTCTTCCCACACCTCATCATGTGCCACACTAGATTTTTTCTCTTCTACTTCTCAAGACCCTTGAAAGGATTTTGGTATCTGTACTGGCCTTCCCATGAATTTAATTCATGGTCAGGTGATAAGTGATTTCAGTTCTGTTCATACAACTCTCACTTCTTTGTCCTGTAAAGCAACTTTTCCATAGGTTCTAGGTAATAGAACATCATTAAGAGCTCTTCCTGTTGCCTTTGAGCTCTTAAAAATGTCCTATTATGACTGATAGAACAGATTTTTCACTTAATTCAACTTTATCTTAAACAGAAGAACCAACTCTTGATTCAGTCATTGGGAATTTCTGAACTGTAAGTGGGAAAGCTGAATATTAAACTGTCATTTTTTTTGAAGCTTAAATATAGATCAAGGATTTCCAATGAGAAATCAATGTGCCCTGCTGAGATTAGGACCCATAAGCATAAAGATTACAATAAGTGTCAAAAACTTGTGCAGAAAACGTAATTTAAATGTCCTTTGCACTAATGATGTATCACAGTACTATGCTTGTTAAACAGACTTAAAATGAATATGTGCTGAAGATTGATTTCATATTTCATTTCACTTTTAAAAACATGTAACTTCCAGACATTATAAAATTATATCTGCTAATCATATTTTATTTTATTTTTGTTCAGGGCTGCCCAAGTGTGCCTCCTCAGCACCCTTGAGCTATATCTAGGACTGGGTTATGCATCCATGTATTTTTAATTTCCACCAAATATAGCTTGGTTCTTTCTTGCTTTCTAACCATCATGCAAGCCCTCTCCTTAGCAGGCTGCTGCAATAAAGAGCTCCATTTTTCTCTGAATTCTAACTTCTTTTGTAGGTTTACATCTGCCATGCTTTACTCATCCATGCTCAGTTTGAGCTTATCTGTAGCACTTATGATCCACAGACAAAAGTCTCCTGGGCTAGTCTGTATCTGGAGATCTACGGTTCAGAAGGGCTTAAGGAGCTGGACCAATACGTAGTGGGAGTGGTTTTAACTCAGATGTCTCGCTGTAAACAGTCTTTAACCAATACTTCTACACCCAGTTTCTTAGTACCCATTAGGAGGTGCTAGGGATGTTGACTCTACAGTGTATAAGTAACCTACTGAGATAACACCGGGGCAGAGGCAGACTCTGAAAGGAGCCAATTTCTATGTGTATTCTCTCAAACAGTCATCCCTGGATTGGTCGATATCAAAATCCAATTTCACTAGGATTAGCTGTGGGTTGCTCAGAGCTATTCATTGAATTAGGAATGATTACAGCGGAGGGAGCCCCACGGTTCTTTATTAAGGTCTTTGTGGAAACACTAAGTGATCTTCAGGAGATTAAAGTGCCAGTGGTGTTTTCTTAACATTTATAACCTGTGCCAATACCTGTGGAGTTTGTTTATTAAGAAAAATTCTTCAGCCAACAGCCTGCCTCTTGATAGGGTTGTGTCACCGAAGGCCAACACAGAGCCCGGTGTGGTGGGTCTTAATGCACTTGCTCAGAACTTCTGCTAAGCTGGTCTTAGAGGTCTGCCTCATGGGGTTAATGGTTCTCTAATTCCCAGGGTCCATGGGTCTTCCTGTGCGATTTGAAGGCTGTTTCTTAGCGCTGCACATGTCCGTGGGACAGAGAAACAAAACAAAACTGCAATGAGTGCTGTTGGTGACTCGTAATCCGCGGAATGTTTCCTCTTCCTAAGTGGAGCTTAACTGTTATTGTCTCATTCTGAAAAGTCTACAGCAGGCAAATAATTATCATTTTATTCATTGTCAGACTAAATTGTAGAGTGTTGACGACCTTCCTAGATGCTGACAAAGGGCTTTCCATCCTGGCAGAGGGGCTCAAGCACCTCTGTCTGTAACCAAGCGCATAAGGGGAGGTGGCCAACCTGAGCTGACTAAGGGAAGGTTCTTGTCTCTCCTCCGCTCGGGCAGGAACATGCTCTTTTATATTTTGCCCCTTGTTGGAGACTAGCTCTTTTAAGTGTCTCTGAGAACCCAGGGGTGAGATTAAATAATAATATAGTCATTCCTGGAAAATAGTCACTAACTGAATATGCACTTTTGGTTTTGTGTTTATGGTGGAACTATCATAGGTTGAATGGCAGTGTTTAAAAAATGCTTCCATGGTATAACCTCCGTCAACTGTGAATAGTTGAAACCTTGTTTGGGAATAGGGGTCTTTGTAGATGTAATGAAATGAATGACCTGGAGTCATCCTTATTTAGAATGGGCTCTAAGTCTAATGCATAATGTCTGTAAGAAGAAAAAGCTGGGATAGATTTGAGTTAATCACCCAGGGAAGATGGTCACATAAAGATAGAAGTGATAGGTGTTGTGATGCCCTAAGCCAAGAGATGCCCAGAAACAGAATTAGAAGAGGCAAAGAAAGAAGGCGCTTGGTCCTGTTCACATCATGATTTTAGATTCTTGTTTTCATTACTATGGTATGAGAAAGTCCTGTTGTTTTAAGCCACTAAACTTTCGATAACCTTATAAGAGACAAACCCAGCAATTATGTTGGTTAGCCTTCAGGTGTGAGGGAAAGCTAAGTTATAAAGCAGGAATGTATATTTTTGCTGGTGGTTTCAGAGCTTTGGGCCTGTGGTTATTGGAGCACAGTACATTGTAGAGATGTGTAGAGCGGGGATGTTCACTCAGTAGTAGATGTGTAGAAAAGAACAGGAAGAAGAGTTTAAAGTCTAGTACCTTTAGTGACCTCACTTCCTTTTACAGATGCTGCCCACTCCCAAAATGCCAAGGGTTACTCACCAAGCCTGTATCTAACACATGTATGAGACCTACCAGATCCGAACCACAACAATCATAGAGAAGTACAGGTTTGTTCCAGGGACATTTTCCCTGAAAATTCCAAAAGATATACATAGAAAAAGCCCATTTGGGGCCTAAAAATAAGCAGCAAGTGCTCTCTTCAGTATAGATGATGGATGGTCCTTGCTCTAAAGTTTCTTCCTCTTGTACCTGTCCCTATATTTTGTTCCTTGTCCCAAGGCTGCAGGACATGGACCATTATTGCCCTTTCATGATGAGTAAGCCATCAGTAGAGAGATATAAAACGCCCTGCTCCAAATTAGCAGTCCGTGACAGTGGGGTTGCATCTGGTAGGGAGGGATTCCACAATCTTGGCTGTTGCACAATTCATTTCCTCGGACACAGGGACACTCAGCTTGAATTGGTCTTTTTCACTGTTCTTTCTCACCCTATAGAGCTTGACATTCCTCTTTTCTCCTTTTCACAAGCCTGTAAAAATTGAAACAATTTGAATTTCCTCTTCATTTTACATATTTTCAGTAAAAATTATTTCTGCCATAGGTATGCCTACATAACAATTTATGGGTATTTGTATAAATGTGTACACTACAAAATGATTAATCGAGCATTGTGTGTTTTTATCAAAGGAAACACCACAAAGATTTCTCTAAAGTCCTGTTTGACTAGAGATGATTAATTTTAATTTTTACATGAGCAGCATAATGCTATTAATCATTTAATATGTTTAATCATAATCTCTGTAATTCCTAATTAGGTTTATTAAACCGAACCATTCAGCAATTGTGCACAAATCCAAGTCTAAGTCCCTTTCTTGCGAGGAAGAGAAAGTCATTTTAATTTTTTTTTATTCACATAGTTATTTCTAATGCGGTGAGGAAAATGGGTGAGAAACCTGGGGTCTTAGCTATTGCCGATGCCAGCCGACAGTCTTGTGGTAGGACGTTAAAACCTCTTACTCTTTGGCAAAGTTGCAATATCATGATTTAAAAGGAATTTCTTTGCTGTTGATGTGAAACCCAATGTGCTGTTACTGAAATAAAGCAAAAAACAAAACAAAACAAACAAAAAAAACCTGCCGGTGTTACATGGATCTGTTTATATAATGAGTGTGTGCCTGTGTTCGTGTGTGTATGTGTGTGACTGTGTGTATGTTTGTATCTGTGTGCATGCATGTGAGGGTGAAGAGTATGTATGAGTGTGTGTTTATGTGTATGTAGATTTGAGTGTATGTGTGTGTGTATGTGCATATGTGTGTATATAGGTGTGTATGAGTGTGTATGGTTGTGTGTGTGCATGCATGTATATGTGTGAGTATGTGTGTGTGTATAGGTGTGTATGAATATGTGTATGTGTGTGTGCATGCATGCATGCGTGTGTGTGAGTGTGTATGTGTATAAGCATGGTGCTGTGATGTGCATGTGGAGATCAGAGGGCAGCTTCACGTGTCAGCTTGTGTCTTCCTCCTTGTTTGAAGAGCCTCTAATTGTTGCTGTATATACAAGCCCAGCTGCCCGTGTGCTTTCAGGAATTCCCCTGCACCCACATCTACTCCACTGTCGGAATGCTGAGATTACAGACATGGACAATCATATCCAGTTTTATGTTGGTTCCAGGGTGACAACTCAATTCCTCAGGCTTGTACAGCCAGGCCCCCACCAAGTGAACCTCCTCACCAGCCCACATTGCATTCATTAACCAGCACTTGAGACTGGCAAAGGTGATGTTCACTCGGTTATTTATTATTCATTTATTAGTGGTGCACCGATCTTTTATGCTTTCGGTCTGCCAGTGCATCAGCCAATCACTTAACAGGCATTTAAATTCATGTAGCAAGCTGGTCACAACTCACTCCTCCTGTCATCTTTAAGTGGCTTGGAACAGCCACTTGCTTTTGTATACGTGGCTCTTCTGAGCCTGCAACTTCTGCCTCCCTCTCAAGTCTCCTCTCTTGCTCATCTTCCACATATTCTATCTGGCTCCACATAACCTCCCAACAGTGGAGAACTTCCCCTTATAGCTATTGATCTTTGCACATGCTTTGCAATCCCTTGGCACAAAATCTGTCCCCTCCACCTCTCCTGACAGTCTCTACTAAGCCAGACTTGCTGTGCCTTGGGACTTTCAGGGATGAGTGTGACTTGAGGTCCCTCAGCCTGCACCCCTACGAAGAACCACCTGCAGCTTCATTGTTTTTGCCTGGCTTCTTCCTACATCATCTTCCTCCTCACATTTTAGACCTGTCAGGGTCACATTGCACTTGAATGTTGACAGTCATCTGGTGGGGTTTCTGATCCTAAATCAGCTTAGATGCATGGTGCACAGGACACTGGGAGGTCTTAATTCAACATGTTATTCAGACTGTGTGAGGAAGAAGGATGTGAATGAAATATAGTACACAGGAGAGATGTTGAGAAAATAGCTAATTATGCTTCTGTTCTTTGGGTATTTCTTTTACATTTCTCTATGTAAGATTGTCTCCTCTAAGTCTCTATTATTTTACACCTGGATGCCTGCACTGATAGTTTTGTCCTAGTTATGTGCTTCTAAATTGCTTATGAATAGATGAGGATATTCGTCACTCATGATTTTAGCTTTGGCAACGCTACAACAGTACCATGGTAGTTTCAAGACTTACTTAAGTGGACAATGTCTACTGCCACCTACAGACAAAATATATTAATTGCAGGGAAAGTACAGAAAAAGGGTGTACTCTGAAGTTAATGTGAATTTTCTCTTAGTTCTTCCCTCTATTATACGTAGCAGTGTAATAGCACTGCTTATTTCTGAGTGGAGGAGAACAGAAGGAAATAATGGACTATGCTAAGAGGTTTACATTATCTACATTAGCATAACCCAGCAGAGCTTCCTAGGAATATTCTGTTTTTGCTTTTTTTCAACACAGGCCCTACCTGTATGTGGCTATTGAGCATTTCAAATGTAGCAAATGTAAAAAAAATAATAATAATTTATACTTTATTTAATGTTCATTCCATGAAATTTCAATGATCTCCTGGGGTCTGTGGCAGTAGACAACCCAGATTTGTACAATTAAGAAGCTAAGACACTAAGAAAAAAGTTGAGTCAATCATCTGATTCACTGCATGAATGGCAAACCACCAAAGGGCCTTTGCAAATTTTTGACATTTATTAATATTTTATTGGTATAGCCTCAGTACTTATATATGTGTAGCATAAGAATCTGGGAGGCATTAAGGGATGCAAGTTCTTATTTTTAATGATCTTTACTCTCTTTTGATGAGTTTTCTACTCCCCACCCTGAGCCCCCAACCCCTCATGCATCTTTTACTTTTTACCCAGTGCTTATCTCCTTCCTCTCAACTCTGCCCTTATTTATGAATGGTTTTTATTATGCCTTGCCCCATGAGAGTTACACTGAATGAATCTAAGGCTTTTGACTGCTTTGCTTGATATTGAATCTCAGATCTATATCTAGGTACTCAGTTGATGCTCAAAACAAACTTTTTGCTGTTAAATAAAAACAAAGACCGAGAATCTTTGTCTGACACCATTCTGCCACCTAGGAGAAGGGAGAGGACCCTTTGACAGAGTACTTACAGAGTCTCTTTGCTTTCCCCTTGTTCCTTTAGCAGACAGATGATGCAGCACCGACCGACGGCCAGCCCCAGACACAGCCTTCTGAAAACACAGAAAACAAGTCCCAGCCCAAGCGACTGCATGTGTCCAACATCCCCTTCCGATTCCGGGATCCAGACCTCCGACAAATGTTTGGTGTAAGTACTGCCTTTGTCCTAGTTCTTCTCCTTGTGGGAACTGTGGGAATTCATCTTTTATGGTGGAATGTTATTTTGGGATGTAGGCATTTTAGCATCTAATACCTGGGTCAGTAGTGACTAGGTTTCCTGAGGGTGGCAGGATACATTTATTTGTTTTAGTTGTGCTTGTGGGGTTTCTGCTTTGCCAGTTGGTCATCCTCTAACAAGTAACTTAAAAGTCAAGTAGAAAATAGACTCCTCTATTAACCACTGATAAGAAAATCCATTGGTTATTCCAGGACCTCACTTTGTAACTAAAACACACGTTGAAGCGCTTGCCTGTTTACCTAGAAGAGTGACCCAGGAATAACCGTACCCCAATTTTCCTCAGGCACTGTGTACTGCAGTGGCAGTGAATGGCTAGTTCTACATAAAGCTTAGTTTTCAAAACCAGCCACAGCCACCACTAACAAACACTACCAGCTTTTAAATCTGATTTGATTCTAGCAGCATATGGTTTGCTAGATGACGGTTCAAGCATTTACTCTGCTACTCAGGGCAGCAAAGGGCAGCCTGGTCTAGGCGCCATGGTGAAACAAAACTAGCTGGAAGCCACCGCTTACCCTGAAGAAATAAAGGATGGCTTTGCTTTCTCACAGGGCACCATGACCCTGATTATTATTATTTTATTTTATTTTTGGAATATGTTTGAACAATCCACCCAGGGAAAGGAAGAGTTTACCGTTTATTTGGTCTCAGCTGTGCCGAAGGACAAAACTTTGACAAGGCTCAGATAACATTTTGTGTTTTGAAATGCAGTTACTCTGTATATGACATCCCAGTAGTGGTAGCAAGCATCTGTGTGCTTGACCAAAGAACTACATCCTTAACATTTGACTCAGAACAAAGGTGGGCTGCTCGGAGACTCCTCTAAGAGCTCGTGGGGAGCTGCAAATAGGACAAAAGCAGTGAGAAGAGGTCGGATGTCTCATTGTGAGCAGAGCTCATATTATTCTCTGCATGAACAGGAGCCCTGGTTCATTACTCAGGGGCTCCATGATTTGGGGGGGAGGGGCGAGGTTGGGCCTTTTATTTCTTTAACACACACGATGCTTATCAAGTATGCATGTGACACAAAAGCAGAGCAGGCATCCTAATATTTAAGACACCCAGGCTTGAATCCTGACATTTCAGAGGAAAGGTCAACTTTTGCACTTTTATCGCTCTCTCATTTGGTAATAACCTTGAGTTAAGCCCTCTAACTCTTGCAGAACGAAGATACCCTCGGGCACTCTCAGGTCAAAGATGACTTTGAAAAGTGCAGAGCATTCGAAGTTAGAGTCGAGGTTAAGTGTGTGCAAAGCAGTAGGACCCGGCCTGACTGATGGGTAGCTGGAGGAGTTATATCCCCTTTGCCATGTCAAGCCAAGGGAATGTCTTGCTATTCAGTCTGTCTTTACTCATCACGTGTCACTGTGATGTTGACTTTGAACTGGATTCTCTTAATGACCGTCCTCGTGATTTTTCACGGTGACATGCAAGGCAGCCATCCCCCAGGTTTTCACCCTTAAGGGTCTATTTTTTTTTTCCCCTGGACTTTTTGATTATCTTAACTTTACCTGAGGCTACAGGACTAAGTCAGAGATGTGGTCAAAACACTCACAGCTGGAAGTCACGCAGAGGAGGTGCTGCCTAAATTAATATCTGAATCTCTGTTCTTTAGGGTTAGGGCAGATGGCCCAGAGAAAGAACTTGTAATGTGACATGCTACCTGGTATTAAACCCAGATCGAAATCTATTTGTTTCAAAATACTGTTTTTTTTTTAATTTTTTTTTTCTTTTGAGTCAATCTTTTCATGCAGCTAGCAAACAAGAAGTTGATTCAATATGATAGAACACCCTTAGTTAGGGGAGCGCAGTATACGTTCAAGAACACTGAAATTAATTCTACTTATCACAAATAACATCTGTGTCTATGTTAAAGAGCATGTGTAGATTTTGTGTGCTGTTGGTCCCATCTATAAAAATCATTGCACCATATGGATTCATGGACCGCTTGCAGTAACTTGGGAGTCCTCTTTGGTTTTTACAACTGCTATTTTAAAGAAATAGAATTTTCCTAAGAGGAACATTGGTGGTCACAAAACCGTTCTATAATATGATACATTTAGCTGCATGAATCATGGTGAGAGGCATCTGGAACATTCTGCTTGGCTCCCCATGGTGGAGTTTAGGGGATTCAACAGTTTCCTCTTTCAGATCTTAACTACTGTAAGCAACCATGTTTTAGTCTCAGTTAGCTGCCTCTTAAGTCCTTTGACCATGAGACAGTTTCTTCCTTTTTTACACTATCTTATGTCTTCTGTCTCCTTGCTTGAGTACAGGCTAAATGAGGATAGTTACAGAAGAAAGTACAGAGAGCTTTGTGTTTCTTGTCCCTTTTGACAATGGAAGCACGGAAATTTCAATGTCACAAACAACAAGACACAAAGTACCCTCTTTTTTCTAATTGCCTAGAACTTAGCAGTTTCCAACTTCCCCAAGAACAGCAACTTTCCCCGTGCTTTTCACAGCAGCTACTTGCCTAATGGTTCCAATAGGTGTCTCATGTCTTAGTGTGTGTTCTCTTTGCCTCTCCACCGAGACTGATATCATAGTTACTTCTCTTCCGTTGTCTAGTTCCCATTCTCCACTTTTTATCTTTGTCGGGGTGACTTCTTCCAGAGCTGACATTAAATATTTCATAGCACATTTATTTGCATGCTGTCATTTAATGTGGTATGTTCATTGCTTGGGTGAGAAGTAAGTACTACAATAGATAAAGCAGTAGCTAGAGTCCTTTCAAGTCACCCACAGTGCTGTGAGTGAATGGGGCTAGTGGGGTTGTTAGAAGCACTTATTCTAGATGTTTCAGTGGGAGAACTGAGAAGTTATTGACCTCAGCCTTGGCTGTTTGTCCCTTGAGGTCTGCGGGGACAATGTGGATATTCTTATGCTCATATCCCTTCATATTTGAATTCTTCCATCTTGCTCTGTTCTGTTGGTTTTGGAGATAAGCCCTTGCTATGCAGCCCAAAACTGGCTTCAAACTTGCTGAGTAGCACAGGTTGCCCCCAAACTTTCCACATTTCTGCCTCATTCTCCAAAATTGTGGGGGATGTTAGCATCCAACAGGATATTTGAATTTTTCTTGCCAATATTTAGAGAGCATTCAAGAAGTACATTTTATTTAGTACATATTCTGGAAATCAGTTGGGGAATTTACTACATTGACTTTGGAGAAGATTGTGCTATTATTTATCTCCCAATTTTATATGTGTAGCTTACAGACAGTCATGATTGGAGACATCAGTATTTCCATATCAAAGTTCTACACTTGAATTCTTGATCTCATATGTGGGTTACAACCAAATTAATTTCAATGGGTCAGTCGTGGATGAAAAAATACTTAATATAAGTTAATGTTTAAAATTTAAATATTTCTGGGTTTGAGATGACAGTACACTATGATACATCCAGACCCCTTGTACAAAACATGGCATCACAAAATTGTTTTTCAGAAGCCGTGTAGTCCGTTGGCAGTCTACAATTTGTAGCGCACCCTTGCTGTCACAGCATCTTGGTTTTGTTATCAAAATTAAGGTACTGCAGAAGCTGTACAGATAGCTCAGTCAGAGAAGTGACTGGGATGCAGACACATAGATCTGTGTTCAATCCTCTCTACCCATGTAAAAACAAAAAAATCAGAAGTGGTGGTCCATGCTCATAATCCCAGTACTGGAAAGTGGGGCAGTAGGATTCCCGGGGGCTTACCAGCTTGCCAGCCCAGCCTACTTAGCAAATGCCAAGTCAGTGAGATATCCTGTCTCACAAGTGAGGGAGGACACCCGAGGGTATTGTCCAGCCTCCATACACAAGCATATGCTCACATGTACATGCAGAAACATATGAATCTGTATGCACACAGAAGCATACATGCACACACACAATTAATAAAAACACTTTGGATAGGAAAGTTATATATTCATGTCTGTCTTCAGTCATAAAAACAAAGCGAATAGCTGTTGACATGTGAAAAAACACTTGGATAATGCCTTTTTATGGATACAGTACAGATGGACTTTCTTGCACCCTTCATGTTAATGCAGTCAATATGCAATAAAACAGGGCATTAGAAATAGTAAAGTCATTTAGAGGATATGTCACAGTGCCTCCTTTTTCTGTACTAAAACCACCTTAAGACCAACTCCATGCAAGTGATTGTCCAATCCCAACAGTCAGCACTGTAAACATACAAACAGGTAGCATTATAGAAACTGAATAGGTTATACTGAGGAATACATATGTATAGACATATACATTTATGCATACAATGACAATTAGTAGAGTGGGTGTGAATTTAAAGGAAAGTGGGAAAGGGTATATGACACGGTTTAGAAGGAGGAAATGAAAGGGAAAAATGTAATTAAATTATAATCTCAAAATTAAAAGAAAACATTTTTTAAAAGCATTAGACTGAAACCTCTCTTTAGTCTCTATGTACACACACTAAATTAACCTTTCCTTTGGGTGTAGCTGTTGAACATCCTTCACAGGTGCGTGTGTGTGCACACGCGCGTGTGTGTGTATGTGTGTGTGTGTGTGTGTGTGTGTGTGATAGTATTTGATCTAAGGATGTCTAAAACTTTTCAGTACATACTTGCCCAAGCACACCTCTATAGGATTCTGAATTGTGGTCTTGCTACAGCCATTGAGACACCTCATATGGACCCTGGATGCTCTGAATGCTCGTGAACATTGTCGTTGAGCAAACAAATGCAAGTTATGTCTGCAAACGAGTTGTGTCTATTTAAATTGAAGATGTGCCAGCTGTGTTGGCATCATTAGCACCAAACTTCTCAATTAAACCGTTGATACTATAAATATAGTGCACAACTGTCTCAAAAAACGGGCTTGCTTCAGCATTCTTGTTATGGCTCATGTCACTGGCTTCCAGAGCCACCCACCCCGTGCCACCTGCCAAGGAAGCAAACACTGGAGATCATCCCAGGGCATATGGTGTCATTGTTTCATTTAGGGAACGACACATGCTAAGATGGCGTTCTGATCAGTTCGTCTCATCCAGTTCTTATTTTAAGGGAAATGTTTTGTGTAGACTGCTTAAGGAGTGTTCCATGGGTGACATTTGCTTCATGGTGTTGGAAGATGTCTTTTTCAGCCCTCTCTTTCCATAAATATATGTGCTTCTAGGCTCTGCTGCCTGAAATAAATATAAAAGCATCTGTGGGAATGGAATATTCTGCAGCAGTTGTTCTTTTGAAGTGCTTACACAGTGGAGGGTTCTTTACTATGGAACTTGCTTCACCTCTGAGAGGCCAGTTCTTCATTTGTCACACTGTAAAATTGTGTTTGTCTGATTTCAGTTAGTTTTTTCTCTGCCCTAAAAATTGGCACACACACACACAAATTGTTCTAAAGGGCTTGCAAGATGATTCAGAAGATAAGATACTTGCTGCCTAGCTTGACACACTGAGTTCAACCCCAGTCCTCTATCTACACGCACAACTTGGCACATGTACACACATGTAGAAGAAAGAAAGAAAGAAAGAAAGAAAGAAAGAAAGAAAGAAAGAAAGAAAGAAAGAAAGAAAGAAAGAAAGAAAGAAAGAAAGGCAGGAAGGAAGAAAGAAAGAAAGATACACAGAAAGAGTAAGAAAGAAACAAAGAAAGAAAAGAAATCTTAAAAAAGAATTATTTCCTGTAGGAACCTTTTGCCATCGACTCTCCAAGTTCTTGCAATTTACTGACCTGGGCAGCTTGGTCACAGGAACTACTCAGCTTCTTGGAATTATTATTCTCTTTCCTCTTTTGATCTTGGCCTCCCCTTCATGCAGACCCCTCCATGTTTTGTTATAGAGCAATGCTTACTGCGTCTTTCCAGGGAAGAGAGAACAACACAGACTGTCCTAGGGTAGCAAGGCTGCCGTGAGTATCCAAACTACACAGGCAAGCTACGGATGGCAGGCACTCACCAAATGAAACAAAATCTGCAGGAAGGCATCCCGTTGGCTTCTGTTTCTTTGTTCAGTCCTTAAAATGGGTGTTTGCCTTTTCATCTACACTGAGGCAAAATTCCCATCTGACTCTCCCCTGAGCCAGATTGCTTGCTTTAAAATAGTCCTTTCCACCAGCAATATGGGGAACAAACTATCTGTAAGAAATACTTAGACCATTTTCTATGACATCTAGGAAACTTAAGAACCTGAAGTTAGAGAAGAGAATTCTGAATTATCAGATGTTCATGCTTTCAGAAAACCCCTTTGCATAAGCCCCAGTCAGGAATTACTGATGGGCAATATTCACTAAGACTGCCAAATGTAACAATTTTTTCACTAACACACACATGCAAACATATACACAGAGACAATACCATAATCAGATTTGAATTTTAGATAAAGAACAAATATCTTATGTTATAAATATTATGAGATTTACTTATTCTATAAAATCTGAAATTTAAAATGTCAATGTTCATTTGCATTTTGTTTGTCCATCTAGTTTTTTGATAGCTGAAAATTTTGTTCCTGAATGTTTTATAGAACCAGCTAATGTTAGGGGTGTGGAATGTGTTTGTTTAAGAGAACAGACTGTCATCTGGAGGATGGGTGGCATCACCCATCCTGGCTCTGCACATATATATGTATGTATATATATATATATATATATACACATGTGTTACATGTTTATGTGTGTATATGTATATAAACATATGTGTTTACATATGTGTGTATATATATATGTGTGTGTATTATGATACACCTTTTGTGTTTGCACTTTTCCTACATGGTCTGGTTGCTCCTGGTTTTGTTGTGAGCTCAGAGGTAAAACCTTCAACATCACTTTCTAGGTGGGTATTTTATTATCAAAATATCAGCTCTGTTGCGGTGGCTGATGGAAATGTTGTATAGGTAAAGACTAGCCATTTTTTAATCTCTGCAGCTCAGTGCCTGGGAAAATACACAGAACACACACACATAGAGAAAGAGAGAGAAACAGAGAAACATCGAAATATAGGATTAACCTCCTGGTTAATATTTTATCCTGGGTCCTGACAGTGTACCCAGCCTAGTAAAAAAGGCTATAATCAAAAGATAATGAATACACTAGCATTTCTAGCACTTTCTCGTGTTACTTAGTAACTGAACAAAATAAAATGCATTCTCTTTACTAAGGAAAAGTGCTCTGACTTGAGAACTAATTATTGGTGTATATTGTATAATGTATCTGATTTCTCTTTTTGCTCATGAGATATTTCTGTTTCTTTGCAGCAATTTGGTAAAATATTAGATGTTGAAATTATTTTTAATGAGCGAGGCTCGAAGGTAAGCAACTTGATTCAGTTTGAAATGTCTTAGCTGGTTGTTACATGTCTGTTAGGGATAAGGGGAAATAACTGCACTGTTTGAGTCAGCACCTTGAGAAATGCACTTTAGAGGGGAATTTCTTTAGAGACCACCTCCCATTTCCTAAGTGTTGCGAAATGCATTTGGGCTCCATTTAAAATATATAGGGGGTAATTTTAAATTGCTGGTTTAAATATATATAGATTTAATTACATATCTTAAGTTGCCACAGGAAAATTACCCATGCTTAAAAAATAATGATGTTGCTACATTTTTTGTTTTTCAGTGATAATTATGTTCTTTATATTAAAAAGTGAGTTGATAGTCTCATGAGCAGGTAAATATGTGATTACTCTGTATTAATAAAGTGCAGTTCTTTTCCTGGGTTGCAGAGGAGAAAAATCTCATATACACCAACCTTTTGAATATAATTTTATTCATTAGTATGTTATAGATCTTCATTTTGTAGTGTGCTATTGCTTTCAGTTTATTTTCTTACTAGAAAACCAATGTTTAAATCACTCTTTCCTAGAGCTGACAAGTATTCATAGAAGGCTCTAAGAAAAAGTTCCAGTACCTACACAGGAAATGTAAACATTCAGCTCATCCGATGTGTGTGCTCTGTCCATAGGTATAGAAGTGTGGTTCTGAATATGTAGCATCAGCAGCATCCAGGAGCTTATTAAAAATACACGCTGTCCATTTCCAGCCCAGACCTACTAAATCAGAAACCCTGAAGCTGGTCCCAGCCATCCACACATTAGCAAACCTCCCAAACTTTTCCTCAAAATGCCAAACAGTGTCTCTCTTTCCCCCAAAGGCCAAGCCCTCACCTGAATATAGAATAGCTTTTGTTCAAAAGTATTTTATCACTGTCTGTGTTGTTGTCATAAGACCTCCCTTTTTTTATCTTTAAGTACCCTGAGAAGATTCAAGAGCAAACACACCTCATATATAAAATAATTGCATAAGAAGTTTCAGCATTTACTGTGTAGTCACAGAGTAGGATGTTTGATGACGAAAGACAGAGTGATCATAGAAGCCAACTGTAGCACAACTGCCTATAGCTCAGAGTCCATCACACCTACAGTCAGTCAGATCCTAGGGAACCTTAATATCTAATCTTTCTTCCGTTCTTAGCTTCTGAATGTGGACATAGGGAACATCTTTGTCAGATATAGAGAGATGCTGGTTGGACTTAACAGTGCCCCTTTAATGGGCACCTTAGAACAAGTAGGCATCAAGTAGGGCCCCCAAGCATCACTGGTTTTGTAGTGTATCACATGGCACCATCATGACACTATAAAACAAACCTTATGATTTATTATTCCTTACAGCATCTTCCCTTTGCCTGTTCCCTCCTAAGTAGATTTAACATCAATTGAGTAGGACAGTGCTGATCAAATTGAAGAAATAAAATTCCAGAACTTACTTTTCCACATACAAATGATACTGTAATCTGCCAGATGAGCTGAGTGGAAAGTTATCAGTATAAGTCTGCACTTCTGCACATTTAGGGTCCTGGTCAATCTTTGTCAACTTTAGCTATTTTCCATTCTTGTAGTCTGATCTCTGTGCTAGGTTAAGGAGAAGAAGAAGTTAGCTGTTTCTGTATGGGAAGCATGGAAGTGAACATTTTTATACTTGCAGAGCAAGATGCACAGAGAAAAAGATATACTTAAGGCTAAATTTTCATGCTTGGATTTGGTAGATCCCTGGCAAAACTGCTGAAGCTTATGTGCAATGTCCCCCACCTCTGTCCTTATTCTGAAGCTCTTTATCATATCACTGCCTTATGTTTTTTTTTCTTGTTATCTGTAGCTTGTTTTTAATTTCTGTTTAATTTACATTTTGTTTAGTAAGATTTTTGTCGGTTGGAGAAAGCAATTTCATTCCATTCTGAGAGATGTTTGGGGACACCACTGCAGTATTGTTGGCTATTTTCAAAGCACAATGGTGGTGCTATTTTTAGGACTTTTTCCATCATCTCCTTGATTAGCCTGTCCCTGGTGGCTTCAGGAAAAAGAGCGTTTCTGTTTTCAGCATCTGCAGCCTAAACTTTGTTGGGCTGCTTTGTTTCTCTTTTCTTTTCTATTTTCTTTCTCTTTCTTCCCCTTTAGGTTAGGTGCCATCTAGAAAAGCATTTACATCTCTCTGTATGGGAGCCCTCACTCTCTGTCATGCAGGTAGAAGTATTAGGTGATGCCATATAACTGAATGTCCATGGGAATGCTACCTGGGACAAAAACTTACTCAAGAAAAATTATCACATTTGGCATTTTCATAGGAAAGGGCCTTGTTTAGAGGAACATTTCCACCTTAGCCCTCAAGAAACAGTCGTTATTAGGATCTCATTTCCATCACTTGCTGCCTCTATTGGCCAGGAAACCAGTAGCCATAGAGGGCCAGAAACTCTTCTCTTGGTCCTTTATTCCCCACAGGGCACTCCCTGAAGCAGAAAAGTCTCTCCGTGGAAGGATATCTGACCACAATCTGAACTCTACCGCTACCTCCTTTCCTCCTTCCTTACTTCATCCTTCCTTTTTCCCCCTTTCTGCCTTTTCCTCATTTTCTTATTTCCTTTATCCTAATTTCCTTTTTTCCTCCTTCTATCTCCCCTCATTATGTCCTTTCCATTAGTATTTTCCTTTTTAAATTATGCAGTACTAGTAACAAAACTTAAGACATTCCAGCCTAGCATTCTATCATTGAGCTACACTCCAAGAGTCCCAGTGTTTGGGTTTTGAGACAGGGTCTCACTGAGTCACTAAGACAGACCTTGAACTTGTGATTTTCCTGCCCCAGCCTCCCAGGTCTCTAGGATTACAGGCCTGCACTGCTATGCCCATCTCTTCATGGCCTGTCTTCTTCCACTTTATCATTGTTCCACATTATCATTCCATTTGCCCCTAACTATTCAAACCAAAGGTGTTTTGTTCAGTCCAAGACAGAGATAAAAATATTCATCTTTTAAATAGTAGCAAGGTGCTATTTCCTTGAAATGTAATCTTGACCACAGGACAAATTATCACAACATCTTAGCTCCCACTTTTAGAGACACCAGGACCCAGGGCTTTAGAGACAGAACACCTGACAGCTGAAAGGGACAGGTGACCATTTTTGTAATCCAAATAGCAATTTCTACATGGGACTTCTGATCATTTTCTGACGTGAAGAAGCAATATCATTTCTGTTCTGGATGGAAGGTAGAATTTTCCAAACCTGCTGGACATTTAGGAGACCATTTCTATGAATAAGCTCAGCTTTGAACCTAACCTTCACCAGTGTCAGCATGTCATTCAACAAGTCTTTACAAGTCATTCAACACCATAGAATAAGGACTATCCACGGGTCTTTCCTAGCTCACCTGTGCCCATTTTCTGGAAGGACACATCTGCAGCTTTTCTTCATGTGTATAATGTGCATTTAAGCCAGTGGGTTTGTCTTGGGATCAAATGGCAGCTATAGAAAGAGTTTCCTTAGGACAATGTTTACCTTTGTGTTCTTTGCAGTGTTTTGATAATAGAAAGACTTCTGATCCCAATAGAAATGATAACAGCCTTTCTTTCATCCATGAGGCAGAAACTATAAACTGTATTTTTATGACTGAAGAGAGACTATAAGTCTTTTATCTCTTACTGATTCCTAAATGTCTGGCTTGGATGCTAGTAGAGTTAAGTCTACAAGGGAGAAAGACAATGCCTGAGACATCTTGGACACATGTTCCTCACTGTGTTGCTTACATCCATGCACAAAATTAGAATTGTAAACTCATCCTGCCCTGCTGATGAGTTTCCAAAGCACCATTTTCTGTGAGTGTGTAATGAAAAGAGAGATCAAGAAAATCAAGTCATGGAATCATATAGGGAGTTTTGTGAGTCAAAAGGATGTCTGGTCTCCACTCAGGCTTCCTGATGTGGCAAATACAAAGTGAAGCTCAGGAATCAAAACGTGAATATGCTTCAGTCCTTTGCTGATGCACAGCTGAATTTGGAATCCACTAGCCAGAAGGTAGAGTTGTCAGATGAAGCAACTGTCCCCTCAAATTCTGCCCTTTGCCATCAAAGAAAACTTTGCTTCTCCCTTACCCAAACTAGAGTACTCTTAGCAAATATTTGTGTGTGTGTGTACCCAGATTAGGTAGGTACCATATGCAAAGCTTTTGTGGAATATGTCATTGTATATTAATTGGATCACTCAGGCATGTCCTACTTACAAATTCTCACTCTGGGAAAAGCAATGCAAGGTCATTCAGTTGAAGTAAATGCTTCTGAACTTTTTCTGTCTGATATTGACAAATATCCATTTCCTGGTACTGGAACACATGCACAGCTCATACCCTCCACAGACAAGCCCAGTTTTAGTTTCCTCCAGCTAGTGCACCCAGCAACCCTTTCCCAAATCTTCCTCAATTATGAGGTCATCATAGGCTAGCAACTATAAGACTGAGGGTTCTATCAGATGTCCGCTGCCATTCTACATGTATACACATTTAATTTGTAAAGCTGAATGTCACCCATGAGGATGAAGCAAGTGTCTTCACTGTGTATGAGGTTCATTGTGTGCACTTTGATAGTTTCCACACAGTGCAAAATTACTCACAACTTACATCAGTGTGGACCCAATATACCCATATTATTTCAAAGGTTGGTGTATATATTTCTAAACAAAATGTACAATTAGGTTTAAGGATTTTAGAAGTAGTAGTTCAGCTTCTCTATACTCATTACAAGAACAGTGCCAGTGAGTAATAATGGTGGATTTTCACAATATAGATTAGTGGGGTTGGTGTTAGGGGCTGAGATATTAAAAGCAAAATCTATACTTGAGATGAAAAAAGGGCATGCTTGTCATTTACCAGTGGAAAGGAAGGGCTTGGTGCTACACAGTTTACCTCTATCTGGGAAATGTCTTAATATTACTACCTGTTGATAAAGCAAATGACTACCAGCTTTAGAACCTTAGAACTTACTAGGCTTAGTGCCTTAGAAGTTTGTTTTCTGGTTAATAAAATAATGAAAAAGGTCAAATTCCAAAGGCTTTTATTATTTGGGGGGAGGGGAATGCGAAGTACAAATGTAGAATGGTACTTGCTTATCTACATTGCTAACCAACAAAAGTTTATTTCTATTCATTTCATGTGATTTTTGTTTTGTTCATTAGAACCACAAGATCAAGATTTATTATTTAAAAAAAAAGGTCTTTCCTTTTTTTTTAGGCTTGTTACTTTTATTTTTGAGAAGCAAAGGCTGTACAGTTGAAAGAACTGAATAACCCTAAAATTGCATGAAGAAGAACTGTTCTTAAGTCCACGCAGCATGACTCCGTAGGCAATGTGACAGGACCTGAGCATTCACTGTTGAATTCTGTGCACATGGTTTATTTTGTTTTATTTTTTAATTTGCATGTCAAGAAACTGGTTCCCTTTCTTTTTCCTCGTTATTTCATTTATTCTCTGTGAAGAACTGTACATTTATTTTGATCTCATTTTTTTGATTGATTTCTTTTCTTCCGTAGTGATGTTTAGAAAGGTATTTTTTGTTTGTTGATTTTGGTTTTCGTTTTCATATCCATCTTTAATTCTTTAGGGGTTCCAGCTAACGGGTGACAGGAAAAAAAATCTCGTTCGCATTTGTTGCTTAATGACTGCACATCGTAGTGTTCTTATAATTTCTCTAATTTGCATGTTACAGAACTGAAGCCAGGACAAGAAATAGCAATGAAAGCGAGAGAGAACTTTACCAAGTGGTCGTTGACTGAAATAATAATATGCATGTTGTTCTCCTTCTCCCTCCTGCATGCAGGGATTTGGTTTCGTAACTTTCGAGAATAGTGCGGATGCGGACAGGGCGAGGGAGAAATTGCACGGTACCGTGGTAGAGGGCCGTAAAATCGAGGTGCATGTCCAAAATATTTTCCTTTTCCTCTTTTTTTTTTTTTTCTTATAAATGTCTGCTTCACGCTCATTCGTCCTTTCAGGTGCATCATTGGTGTCTCGTGTGTGACCCTACTCCCTCCTCATTGTTTATATATATTTATATATACATATATATTTATATATAAAAAGGAAAACTGGCCTTACTTTTTCGTTAAATTTTACTTTACGTTATTCTTTATATACTGCTTGAGAGTAGATGGCAAAAAAGTGAGATGAAAGGAAGGTTAATATGAAAGGTTCTGTTTCTTTGTTTCGGTTTGTTTTCCATGTTTTATGAACCACGGGTGCCGTAGGATCCAAAGAGGACACAGTATTCAAACGAAACCAAATATAGCAAGATTTGTTTTGTTTTGTTTCTTTTTCAGTCCACTTTAGGGTTGAAGAGGGATCCACAGTGGTTTGCAAATTAGACCAAATTTCAAAGGCAATATCATTCAAAATATTAAAACTGAAAAACGAGAGGCACTTGTCATTAAATCTTTCACTTAAAAACAAAAGGCAGTTTAAATTTTTCCATTCTTCTGATTAGACATTAAATAAGCAATCAGGATTTCTCATTGCAGCACACGGCCCCTTGATTGGAAACGCAGACCCCACATTCTGACGTTCCGTACTTTCTCTTTGTGCCACTGGGTTCCTCTTCAACACAGTCAAAGGGTCATATTTGTTAAAGCTTAAAAAGAAAAAAAAATTACCAGTTAAAAATGCTTTAGTCTTTGGAGTAAGATGTTGCATATTTTGCCTTTTTATTTTCCCCCCTCGACGGTAACGCTTAGGCCCCTCACCAAACTCTCAGTAACCATGGTAACTGTATACAAACCCATGCTGGCGATGGTGGTGAATGGTAAGTGATGAAGTCCATCTGCCGCTTCACGTATTTAGTGCTGATATATCTCTATACATATCTCTCTACCACGTGAATTTTTTTGACTTGTTGTATTAAGTTTTCTTGATGCTCTATTTTTTTGGGTCTTTGGTACGCCTGTAATTGAGTGTACGTTCTAAGCTAGTCTGGGAGGCTCTGACTGGACTGAGTTATGACCAGTGCACATCTTACTCAGATCGTTAACTCCATATTGTGTTACACAATGCACCCTCTCCCTTATCCTTTTGTTAGCTGTGACTTTAAAGCTTGAATGACTCGTTAATTCCTGCAATGTAAAAGGCTCTTGTTCCGAGTGTTGAATGCTAGATGTTGCTTCCCGGTCGTTCCCCTCCCAAAGTGTTGCACACGGCTTAAACTTGTCTGTCCCTTTCTTTGACATTTATGTCCCCTGTACTTTGTCCTCTTCTCCACTGCATGCTCCTTTCATATTAACTTTATTTTCTGTTTAAAAACCTATCTCCTGTTTCTGTGTTACCATGGAGCACACGCATGCTTTTAAATCTTCAATTATGCAGTATCTTTTAATTTGCTTTTACTGTCTCTTTATTAAACTTTTAAATGAGATGACATTGCTTTATTGAAATGATTCATAAGTTAAATTGGTTATGAAGTAAATGTGGTTATAAAAAATGTATGATTTTTGGGTTATGCACCTATTGCCATTTGTAAATTAAAAATGCATTTTAGTTTTTGTTTAAGTTTTTGTGTTTTGGTTTTGATTTTAATAAGTAATCACAGTCATAATGCATGCAACTAATTGGATCATGCGCTGGCCTTGGCTTCCCACTCACTGGAGTTTTCTATGTGTGTAGGTGAATAACGCGACAGCACGTGTAATGACTAATAAAAAGACTGTCAACCCCTACACCAATGGTAAGTACATACTTCCCGTCACCAGATCTCTTCTCTGCCTGTCAGTCCACAAAGTTCTTTAGCCAGGGAATTGCTTTCTTTTTTTATTTTATTCTTTCAACTTTTCGTGCATGTATATACTACGTTTTTATCATATGTGCTCTTAACTGCCCCATCCAGTTCTCCCTGAATCCCCATCATATCTCCCACCCAACTTCATGTCTTTCTTCCTTATTTATCTCCTTTTTTCTTTTAATTTAACAAACTGATTCCACTTAGTGTTGCGTAGGAGAACCCACCTTGGTCTTAACCTATCACTGGTCAAATTCCTAAAGAAAAGAGACCCTCCCAGGCCAGATTACCAACAGCTTCTCCCTCCACCAGGGCTAGGACCAATCTATGCTGGAATTTATTTTAACTGTGCAGGCCTTGGGCAGGTAAAGGCAGCGGTTGTGAGTTCATGTGTACCATACGCCACACTGGCCCTACATGGCTCCTGTCTCATTGCTGACCGGCTACAGTGAACTACCCCAGAGATGATTTTCCCAGCAAAGCAAATATAGTTTTTAAATTCAGCTAGCCTATCTCTCTAGAGTAGCTCCCCCACCCCCAGGACATGATTTGCATCATTTAATTTCTTGTAATGCTAGCAAATTAAGGAGCGAATAAAACTTTTGCTTGTTTGTTTGTAATCCACATATCCTTAAGAATTTTTACTGTTGAAAGTGTAGTTACAAAATTTGGTTCTAGCTTTTTGACTTCTTGGATATTTTGAGGAAGCTGATGGCTAAGCTCCATGGGAAAGTGGCTGTGTGAGTGGGTAATTCTTTCCCGTGCAGGTATCCCTGAGTGCCATGGGTCAGGTGAGTCCAAGGATGTGTACTGCAGACCCATTTAGGACAAAGAATTTCTGTGGTTACCAGAAATATTTCCCAGGACCTATCATTAAAAAGAACTAGCTGGGTACAGTGGCCTATGACTGTAATCCCAGCACTCTGGGAGGCAGAGGCAGGCAGATTGCTGAGAATTTGAGGCCAGGTTGTTCTACAAGAGAGGCCAGGACGGCCAAGGCTACACAGAGTAACTCTGTCTTGAAAAAGCAAAAACTGAAAAAAGAACTGACAGGCAGCTGTGGATGTGGTAGGTGCTTGCCAAGCATGCATGAGACTGTGGGTTCAATTCTTACCATTACCAGAAGAATGTGCTTTGCATTTATATGCAGAGTTATTAAATATGTTCCCACAGTTTGATTCATTACTCCTTTTCAAAATAAGCATCTGTTAAGGTATAAGATGGGAGAGTTCTGATTTTATGCTAATTAGCAAGAAAGATGAGTCAGCAGATAACAGAGCTGAGTTCAGATCCCAACACCCACCCACGTGCAAGCCAGGCCTGAATACACACCTGCTTGTAAAGACAGCTCTGTGGGGAGTGGAGGCAGGGGGATCATTGCAGCTGGCTGGCTATGAGCTTAACTATAGGCTCAATGAGAGATCCTGTCTCAGAAAGGAAAAACAAAACAAAACATAGACCCATCAACCAAAAGGCAAAAGTTCACCTCAGGCTTCCTAACATATGTAAATACATAATACTCATATACATATATACACCTTAAATAAATAAATAAATAAGTAAATAGAAGTGATACAGTAAGTTAAAGTGTAAGAACTTGATAGAATATTACACCCATTAAAATGAGCGGTGTATGGTAACCATGGGATTATAATAACGAAAAAAAAAAAAGACCTGAATAATGAAACCCATGTCTACACTCTGATTTCAGCTGATGTCAGTAATTCTATAAAAATGGTAATGCTGTGTTGAGTAACAATGCAGAAAGTATTTTTCCTTGGTTTATAGATTTAAAAATAATGTAATTTTATTACACACAAACAGGAAAATGCATGAAAGTTCTATTTTTAAAGTTTTAATTATACATGAAACATTGGCTTATTTTAAGGCAGAAAACAACCAAGGAGGTAACAAAGTGAAAAATGTTTGGCTAGTAGTCTTGCCAGCCACATTTTCTCCCTTCCTTTAGAGGAAGCCACAGCTTCAGACTGCTGTCCATAATGCACTTTGCGTTCACAGGCACAGACATTCATAGACACACAGCTCTGTGTATATAGTATTCACAGTGTGATCTACATGTTCCTAACGCAAACAGAATGTGACATGCATAACTTTTAACTGGCTCTTATGAATCAGTTCAGACTTCTTTAGATACTGATCCATAAAAATAGAAACATTTCTTTCTCATGGCTATATAGTGTTCCACAGGTTGATTCGGGTCTCCAGTGTTTACTGACATGTCATTATTTTTGTTTCTATTTGGTACTATTAGAAACACATTAGAATTTTATAGTTTTTCTTTTTTCTTTTTAGTTGGTGGCAAGCAATTTGACTATGTCAGTGTGTTCTCACCTCCCAAAGTATGGCTATTAAGCAGGTATATATCCTTAATGTAACATGGAAAGGACAGAAGAATAATTTATTCTACCGTCCAGTTTGCCCAGCCTCAGCAACCGAGGACATGTCCTTGAACTGATAAGTAGTCCCGAGTGCCCAAGACCTCTGAAGTACATGTCTATAAAGGTGTTCAATTTGGGTAAAATCCATTGCTCTGCAACTAGGTGTTCACTGCCGTCCACACAAACAATGTACATTCAAAAATTCATGGCATAGCTAGTTTGTAGTTTGTATATATGTGTGTGTTGCACATTTGTAGGTATACTTGCATGCCCTGTGAAAGTGTATTGAGTGAAAAAACAAACAGACCAAAGAGAGAGAATGGGGGGATGGCTCAATGATTAAAGCACTTGTGAGTAGGGCTGGGTGCAGATTCGCAGCATACACATAGATGTCAGTTGGATATGGCTGTTTGTCTTCAGTGTTCACAGTTGAGATATGGGAAGATGGGAGATTCTTCGAGCACGTTGGACAGTTAGACGTGGTGAATCATAGACCTTGGTGAGAGACCTTCCTTATTAAGTAAAGTGAAGAGGATGAGGGACATCAACCTCTGGCCTCCTTATGTATATACTGCAAACACATACATGTCCACATGTATGCAAATACACACATATATTCACATGCACACTATACATACATATATAAAAATGTAAAACAATGAAATCAAATGTAATTCTATAAGCCATGAAGTATGTATACATACGTATTTTAAAGGAAGAGTTCTTGATCAAGTACATTTCCAAGGAACGAAAACCAATTCATATAGAAATTTTAAGCACAATTCAAAGCCCATTTAAAATAGCTGGTATCTTTATAGTACTGTGAGTTATGTATTATATGAGTCATTTCAAAGACTGTACACAAAAATGAAGGCCAAGAACGACATCACCATCACCGTTATTTTAAAGAGTCCAAAACAGAGGACATAGAAGAAGTAAATGTAGCCTTTTCTTTTGTCTGTGAAATATTGCTGCTTCATCTAGACTGTTCTACAAATTATAATAGAATACAATTTGGGAAAATAAAGGCCCTCAAAATCTTTAAGAGGGTGTTGGTTTGGGGAGACATTGTATTAGTGAACTTTGCACCACTGTGACAAATGCCAGGCATAAAGATGAAGGGTCCAATTTAACTGAGAATTTCAAAGGCTCCCTGCCTGAGCCCATGATGACCTGTAGTGAGATAGAGCATCACAATGGTGGTGAATGTTGCAGAGACCATTCTCCTTATGACAAGCAGGAAGCTGAGATGTGGGCTTCCCAAAAGCTTCAGCAGCATGCCCCTTGAGGTCAACTTCTGAAAAGCCTGCATCTTCTACCTTTTACCTCCTCCCTCAAATGCCAGCATGTAATAAGTCTATTAGGATTATTAGATATTAACTATGTCTAATCTAATTACTTCCCAACCTCCTCAGCCAATAAGTGGACCCTTGATACATAAACCTCTGGGCTGCATTTCGTATTCTAACCATCACAGAGAATACATCAATACCTATGCAGCCATATTAAAATAAGAAAATAATAATTTTGAGGTTCACTCTTTAGCTGCATGACTTATAAACCATAAAAATGATAATTTTTCCAAAATTATAAGTTGTCAAACTTTGAAACTAATTTTCAACTGTAATAAAAATTAGTTGTCAATGCCATATTCCTGAATTCCTTCAGGCATCCATCCAACTGAGGTTTCAACAGCTTTGGGGGCTCCATGATGCCTAAGACTGGTCCTAATGCAATGAAAAACATGTAGAAGGGTGTGCAGGAGGATCTATGGTGGAAGGTTGTGGCTGTTATCAGTGTGGAGGATACAAGAGGTAGGCCATGGTGTTCTAATACAGCTGTACTATGGAAGACAACAGAAGGACCTACGGGAGCTTTGCAAATCCCAAACCTGTCAGGAAGCTCCTTAAAAGAGGGGATTAGACTTTCTCATTGCCTGTTTCAGACAGGAAGCATGTCTGTATATAGAGTGGGGGAAGGTGGGAGAGGGGTACTCTATACTCATTGGATAACAAATTGAAAACTGAACTTGGAAGGATTTCCAGAAAGTTGGCAAAGCATGGCTGTTAGATGGGATTCTTGTTTACTTACAAATTTTTACAAGGCTGGAATTGGGCAAAAATACCCAAGACCATGGAGATATGTAGTCTTCGCTCCCAGTGTATGCTCTGCTTGTGATTGCCGACATGTATCTAAGCTATTCAAATTCTCCTGACATGGGTCTGCATGTTGGGAGCTGGACATATATTGGAACCAACACCTTACGTGACTGGGATAGTCATAGGAAGTAAAGTACCATGTGGTACAAGGTAGAGACTGTGTCCTCCGTTTCTCTGTTTGTAGGTCAAGAGTATTTGATTACAGGAAGCCGTAGTCTGAAGTGGTCACCAAAGGTTCACATCCTAAATGGAGATGAGCAAGGGAAGCAAAAGTAACAACAAAACCAAAAAACAAAAAAACCCCAAACAATCTAAGAAACTCAGTCTTGCTTTTTCATTATTTGGGATATTTGTTTGTTTGTTTGTTTCCTTTAAAATATGTTTATTGGTTGACAGTATCATACATGTATTTGACTCATTCTGGTCACACCCATCCTATTTCTTCTCTTAGCCTAGCCCCACCTCACCCTCCTACCTAGACCCCATCTGTCCCACTTCCTTGCTCTTTTGTTTTCAGCTTGGTTTTGTTTTGGGCCACACTGGTTGACCACAACTAAGGCCACTGGAGCCAGAGTAATTTAACAGTGGCATCAGCAATGCAGACAATGATTTCCTCAGGCTATCTTAGGCTTTCCTGCAAAGGTGGGCCCCAAGAGTTCCATCCTACTTTTGGTTGAATGTTTAGAGGCTTGTTCTTGTGCAGGCCTTTGCTATTGCAGGTTTCTGAGTGCCATAACCATGTCAGCATTTCACAGCCCGTATCTTCGAATTTGCTTCTGTTTATAGTCTACCTCTACCACTGATCTCCATCCCCAGCTTGATTATTGCTTTCGTTTTGATATAAGGTCTTACTTGAGTTGCCCAGCCTGGCCTGGAACTTACTCTGAAATCATCATAGGCTTTGAGCTTGAGATTTTCCTGCATCAGGCTCCCAAACAAAATAGTCCAGTTTAACAACAGATGGTCACAGTAGGGGGCTTTGGCTGACTGTTATTTTCTAGGTTGTCATACATCTTAGCCTCTGGTCACCTATAATAAAGCTATCTGAAGGGATCCCTAGCATAAAGTTTCCACTTCTTACAGTGTTTGAGAGAATCAGAAATCCTAAACATCAGGTGAAATATGTATGTTGGCTATAAATACATGTTGCTAAGAAAACAAACAAACAAAAAAGCAATACCAAGCAACTCAAATGACGATACAACACGTTCCCAGTATATGAATAACTGCTGTGTTTGTCATTTGATATTGCCTCCTGCCCTATTTAATCTATGAGGTCTGTGTTTAGAATGTATGCAGGTTATTTTCTAAGGTTTTATTACATTCACTATAGCAAGGCCTGTACACAAGGGATCTTGTCCGGTGTTTTTCTAAAGCAGGCTAGCACATAACTCTGGACAAGCTACATTTCAGAAAGGCGGGGAGTCTGGTTTGATGTAACTCCCTGAAGGTCCATCTCAGAGGGGTAAAGCTGCACGTGCCTGCCTGGGCTTTGCTCCACTGACTTGCTGGCTGGGTTCCCGGGGGGAAGGCTGGGAGTGGTAGGCTTTATCTGCTTCTCTCTGTTTTGTAAGCCTCATTGTTCAGCTTAATGTCCCTGATGAAAATCTCAGGGTTTGTGAAGCCCAGGGACATATACAAACTGTCTCAGAAATTAAAATTGTCATCATTTTGTCTGTCTTCCTGACAGTACAGGCTTGTGTCTCCAGCAAGGTTATCCCAGGGGTCTCTTCTGGGTACTAGAAGGAACGACAGAAAGGATAAGTCCATTTGTGTGTGATTTGCATACATTTCCATACGTCTACTTGACGTCTGTGAGCCTGAGCAATTCTGCACAGAGGTGACTTTCAAGGGTAATTCTTGTTGCCGTCATTGGAAGATGGCAGTCCTTAACAGGTCCTTCACTGTATGTAGAACATTTGTCATCTGGAGGGTTGAAGGAGACAAAATCCTAGCCAGAAGGAAATGGGACCATTCATAAAAAGCTCTTTGTGCTTTCTGCTTCTTTAGAATAAGACCGAGTCTATGATTGTGGAATATTTAGTATTTGTCAAATGCTGTTAAGTGCCTGGGTCTCAAGCTTCACTGTCTTTACCCCACTTTAATTCTAATATGGCAGAATGATAGAGAAAACAAGAACAGAAAGAAGGGAAGGAAGGGGAAGAAAAGAGAAAATAGATTTAGATAGTTAGCAGCAATGCAGAAAGTGTAACTAGGAAATGAATCAATGAGTACCCGTAAGAGCAAGCAGAAGAGTGAAATTGGATGTCATGTTTTGTAAAGGAGTTGAAGACCCAGAAAATACGTGGACACTTTGGAAAGGAAGTGTCCACTTTGGGAGGAGTTTTCCAAACAAGGCCAGCAAATCTCTGGATTGTTCAGTTAGCTTTGGTGGTTTTCAGATAAAAAAAGAACAATACCCTGTATCCTGAAGAGATAGGGACAGTGGTACAAATTGAATGGGCTTTAGTTAGAGTATGCAGTCTTCTAGCCCAAGGCAGGATTTTGTGCTTATCCTGAGTCTAGAGGGAAGATACAGAGTTCTGAATAGGAACAGAGCAGATGGTTGGTTTTGTATGTAACTCTTTGGTCATTGGTCATAGATGAAGAGGAAGGAATAAACGCGGTCTTTTATTTAAACTTTTTAGCATTATTGGTTTTTAAGTTTGTGTGTGTGTGAGAGAGAGTTGTTGTGCATTTGTGTGTCGTGCATGTGAGTTTGGGTGTGTGGGTAAGTGCATGAGAGTAAGGATGCTTGCAGAGGTCAGAAGAGGGTGTCAGAGCTCCTTGGAGCTGGAGTTATAGGAGTCTGTGAGCTGCTAACATAGGTGCTGGGAACTGAGTTTCATTACTTTGCAAGAATGTTACACAGAACTGTCTCTCCAGCTCCAAGGGTGCTTTTTAATTACTGTTATTGCTTCACTTTGCTTTGATATGACTCTTGTCTGGAAAGAAATAGATTGTAAAGAAGGAAAGCACTCTTCCAAACTTAATGAAGTATTTTTTAATGGATTGCATATGAGATGAAGATAAGGTAGCAACTATTGAGCAAAATTTTGAGTGACCTGATTATTAGAAGTGCTATTGGCTAAAGGGAAAGACTAGCTTGCGAATCAAGTTTCAGGGGAGAAGGGAGAGCTGAAGGTGATATCCAATGCAAGCACAAGATTGAAAAAGATAATTAAGCCCCCTGTCTGGGAGTGGGCAGTCTTGTTTAAAAGAAAGAGAGAAGAAGGAATGTGTCACAGTCATTGAGGCCTAAGAATGACAGGCAGGCTTTCATGTTGCAGATGGGTTATATACCTCAAAGACCAAGACCAAGCATCTCCCTGCCTCTAGCTGGAACCAGCTTCCCAAAGGCTATTCAGCCTCTTAAAGCAGCACCACCTGGTAGAAAACAGATGTTGAAACACACAAGTCCACAGGGAATACATCTCATCTAAACCATAGCACCATTAAAAAATTAGCCGTTTCTATTATTGGGTTCATTTATTGAAAGGTATTCGGCCCTTGGTTTGAGAAACAAGGGTACAACAGGGTGGAGCTTTAAGAAAATGCTTACCTGGTGTACATGAAGCACTAAATCTCATCTCCAGGATGTCATAACCTATTATGCTATCACAAACCTATAAACTCAGTATTCCAGAGGAGAAGGCAGGAATATCAGAAGTTCAAAGCCATTGTAAGCTACATAATGAGTTCAAGTCCAGCCCAGGGAACATAAGACTCCTAGGCTACATAAGACCTTGTCTCAAAAACAACTTTGGTGCTCTAATTTCCACAGAGATTTACTAAGAAGACTAGAGCTGATCACAAGCTCTGAGGCATTCGCATTCATTCCTATGTTGAAAAAACCCAAAAAAGTCTATAATTGTGCTTCCCAGCTTATGGCTCTTCTTGTACGCTCTCTCTTTGACTGAATATTTCTAAGAAGCCAGAGTTCATATTTAAGGCATCTTTCCATCAATAACATTTAGAAAACTAGAGAATACTGTTACTGTCATAGACAGGTGATTTGAAAGTTACCTTTGATATTTAGCACTGGCTAAGGTCACAATGCATCAGAATGTATTCCATGCCAGATCTATAGGGGATAAACTACCATTGTCTCTGTTCTTCACAAAGCACACGGTGGAGAATTGGAATTCTCTGCTATCTAGAGGTCATAATCAGGAGGAGTAATGGTCAGAGTATGTTTCCTCAGAGAGTTCTGCTTATGTAAGCTTTTGCATATCTGTGACTTCAGCCCAAGGTACCACATAATGGATTATTTAGCAATGTTATATGAAATAAGACAAAAACTGAACTTATGATAGTGGACTGACTTGCCGGTACGGTTGAAAATGAATTCTGTCTTTTTCACGAGGTTCACCTGTAGCCGGTCAGTGGTTTTTTTATTCCATTCACTCACACCAGCAGAAAACCAAAAAACAGACTTCAGAGTTTGCAAGCAATGCTATGCATGTTCTGTTTACATAGCCTTGACATTTTCAAACACAAAAAAGCACACCATCTTGGTTGTTTTTCACTGTGGTTACCTGAAAGATAGAAGTTCCTGACTCAAATGTGATGTAATCCTTCTGTGCTTATTTTAAGGCTGGAAATTAAATCCAGTTGTGGGTGCGGTCTACAGCCCCGACTTCTATGCAGGTAAGGAACTTTGCTTTGCACGCCAACATGTTGCTTGGTCTTCTCTAAATGTGCTTTGCCTGTCCCTAAGTCATGGGTTTTGCAGCTCAAACCAAACCAAGAATCACTTTCCTAAAAGGGTCTCAGTGATTTCTTTGGGCAAAATCAAGAATCACACCAGTGAGGTAAGAACAAGGCTTTGTTCCTTGTGACCTTTCACATGGATTTGCCCTAGGAAAGCACTGGGGCTTTGCTCAGCAGCAGATTGGACAGATGGGTGGAGGCTCATACCCATGCAGTGGCACACCCCATGTACCTGTGAGCTATGCATTTCCACCAGAGCTGCTTTCCTCTTTCCTAATAAAGCAGAGGGTTGAGTTAGTCATTTCAGCTATGTGTAAATTGTTTCCAATATAGAGCTTATGTGAAAGTTAGGAGGGAAAAATAACTTAGGTCTTTCTTCATGGACCAGTTTGGCTTAGTAAGTTCACTTCTCTCTACTTTTCTACATGCACATGTCTCTCTCCTCCCTTCTTCCCTGATTGAGTACCAGCTACTCCTTAATAAGGAAATCTACTGATGCAGACAACTCATGGAACAAATCAGGAGATGGAGCTAGAAGCTTCCACAGCTAAGATTCCTTGTTTTGATATGATGGGTTATCTTGTCACTGTTCCTAAGGTCTTGTCACCAATGCTGTCTTGAAACTAGTAAACTAGTAGTCGACCTTCCTCGTGGGTTTGGGAAAGGAACCTTCCTATGGCATGGTTCTTCTGAGGCACTTACGATTGATCTGAGCTCATCACTTAGTGCTGGAGGTAAATCTTGTTTCATTTTTTCCTGTTGCCCAACTCCTGTCATTTTTCTTACACAAAGCATCACCCCTAGAGGATGGGAAAGGAACTGAACTTAGATACTTCTACACGGGAACCAAACTAAAAAAAATGAAACCTCGGATAAAGCTGGGAAGAGGCCATACAGTAGCTGAAATTCCCCTTTCAACTCTACAGCGTTTTTGATTCCTCTAGGGATTGCACCACATGTCCTGTGTTTACTCCTTCAGGGGAGGACACACTTGGCTGCAAGGCTTCTCAACAGCTCTACTGTGTACTCTACCTCTTAAGATGACACATGGGACAGTAAGGAAAGTGGAAGATGAACCAGTCAGTCCAAATTCAACCCTTCTTCCCCTTTTTACCAGATGTGTTACTCTGGACAAGTCATTGAGCTTCATACCTCAATTTTCTTCATCTCATAATCCTCCCAAATGAGGATTATGGCAGCATTAAGTGCGTAGGAGTTTATTTGAATATAAGGAATGGGCCACATGAAGCCTTGGCCACATAGCACCATATAAATTTTTGTTAAATAAGAATGGGGAAATTAATATTCAACCTTTGTGCTATGGTGGGAAGTTGGCATGTTATCAGCCTATCCTGCTGAGCCCTGAGCATACCGTCAGACTCAGAATATTTTCATAACTTGGAAGAGCACTTGCCTGTAGATTCTCAGCACATCTACTTGGGCTGTAAACGCCTGGGCTTAGGAGCATGGTTATCTGTTCAGGAGCAAGATGCAGTCTTGGAGGTACCGGTATTTCTGATGCACATCTTGTCCAAAGCTACAGATATACAAAATCTCCCCAAATATCAGAGAAGATCTTATACCTGAAGTGATAGCCATAAATCTACAGCAGTGGATCTAAGGCAGTGGCAGGTTCTCTAGACCTGTGAACATTTGTGATATGTATCTGTGTTTAGGTTTTCTCCCTGAACACAAGAGCAAGAAGCAGGAAGAAGCTCCCTGGGGAGCTTGGCATAGATGTGGGTGTAATCTGAGAGCACTGCATAGTTTTCCTTCCTAATGGTCATCTTTGCCTCAGCTCACCAGGATAATGTCAACAATCACCTTTATTGGGAATTCTGTCCCACAGTGCATGCCTGTGACACAGTCAGACTGACTTACATATGCAAGCATAAAAGAACCTGCATTCCTTCAATAGCATCAGAACATTAATTGAAACTATATAAAGGCCAGTGTTGGCAGAGAGGGTCTCCAGGATAGAGAAGGAGTAAGTTCAGAGGCAAATGTGTACTCAGCATTTTCTGTGGTCTGGCACTGTTCTAAACACACTCCACACAAAGATTATTAAATCCTTGTGGCATTTTTGCAAATTGAGACACAAAGATATACAAAAGGTATATGTCTTCCTTTAGGATTTTATATACACATACACAAAGAGAGAGACACAATGAGGTTTTGATCAACCTTAGGGGGCTTAGTTCTTTGGAAGTAGATAACATGGTTTCTCTATATTTTATAAATATTGATTCTATATCTGTGTGGCTCTGCACTATGGTCATTCCACTGTGTTAAGTTCAAACCAGAAAACTGAAAGGAGCTGCCTGATTATTCTGGATTGTTCCATTGCTACCACCACATTTAGGAATATGAGCTGGTTGTGTGAGGTCAGTCTTAAAGAAACCTAAACAACCAATGACATCTATGAGATTTGGTTTTTTTTTTTCAGTGAATTAAAGTTTTTTTTATTTTGTTTGTTTGTGGGTTTTGTTTTTGTTTTTGTTTTAAGCAAGGAACTAGCATGGCAGTGCATGTGTGAGTCACAGGACTTGGGAGGCTGAGGCAGGAGAATTTCCCTGAGTCTGAGGCTAGACTGTGCTCCAAATGGAAACCTTGTTTTGTTAAAAACACAACAGCAACAAAGTGGCTGGAGCAGTAGGTCAGCCAGAGTGCCACACAGATGTGAAGTCTGGGCGTGGTAACTTCTGCCTTCTAGCTACACGTTCACGACTAAGAGTTTATGAAGCTTCCTAAAATTCCGAAGCTACAAAGCTGGTCCGGATTTCCCTTGCACTTTGGAGGGTGCCTTACATGTGAGGTGGAGACCTTGCCATTGGCTTGCTTTGGATATTTTCGTAGGTCCAAGCTGGGAAGCAAGGCTCATTAGTCATTTTTTCTCAGCCTAAGATGTGTTCATGACAGATTTCATGACACTCCCATAGCATAATTATTGATTTTCCTTAAGCTTATACAGAATGAACCACCCAGCCTCCAATTGTCTCTCAAAATGGGGCATGGAAAGTTCATGGATTTTGTAAATTAAAATCAATATTTTCAATCTCTCCTAAAGGTAATTTTCCTAATTTAGTGGACTTTCCCCTAACATTTATTTTCTCTTTTAATTATAAAATGGCAAGTTATTGATTTTCCTATAGAACCTTCTGATGCCCCCAGTGCATTTTTATTGCTGATGTTGGATGGGGGTTGGGAGGGAGGGCGTACTTCTTAATGAAGACCTTTAATTACTAGCTGAACAGTATTAATTTGCTCTGATAGATTATGACATTTGCATGCACACACACATCCTGGGAAGCATTTAGGGAGCTGTTGTAAAAGGTTTTTTATTTTGGAGGTTGCTTTCTTCTTTTTCTGGTTTCTCCCCAGTCATATTTACTAGGAACTCTTTTAAATTCTTATTGAATCCAAGTGTGGTAAAACAAATATACATAAATCTGCATATTTTAGAAACATTTATAAATCTTCTCCAAAGACAGGTGGGTGTTTTCATATAAAGCTAAGCAGTATTGATTATTTCCCCAAGTCTAATTATTTTCAGACCCTGTGAGGTTTATTCTTAAGACAAATGATTGATAAGTCAATTAAGGAACAGATAGGTCTTGAAGATTTTGACCAATGTGTATAGCCACAACATTTTAGCGTTTAAATAAAATTTGGGGTGCTCATAGAAATAGGATATCTGTGGGTATCTGCTCCCATTTGTATGCCTCAAGTTACTAGATGTAATTAGAAAAAGCATGTCCAAAAATCAGAATAAAGCAGGCTCATAAAAAATTCTTACCACACCCCTGTCCATGGAGAAACCTATTTGCCTTTTCTAATAAAATATTTAGTTGTGGGGAGATAACTCAGCTGGAAAATGCTTGGTGGGACAAGCATGAGGACCTGAGTGTAATTCCCAGAACCCAACATAAAAAGTGAGGCATTCTGGCATATGACTATAATATTTGCTTGGTGAAAAAGACAAAGATGGATTCCTGGGACCCTACAGTCAGTCAGTCTAGACTTCTCAATCCCCAATGCCCCAGTCTCAAAAACAAGGTGGATAGTTTCTGAGTAACAACTCTTGAAGTTATGCTATAACCTCTCCAGGTCTACACACAAATACACATTTATGTGTACAGACATGTGCACACACATCCACACACAAACAAAAAATCTTTACCATTTAAAATGAAAATGCAGTGCTTTTTTACAGATGATATCTATCCAACACAACTGTTGATTCGATAAAATTTTAATCTTCATAATAAGTGAAGCAAAATAAATAAGAAACAGAAGGTTATTCAAAGCTGTCATGGTGGTACTGACAAATGGCAATGTTCTGAGCCTCAATTGCCAGTAAGATCCACAGTGCAGAGCTTCCCCACACTGTATATCATATCAGCCAACTCATTTCAGAGATTAAATATTCCATCAGTGGGGCTAGAATGTGGCAAAGCTTAACAAGATTCAGAAGATGTAGCACTTGAACACACATAACTCACTCCCATGGTTCAGGAACACCCAGCCTGCAAAGGAAAATTGCAATTTAGTTACATTACTCCTGGAGAAACAATCAATAGAGGAAAAGAACTTCTAGGGGAATTCAGATCAAAGATAGGGCTGTGTCTCAAAGATGAGAAAGGTTACCATTAGAAAAAAAAGAGAAAGAAAGGAAAGAAAAGAAGGAAGGAAGGAAGAAAAGAAAGAAAGAAAAGAAAAGAAAGACATACACAGACAGATGTGGGGTGGGGGAGGCAGAGTGTGGCAAGTGGAAGAACTTAAGATGATGGAGGAGTAGAAATGGTCCTGGTGTCAATTATTCTCATTAGCAATATTTGAGAAGGGAAGAATGAGACTTGATTGATACACCTAAAATTAAAACATGTTTTGTTTGTTTTGAGAGGGGGTAATAAAAAGGTATTAGAAGAAAGGCATGCTGGACTGCAAAGTCCCATTTGAAAGGTGATCAGGTCTTACAGTAAGCTGATCTCAAGGTCATGGGTAGGATCAGGTACAATAATGAGGGCAGGAGAACTTCACAGGCTCTAAAGTAAGATATAAATTTAAGGGATTAGTGTGACCACTGAAGTCACCTCCACTGGCTATGTCCATATCAGAGAGCCTGGTCCTCGACCACATTTCATGAGAACAGGTGATGGGATAGTGGATTGAGCTCTCAATGTGAAGTTTAAAAACAAAGAGTTGGGATATAGCACTCTGTGATTGCTCATCTCAAAAGGGCAGGTGCATTTGACCTTGGATTATCTGTACAAATGTGTGGGTTTTTTATGAGCATTCAGCCACTGTGAACTATGATCCATCTCAAGAACTGTGTCAAAGGAAACCCTTTTCCTGTCAATCTTCCCACTTGTCCTTGATCTAGGACATTTAACAGGATGATCTTTTGCATACTTTGGCATGAGTCTCTATCCTGCTTTTCTCCAGTATTTTGAAAACATTAACATCTGCAAAATGTAAGCTGGTTTAAAAGCAATGGTGTTGTGGCTAATATTGTTTTTTTACTTGACCGGAGAGTCATCTGGGAGATGAGCTCCAGGGCATGCCTGTGGGGGTTTCTAGATAAGGGTGATTGGAGTGAAAGGAATATGGGGGGCACCATTCCATGGCCTGAGGTCCTGCACTGAATAAAAGGGAGACAGCAAACTTAGCATGAGTATTCATTGTTCCTTTCTTACTGACTGTGGACACAATGTGACCAACTCCTGTCATATGCTGAGCTCCACCTTACTTTGAACTATGAACCAAAATAAACCTTTTTCCTTTAAGTTGTTTTTGTCAGGGTATTTTATCACACTACCAGGAAAGAAAACTGGCCCACAGAGTAGCTGTGACCCAGGCCCACATTTTATTTTATGTGAAGACTGAGCTCAGGGTATATATGTGGAAGAATCTTGGACATAGGCATACAGGTTTTCATACAACCCTAGCGCCTTGGAATATGGTGGTATATGTTCAAAATTCTCCCATTGCCACTCAAAGCTCTCCAAGCAGTAAATATTAAGCCATCCCTCTTGGCATGAATGTCTTGACATCCCCATGCAGAGAAATAGGCTGGACTTAGATGCTGAGTTTTGTCCTTAAAGAGAATGTTCTCGTCAACAGTGACCTTTGGCTCTGGGATGCTGTGTATAATTTACACATCTGCTAAATTCAAATGCAGTGCACTTCAGTGAGCTGGAACAGGGGCATCCAGATTTCAGTCCCCAAGCAGAGGATTTTCAGCCTGAAAATGTTCCACTTCAGAGACCTTATCTTGTACATCTGTTTACCTTTGCCTCCTCATTGGGATGAGATTCATTTTGCTTCATGCCCTCTTCTCCCCCCATCTGTCTTATCGGATTTCACTCCATCCCGGCCTACATTTGGCCTTAATTTTTATCTGCGTCCTCCCCTGGCCCACAGAGGGAACACAGCTCATCTTTGATGGAGCCTGTGGGGGTTTTTGATCTTCAGCTAGGATCAGGACTTGCTGAGCTGGTTAAAATAAATGCATTTCTTAAATAAATTTGTTCTTTCTGTTGCATGGGAAGTCTGTCAAGGTTTGCTCCTCCAAAGGCAGAGGGAGGCGGGGCCTCTCTGGTATATGAAGAGCTGCATGTAGGACACACAGAGAGGGTGACGCTCAATTGTTCTGTTAGGATTGTACTATGGTACTGGTTAGGCTTGGCATGAACACACAGAGCCCTGCTGACACACCTTAGCTGTACTAGACTCATCATGGAATGACCAAAGAATGAGATCACTGCAAATTAAAAATGCCACTTGCTTCCATTAATTAATTCACCCTGCTCACGCATGTATAGTATGTGTATATATGATTTATATTCGTGTGAATGTATGTGGATGTATGCGTGTATGTGTGAATGTGTAATTGCCCCTCCTGTCTTACTTGAAATCAGGGCCACCTGATTGTGGCTGCCTGTGTGATGCTAGCTGGCCTCTGCCCTTCTGCAGATTCTGTTTCTCCCTCTCAGCTCTTAGTTAGAACATGGATTACACACATAAGCTACCATGATCAGGTTTGACAGGGGCTCTAGGGATTCAAATTCTTGTCTTCATGCTTGAGCAACATATACACATGCACTTGCCTTGCCCTTTGAGGCATCTCTCCATCCCATCTCATTTTTTAGCACCAAATTATAGAACAAAGACGAGACACTTAGCCAAGGTAAAAGAACAGATCCATGCATTCCTTCAAATACCAAAGGATATCAAAGGATGCCAAACAGTATACTTCATGTACAAAAGGGATACTTCAGGAGCATGCATACATGTACATAAGTACACTCATAAACACTACCACAACTAACAACAACAACCATTGTATCTGCATTAGGAACCAAAAAAGTGGTGTAAATTGGGTTGTTAAGGATAAATAGGAGTTCATCTGACAAAAAATAAATAAATAAAAGTAGAAAAAGTTCCTTGCAGAGGTTGGAAGGTTGGTAGAGTCCCAGGGCATCCTTCAGCCTTTAACTGTAGAATCCATTTAGAAAATTATGAAAGAATAAAGAAGATGTAGGGACTCAATCTTTGTTACCACAGCTGGGAATTTCTGGGGGAAGTTAAGTTCTTCCCAAAGGCTGAGGAGTATTGATCAGCCGAGATCAAAGGATGCCCTTCAACAGAAATGCTGCTGAAAATACCAAAGAAAGGAATATGCATTCTGGAATGTGTCCTCTGAGGGATAGGTTGTCATTGGAAGCACAGCTAAGAAAGAAATGAATGAAAATGCCTGCTAGTCTATTACACCTAACCTATACCCAGAGGTATCTGATGAGGAACGGTGGGGTAGGCAAAAGACATGTAAAGCATGAAAGGAGGAACTTGAGGGAGAGAGAGAGACTGAAAATTGCAGAGGTGGAAGAGGTGAGAGGGAATAAGAGTCTACCAATCTACTTCGCTGGAAAATTATTTAATGATGGCTAAGATGGTCACTATATGCCAGTTTTATACATTAAAAAAATTAAAAAGAACAAAATAAATTATTTAAAAATATACTATATATACAGATGAAATTATAAGATAATAAATTAGAAGTTTACTTTTAATTTTTATTCATTTTTTATTAATTACAACTTTTTCACTTTGTATCCCAACTGTAGCCCCTCCTTCATCCCCTCCCACTCCCACTCCCGCCCTCTCTCCCTCTTTCCTCCCATGCCCCTCCCCCAGCCCACTGCTAGGAGAGGTTCTTCTCCCCTTCCATCTGACCCTAGCTTATCAGGTCTCATCAGGACTGGCTACATTGTCTGCCTCTCTTGCCTGCTCCCCCCTTAGGGGGAGGTGATCAAAGAGCTAGCCACTGAGTTCATGTAAGGGGAACAGGGGCTGTCTCGGACAAAAGTTTACTTTTTAAAAAACAAAAATATCCAGATATCATTAGTTATAAAGGCTGTTACTAGGCTAAGGAGATGACTAACTCAGTAAATTATGTGATGTGCAAGCGCAAAGGATCCATGTTTTATCCTACAAACCCATGTTACAAATGAGTTCAGGTAATTGAACTCATTACCTGAGTTCAATCCATAGACTACACTTTTATAGAAGTGGCCGTATCCATGCCCTCTTAAATACACAGTGCTAGGGAGGCAGAAGTTGATTCCTGGGCTCACTTACTAGCTTGCTGACCCAGAAAAGGAATCTCAAGGCCAGTGAGAGGCCCTGCCTTAAAAAGAAAGTTAGGAATGACACTCAAGCTGTTTCCTCTTCTCTGTACTCTCATGTATCTGAGAGTGCGCACCAACACACAGACATACATACAAATACACACACACCTCAAACCCCACCAACCTCTACTCACAGTCCTCTGAATCAAGCACTTGATGATTTAAGCTAAGACCAGCAAGGAAGTGATCATGGAAACAGTTTCCTTCAGTCTAAACCCCTTTGCAGATGAAGACAGTGACCAGATACCTCAAACAGGAATCGAGGAGGGTCTTTACAACTGTTTATGTTACACTGCCCTTTGTTTATAAACTATTCAGTGCTATTGGCTTACCACATTTAGTATTGTTTCAAAAAAAAAGTTCAACTAATTAAGTTGTTGTCTAAGTAGACTCAAATTGACTAAATGGTCTATTTTACACACTTTATGCTAATTATGTGTTCTACAAATTTAAACTATTTCACTTCTTTTTAATTCTTTTTTAAAATTATGTGTATGTAGGGAGGGTATGTGCAACTGAGTGCAGTGATACTCAGAGGCCAGGGGTATCAGATCGCCTAGAACTGAAGTAACAGTTGGTTGTGCCCTGCCCAGTGGAAGTGTGTTCTGGGAACCATGCTCTAATCCTCTACAAGAACAATATGAGCTCTTACGCAGTGAGTCATTTCACCAGCTGCCCACCTTGGACTGTCTTGGTGCAATATGTGTTGAAGAATCAGCTCACTCAAGGCACCATCCCACTTGGGTGAACAACATTGCTAGGACAATACGTTCCTCAAACTTTGTTGGAACTGTTACAACCCATTACAGTCAAAATATTGGTTTATGAAAAATTAATAAGGCCAGTGGAAAACAGAATTCAGTATCTACATTAGCTATTTACACCAAAAGAAAACAGCCAGAATTAATTATGCTGCATGCAACATTCTAATGGAGTTTTCATTAACTGTATACCATTATGGAAACTAAGCAAGGATTATTCAGAGAATAATGCCAGCGGCTGTTATTGTTTGAGAGATTAAATTAGTTAATGGGTTACATATTCAAATCTGATGCAAAGGTTAATCGATGTACAGTCATCATTATATTAAGCCCTTTATCATTCTAAGACACAAACACCCCAATATTACTGATGTTTTTCCTGGGAAAAAAAGAAACCACTCTTTGCGTCTTTCTGCTGTTTCTTTGATGTGCTTGTTATATGAAAAAAATTGGAACTCTGTATGTTATTAACAGTTCTCTGTAATTTTTGAGAATAATTTTCACTACCTGAAATATATTTGCTTTTATTCTAAAGTGCGTACTTAACACACACACACACACACACACACACACACTCTCTCTCTTGCTCTCTCTCTCCAATGTGTGTATGTGTGTGTGTGTGTGTGTGTGTGTGTGTGTGTGCTTGTGTGTGTGTTTCTGGGAAGCATATTTAAGTAACTGTATCTAGTTGCTTCTGAGAGATTCAGAGGTGAAATGTATTTTTTCTTAAGAAGGAAACTCAAGATGTTAGTCTCCTCTATTTCCAAAAAAAATAGCTGGAACACCCTAAAATAGAGTCCTGCGATAGCATGCAGAATATAAAAAGGAGGCACAGGGAACCTCTCCTGCTCAGGAAGAATGTTGGACAAGAGAGCACAGACCAGAGCCTGGACTTTCATTTCCACACCCTAAGCCAGAGAAGTATTATCATAGACAAGCCTTCACATTTAAAGGTTTGTAATGAATTGCCATTGTAAAGTATATGCCATTAGTTTTATTATGGTTAGCATAGTGATAATCTTGGCTGCCACTTTCTTAAAGGAACAAACTAGTTCCCACAATGTCATAGTTCAAGACTCTTAATATTTATTATGATTATTACTAGCCATGTGGCCACTTAGAAACTATTTGCCCAGCCATTTCATGAAGTTGACCCAAACATAATATTACTTAATCAACCAAACAATTTATTCCCTATTTTACAGATACAGAAAATGAGGTCTAGAAATAGTTCATTACTTTTCCAAAGTCAAATAGCTTACAGTCATTCAGGCCAGAAAACAAAGCCAAGTGGAAAAATTTTGAAACCTGGTTTGGTTTGGTTGTTCAGTTTAGTTGTTTGTTTGTTGTTTGGTTGTTTTTTTTTTCTTGAGTGACACTATCAAACCTTAAAAGTTCATTAGTTCTTCAGTCTGTGTCTCCTTCCGCTGTCTTACTTCCACCCTGCAAGTAGGATTTTCATATCTACCAAAGATCCATCTGTCCAGAGATGTCCTCTGCTGGATGTCAAGGCCTAATGCAGATTTTTAAATGAGAATAGGGGTCTCCCTGTGCAGCTCTTGACTGGGAATCAGGTGTTCCAGCCAGAACACAACCTCGGAATTCTAAAGGTAGCGTCAGTGTTATGGGGACAGTGACTATTAGTAATCATCAGGTTAGGAAGAGTGCTGGATAACACCAAGTCAAGTGTCTCTATGGAGACTTAGAGAAAAGAGTCTGAATGTCAGAATTACATTAAGCTGGAAAACCCTATTTTTTCCTGAATTTTTCCTTTCTTAGCCCTTTGTTTCTCTAAGGAAAGGAGGGACAGTGCAAGTAGAGCACAATTGGCCCAGGGCCTGAACCCAGTGCTGCTGATTCTCTGGTCTGGGCTGCTGTTGAGATGAGCTTCAGAGTCCCTGAAATCTCAGCACCACCTCCAGCTGCTGCCTGGGAGAATTACCTCAGGTAGTAGCCCAGACCTGCTGGATAGCAGCCTTCATGGAAAAGAATCACCAGACAATGAAGCATGTGAAATGCATGGCTCTGGTTACCCGCCTCACCCTCCTTGTATGTGGCCCTTGTATCCATGAAATCTAGCTGCAGCCCAGTACACAAGGACTTTATGGAATTATTTCTATTCCAGGACCACACCCATTGTCCCCCAGATTTGAACAGTGAGTAAAAATTGTGAGGCACTATTTTAAAAATCATGTCATCAGAGAGTAGAGAGGTAGTTCAGTCAATAAAGACTTTTCCCATGAAAGCATGAGGACCATGCTCAACCACCAGAACTCATATAAGAAGAAAATCCAGGTATTATAGTACTATTATATTCAAATGCTGGAGAAGGAGACAGGCAGAACACTGCCTACCAATCAATCTAGCCTAGCCAGTGAGCCCCAAGTTAGTGAGAAACCTTTTCTCAAAAACAACACCTGAGTTTGTCTTCTGATCTTCACATTCATGTGAAGTATACTTGTCCATGCATACACACACAGACACAGACACAGACACACACACACACACACACACACACACACACACACACATATATATATATATGCACACATACCACTACGACCACCACAAAAAACAACAGATTTTTAAACAAAAATCTTAGATTTTTGTCCTTAGATTTTTTTAAACAAAAAATAAGAAATAGAATTTGGCTATTATTGATAAAATAATGTCTTCTGAAGTGTATATTCAATGTCAGCTTCCTGAATAAGAGCTAGGGAATATCCAGATAAGGTTGCTGTTAATGTGACTCCAAACAGCAGGAGGACATTAAAAAAGTATATTGTAGGGGCTGGAGAGATGACTTAAGGGTTAGGAATACTGGCTGTTCATCCAAAGGTCTTGAGTTCAATTCCCAGCAACCACATGGGGGCTCATAACCATGTATAGTAAGATCTGGTGCACACATGCAGACAGAATGCTGTATAAGTAATAAATAAATAAATCTTTTTAAATTTGCCTTGGAAATCTTTTCTGAAAAGAGGTGGATAGCATATATTTCAGCCTTTATGGGTCTTCTGGCTTCTCCAGCCAGGTCTCCACTCCTTGTCATAGTACACTGAACACATATGTGAATATGACTGTGAGTCAGTACAACTTTATTAATAGATACTGAAATGTGTTTAAGACCAGCTCACTAGTCAGCAATAGTATTCTGTTAATTTCTTTTCAATTGTATATATCTGAGTCTTACCTTATAGTACAAAATAAAAACCATTGGTGGCTAGATTTACCTGAAGACTGTATAATTTGTTGACACGTGGTTTTGAAGAATATTATTTAAACCTCAAGTTGAGGAATCTGCTTGACATCATTTGCAGTTAGTCCACAAATCAAGGTTACTCTCAGCAATATCCTGAATCTCTCTGTTTTAGTATCATAAAGGGTATAATTAGATATAAACATAGTGCCATTTTGTGCTTCAGAAAGGGTTTTACTATGTATCCCCACATCTGCCAAGAATACATGGTCCCCCTGCCTCAGCCTTCCAAGTGTTGAGATTATAGGCTTATGCCATTATACCTAGCTAATAGTTCCTATATTACAAGTTACTAAGGGGCATATGGTAGATCAAAAAATTATTGGAGCTTCTTGCATGTTCAACTCAGTAATTGCTAGGTGCTGGGGAAAATAGGTCAGTTGGTAATGTGCTCTCCAGGAAAACATGAGTCCTATAATACCAGCATTGGGAAGACAGAGATGGGCAATTCTTGGGTTTGTTAAGTATTCAGCCAAGCCTTCTTTGGTCAGCTCCAGGCCAGCAAGAGACCCTTTCTGAAAAAATTAAGAATGTGAAGCTATTGAAAAAGACACCCAATGTTGACCTCTGGCCTACATACACTTATACACGTGCACACAGTATATAATATACACGTACAAGGACACAGACACACATACACACAAACATATATACACAAGAAGCTTCTGGAGTTCTTAATCTCATATTGAATTCAGCATTTTCTTCTTAAAACCACAGGTAGCCTAAAATTTGGGAACAGGTAAATAAGAGAAAGTTACTTGAAATGTTATTCAAATAATGAGGGAAGAAATTGTAAACAGATTCTTGGAACTGTTCTTGTAACTTTTGTGCAAAGCCTAAAATTGTGCCAAATTAAGAAGTGAAAAGACAGATAAGAAATGATGCATTTCTTTATGAATATTATGAAAATCAAAACTTAGAAAAATAAATTAAGTTGAAGGATTATTTGTGGAATAGATTTGCTTCAGGGCCCCTTTAAATATGGAAATCTCCTAGTAAAATTGAAACACATTTTGATTTATAAGAATTATGTATACATGCAACATTTTCCAGTGACATCTGTGCCCAGATGAATGTAAATAACTCTGTATTGGAAGCACTGTTGTAGCCCATCAGAGAAGCACGTCTTTCGGGCTGCTTTAAGAACATTTGATATTAACTGTGGTAGTGTTAGCTTAATGTTAATCTGATGTTCAAAAATATGTGACTTCAGAAGCATCCACAGACCTTTCTGGTTCTGAATTTATTTGTCAATCAGAAACAGTATGTTCTCTCAGAGACTGAATGGTATAAGCCCAATCCTTTGAGTCTAGCAGAAGCCTAATCTTGGAAAGGTGCTACATGGGAGGGCATGCTGATAAGGTGTCTCGTTGGACTTTGTGACAGGGTCTGTGAGGAGACTGTTAAGTGAACTAGCTTGCTGGGACTTAAAAAATCATACAAGACAGGGTAGCTATCAGCAGAAACAGATTATTTTCAAAATTCTGAGGGCTAACAGCAAAAGAATAAGGTACCGGAGGGGTTGAAGTCTTCTGAGGATTCCTTTCTTAGCTTGTGAAGATGGTTGCCATCTTTGTAAATTCCTGTGGTCTTCCGTCTGTGAAAGACTGTATCCAAATTGCCTTTTAGCAGAAGTATAGCACTCTTGTTCTATTAGATTCCACCCAGACAGCCTCTTTGACCCAATTTAATATTTGAAGATCATCCCTTGGAATTTCAGGCTCTGAACTCCTGGAACAAACTGGTTTTTGTGTAAGGCAAATTCATGCAATCCCTTCAATAACAAAACTCACAGGGCCCTCTAAAGGATCATGTAGTTAGTAAATGAATAGCAGCCACCTCCACAGTTCACAGAAAAATTGACACTAGGAGGGTCTACTCTTCCCCAGGTTGCAGAGCAAAGACGGTTGTCTACCATGTAATAGATGAGACAGACAAAAATAATATTGCACTGTTTTCCATAGAGCTGCTTACCTGGCTGGCATTCATGAAGCCTGGTGCTCAAGTCTTGGCACTACAGAAACAGGATGTGGTAGCACATGCCTGAAATCTCAGCACTTAGACCTGTAACAGGCTGGAGCTCCACAAGGAGAGCAACAGGACCAAAAAATCTGGGCACAGGGGTCTTCTGTGAGACTGACACTCCAAACAAGGACTATGCACGGAGATAACCTAGAACCCCTGCACCGACGTAGCCCATGGCAGCTCAGTGTCTAAGAGGGTTTCCCAGTAACAGGAACAGGGACTGTCTCTGACATGAACTCAGGGGCTGGCTCTTTTATCACCTCTACCTGAAGGGGGAGGAGCCTTCCCAGTCCACAGAGGAAGACAATGAAGCCAGTCTTGATGTGACCTGATAGACTAGGGTCAGATGGAAGAGGAGGAGGACCTCCCATATCATTGGACTAGGGGAGGGACTTAAAAGAAGAAGAGGGAGGGAGGGTAGGATTTGGAGGGGATGGGGAAGGGGGCTACAGCAGGGATACAAAGTAAATAAACTGTAATTAAAATTTAAAAAAAGAGGTAGAGGCTGGAAGATCAGGAGTTCAAAGTCGTTCTTCATTATGTAATGAGTTGGAGGTTATAGCTTATAGAAACAGCCAGTGTCTGTTTCTCAACAAACAAAAAGACCGGGTGTGTATGGTGGGTGGGCATGGAGCATCATATCTGGAACAGATCTACTAAGACAGATTTCTATCCTATGAGAATCTTTATGTGCTTGATGTTTGTTTGGGTCAAAAAGTTGAACCTCTGAATCAGACTACCTGGGGTGAGGTCTTGA
>CM053757.1:14193730-14291321 GCA_028658305.1 Pachyuromys duprasi | reverse complement strand
TGAATACTCATGGATACACATATATTTTTTCTTTTTATTTAATTTTTTCTGCAATATGTTTTGATCATGTTTTCTCCTCGCCCAACTTTTCCAGATCCTCTCATTGCCCTACCCGGCAAAAATCAAAATATTTCTGGCATTAGTGATTACTAATCTGTCTTAGTCTTGCCTGCTGTGGCAGATAGCAGAAAGACAAAACCATTCTTACCAGCTGTAAGTATATAATGAAAATTGTCCTGAGATAGCATATTAAATTTTATTAATCCCAGCGAATCATATAGCTGATCACATGGGCCCAGGTTGGTGCTTTGAACCATTTTTAATTTATTTGTTTCTTTGTTTTGGCTTGTGTTTGTCTTTGTCCCTGATTATGTGCATTTTAGAAAGGATAGTCTGCTAGATGTTTAAAAAAACAAAAACAAAACAATGAGTTCCAAAGATAGCCTCCAGATTCAGCAAGTCACTCCACACATGACAAAGAAACCTGAAAATCCCTTCAGACTGAACACTGATCCTTACAGCCCCACCTTTACCCAGATGAAACCAGGAAAAGAGCAAGCTGAGCTCAGGCAACGAGCTTCTTGCACTCACACAGCCGTTGGCCTTCCTCTCTCACACCTTGTTACAGTCTGATACTTTACTAGGCCAAGTGACAGGAGAAAACCCTTGAGGAGGCCAGCAGAGAGCTCTGTACTTGAGTGACTTAACATAGTAGAGGTGTGTGGATGTATTTGAGGCAGTATGTGATACACGAAACCTTTTAGAATGGGGCCACCACTGCTCATAGTGGCCTTAGAGAACCCCAGCTATCTTTTTGTTTTATATGTTTAGATGGGCAAAAAACACCTTTCAAATGTATTAGTCATGGGGTAAGAAAAAGAATTGGCTACTCCTAATGGCCAGGCATATGGAATATCCCTTTTCTGTGTACATAAGTGTGTATGTGTGATTTATACTTGCATGTATTTGGAAAGTCAATCAGAAGTCAACCTCAGGTATCATTCCTAAGTTGTGATCTACCTTGTTTATTTGAACCAAGGTATCTCATTAGCCTGAAGTTCTAGAATTCAGATAGGCTAGTTAGCAGATGAGTCCAAGGAGTCTATCTCTGCCTCCCCACTCTTCCTGCTGGGATTACAAGCACATGCCATGCCACTCCAGGCTTTCCACATCAGTTCTGGGGACCGAACTAAAAAACGTCATAAATGTATGAGCATTTTCCTGACTGAACTATCATTCTTACCCCTCTTGTTTGTTTGTTTGTGTTTCCTTTCTCTTTGGAATCCAGTAACTTAGCATAGTCATTCAAAGAGATGCTGGCAGGGCCCTCTACTCCTTTGACCCTACATGTTAAATGATCTTTATTTCTTCCTTCCCATCCTACTCCAATTTTATTGCACAGAAGTGTTACCTGCTACTTGTTCAGAAGCCAGAGTTTTGGTTTCAAGTTGCCCGTCATCTAGGTTCCTGGATCCAGGGGAATGGAAGGATGTGTAGTCTTAATTATAAACCTTTCCCATTTAAAAACAGCCAAAGGAAAGATGCTCATTCATATAGAATCAGATGGAGGAAGACATATAAAGGATGTACTTCCAATTCTTTAAAGGAAGAGAAGTCAGAGCTGTGTCTGGCAGAGACAGGTGGTGACGGAGGAGCAGTGGTTCCTGGGAAGAGCAGTTCTCTGTGCAAAGGCTGTGAAGTTGCGTCATCGTTTATGCTTGTTTGAGTTTAGGTTGTTTATTAAGTGATTAGCAGCAGGGTTAAACCTTTTGACACTCTCCTTCCTATCTGTGAAAGGACATGTCCTTTCCAGGCTGAAGTGCCAGCCACACATACACATCCAATGACAGGGCAAATGTCCAGATAAGTAATGGGTTTAAGTCACTTCAGACATCCCACTGGTTTCCCTTCACCCAGAGTCCTACTTGAGATGGCCTATGTGGGCATCTTCCCAGAACTGGGGATGATGAAGCTTCTGGAACTTTGTACATGGTTGACAGGCATTAGAATAGGGCCTGGCCATCCTCAGATTAAGGTCTGTCTGTCTTGCAGATGCAGACCATCTGTAGTTATCAGTGGTCCAGGACTTGGTGGCTAGGGTTGATGTTCAGCTAACCATGTGATTCAACCTTAAAAGAACCTACAAAAGGGGCTGGGAATATATTGTCCTGCATGAGGACCTAATGAATCTGCAGCACTCAGGTTAAAAGCTTAGCCTGCCTATCACCCCAAACTTGGGGTGGAGCAGGTGAACCCTAAGAGCTCACTAGCCAGCTACCTTGCCCAGTAAAAAGGGGCATGTTCCAGGTCAGTGAGCAACCTTGTCTCAAATCAATAAGATGGAAAACAGTAGACAAAGACCCCTATATCCTTTTCTGGCCTGCAGAAATCCAATTCAGCATCCAACTTAGTAATAAGCCTCATACCCCCATGCCTGTACCACACCACCACCCCCTCAGTAAACCTGGGAAAGAGGAGAAAGAACAGGGCATCTTAGCGATAGCTTGTGAATATGTTTAAGCTCCAAGCAAATGAATTTTCAACCATAAACATCGGGCAGTAGAAGGGACATCTCAGAGAGGTTGGTTGCAGAAAGTACTGTTTTTAGCATAAATAAATAAGTAAATAGATAAATAAAGCCTTATTCAACTCCACTCATTAGTCCCTGCCCAGGGTCAGGTATCTCACTAGGTACTGGGATAAAATGGTAAGCATGACTTGGCTCTGCCTTGGGGGGGTTCTGCAAGTAAAAGCCATATGTAAATAAGGAAAGGATCTGCCAGGGAATTAAAATGAATATGATAAGACTATGAATAGGGAATAATTAATTCACTCCTGATGCATGGGACTGGAAGAGGTCACGTTTAAACTATGCAGAAGGGAGACGGAAAAGGCAACTTTTAAAAGGGTGGTACCATATGCAATTATAAATACCCGACCCTGTCAGAGGTAGAATGGCCAATTTTATCTGATTTAACCTAGCCCCCGAGGGCAGGAAGAGCATGGGGTTAGTTTTCACCTCCCTACCAACACACATCAAATGGCAGCAGTTGCCAGTAGTCATGTTGAGAAGGATTCCGGACATTCCAGGACAACACAAACTAATCAGTGATATTAAAATTAATTAGTGATATCTGGCTTGGCTATAGAGTGGCTAGGTAAGAATATAATTTAGACCCACTGTTATTCTTCACTTACAAGGAGCTTAGTGAGCTGAGGATCAGATATGCAAAAGTAGATATAGCAGCCTGTGGTTATGCTGCTGGTTCACAATAGTTGTGTGGTCTCTGTTAGGGGCTGGAGAAGACATAATTCAAGGAACTCACTACAAGGCTATGTATATGCCGTGTTGGAAAGTGTTTCCAGTGTGTTTGTAAACAGTCTTTATAGGGCTGCTTGTACCCTATTAGCTACTTGACCTACTTTTAAAAACAAATATGCATTCACCAGCCTTCTCCCTGAGATGCATGGAGGCTGCCCTGGTCCCCTCTGTTGCTGTGCTTTTATTGAATTTAAGGCTTTCCTTTAAACAAAGGTCACAAAGAGGGAAGATAACTCACTATAAGCACTTTGCAAATTAAATTAGGGGATGTTTTTAGGTAAAATAAAACCCAAGTCTTACAACCAAGCATAGATTTTGCTTTACAAAAGGTCAAAATCATTGTGTAAAGATCGTCTTGTTTTGTTTCACTGCTAAGAGAGCACTGAAAGAAATGATTCTAGGCTGGCTTCTTAGGATCCACAGTCCAAGAAGGATAAGAGAGCTTCAATAAACCCTGCCAGGGTTCAACTTTCTGCTTAGAATCTGTGTTGTGCCCCAGTAGAATTCTACACACTGCACTAAGGATATTGAAACTTGACTCTGGGGGGTTAACAGCAGATACTGAATGTCCTTTAGCTTTGTTTTTAGCTAAAATTAGATGATTTTCATTTTTTGAAATTCTGGTCCACCCTCCACCAAGAAACTTCAGATCTTGTTTTAAAGGTTGATTTTTAACCAGGAATGTGCAGGAGAGAATGGTAGGGGAAGGGTCTCAGAATCTACCCCCCAGCGTCTTCATGTTGGAGATTCAGAAAGGTAGCTTGCTCTATGTCTTATAGTAACCTCCATTTCTCTGTATGACTTTTAGTGATGAGCAAAGTCAGATGGGCTGCGACCATGGCAAGGTCATGCATAAGTGCTTTACAGAGGACTTGTTGATGGGACAGCTGCCTGTCCTGGTGGGTAACTCACCTTCCAATGGCTAAATTTATAACTCTTCCCTCCTCACTTGTAGGTATTTTCTCTTTAGTCTTCTCACCAGTTACCTGCAACCTGAAATGTTTATGAAGGGCCAACTAGACCATATCACAGCTCTTGAATGATGATAAATTTAAATGAAGTAGAAAGGAGAAACCATAAGTTCAACAAAAGATCAGGACAGGCACCTACCAGTTCTTACTGCACTGACTATCAAGCCATGTAAGATGGATTCATTCTTATGCCAGGAAAATTTTGAGTGCAAATGAGGAGGGATGGGTGGCTCTCTGCCAGGTCCAAGGATAACACAGGTGGGATATATACAAGCTATCTTTTTATATGACAAAAATAGCCTTAATATACATGGTGACTAGAAGAGAAGAACAGTTTGATATTTTAATGAAATCTTTGTTTTGGTGGGGGAATGAGGGAGAGAGTTCAGTTGATGAAATACATGCCATAGAACCATGAAGGTCTTAATTTAGACTTCCAGCACACACGTAAAAAGTTCGTGACCTGCCAATCAGCCTACCTCAATTGGTGATCTCAGGTTTCAAAAGAGCCCTCATCTCAAAAATAAGATAGAGAACAATAGAAGATAGAAGATACCTGATGTTGATTGATGGCACACATGCATGCACACACACACACATGCACACAAACACACATCTTAATTTTAACCTGGAAATAACTTTCAAATTCTGTAGAAGCACAGAGAGAAGTTGGACATGGATTTGAGGGAGCATTTCCAGAGTCCTTCTGATGTATCATGTATCTTGTTAAAACCTGAAGGGGCTGGGTGGTGAGTAGGCAAGCAGGACAGTCAGGTTTCTTTTTTCTGGAACCTAAATGACCTTTCGGAGTTTGAACTACATGTCTGTCAAGTTTGGTGGAATGTAGGACAGTATGATAGACCCCTTCCACAAGGTAGACTTGCTCCTGAGATGTGCTCATGAGATAGGCTTCATTTCATGGAAGATGACATTTCTGCTCCAGTAGCAAAATAAGTGAGGAAAGTTGACTCAGCCCCGCCAGGGAAATGAACAGAAATGAGGGAAGTATTTGCAACATCCCTCATTGGTTTATTCCATGCACACCAAGCCCCTCGCATTCTCTGCAGTCTTTGAGTTTGAGATTAGCAGAGGCAAATCAACACCCCAAAGAGGCCTCAGGCCAGTTATCTTTGATGTGAGTGGGTAGTTTAAAGCATGGTACAGAAGAAGGAAATGTCTTAGGAATCCACCATTCTTCCCTGCTGTCAATTTCCATTTTATAAGGATAAGTCAGATGCTCTGTCCTTTACATCAGACAGAGGCAACGCCTCAATGCCGTGCCTGGCTGCCCTCAGGTCAGTGTGACAGGCCCTTCAGCAGGAGACAGGGAGCTGCTGGGATGCAACCTGAAGCAATGAGGTCGGCAGTCATCTCCCACAGCACCGGGCATGCATCCAGAAGGGGCCATGGGCATGAGTTACAAGGATTCTCTTCTTCATCGCTTTCCTTCCACCCTTTCCCCAGAGAACTCATCCACCAAGTGAAAGTTTAGGGGAGGGGTAGGAAAAGTTGCCTCTGAACAAATCAATACCTAGAGTTCCCATCTGTGGAATAATTATTAAATGACAGCCCTTTCCATGGACATCTTTTGGAGGTAGGTATACTTATCCCTATTTGTCAGTAGTGAGGCACAGAGAGGCACAATGACTTACAAAGATCACATAGCAAAGGGGTGTTTCAGTCCAACCTACTGTCTGGTTATTATTGATATTCTGAAAGTTTGTGTAAATTGCATATATTAATTATACATGATAATGGCTTCCATTATGACATTTCATGTATATATTTTTTATCAGTTCTTCCATTACCTTCTCTTTTCCTCTGCATACTCATACTAGTTCTCTTTCAAATTCTCTCTTGTGCCTTTTTTCTTATTTGATGTTCAAAAGAGTTTATTTAGGGGATGCTTACAGGGACATGGAGAATGGGTTTGCTGCTATTTCTTAAGACCCCCTTTGAGAATGCTATACCACTGCCATTGCTTGTATGAAAAATGAGCTGTACATTAACCAGCTAAGCCTCCTGTGAAAAGGCATAGCATGCATTTGGGGTGCAGTGGAAGCGGGTGGGTCTCTTCTGGTCTCTTTGGCTTCCTATGCTCTGAGATGTGGCTGTGTTTTCATTTTCTGCCGTTTCTTGTTTGTGTTACCATGCTCTCAGATGTAGTGTGCTGTCCCCAAACCAGACACCATCTCTTCCTCTCTCTCTCTCGTAGGCACGGTGCTGTTGTGCCAGGCCAACCAGGAGGGATCTTCCATGTACAGTGGCCCCAGTTCACTTGTATATACATCTGCAAGTAAGCCCACAGTGGTGGCTCTTTCTGTTCTGTGGTGTGTGTGTGTTCATCTCCCTTGCCATGTAAGTTTCCACCGCTCCTTTAATTCCTTCAGGCTATCCTCCTCACAAGATGGAGTAAAGTTTCATGAGCATGTTTGTTTCGCCATCACCTTAAAATCAAACTCCCTCTGCTTGCTCCCATTCACCATCATCTCACCTCCTAGATACGTACCCGGCATTCTTCATTAAACCTGTCACGACTGACTGTTCTGAAGGGATGTGGGCACTGGTTGGTGGGAAAGGTCACAGGAGGAGGGGAAACTAGAGGCAGTTGCCTGCAATGATCATAGCTCTACAAATTAATGGTAAAGTGTTTTAAATGTGAAAGCCATCCCATAACCCAGCAAGTGTCTTGTTCTGTTCCTTTGTATATGGAGGGTTCTCAGTGGGAACTATGGTCAGCTTAGGGCTTGTTTGTAAGACTCATGAGTCTAAAGTAAAAGGAGATGTTAACATTTTGGTTTTTTTCAAATTTAACTGGAAGACAGCAATATAAAAACACTCTGGTTAAATTGTACATATGTATACAAATACATATACATTTAAATATAGCCACTGAAAGCTAGGTACAGAAGACTAATATAGCTTGGATGCAAGGCCTAGGGAGTACCCTACCTGATTCCAGAGCAGACTGGACAACCAAAGCCACACCTAGGCCCTTTGGGCCACCTTCTTCTGTCTCTTAGCTAGGGCTGAGTGTTTAGTTATTATCTAATGCAGAGACTATATGTGGTCCTGGGTGATAACCCTGTGTTGGCAAACATGTCCTCTTTAGTATTGGTGTACAAAACTGAGTCTGTGATTCTTGGGTCAATGGGCTACTAAAGCTGGTTCAAGGAGGGTAGCATTGAAGTGGAGATTCATGGTAGTCACAACAAAGAATGGAGGAGAATCTTCACTGCAGGGAGAACCTGACACCTCAGTTTCTAGAGTAGAAAAGTGAGACCAACTAGAGAGGTCACTTGGGGCCCAGACTGTAATGGTGACAATCCTGTGACAATACTAGGAGTATAAATGGTGGAGACTGACAGCTATTTCAGGTTCAAGCTCAGTTTTGAACTGGTTAAATGAGGGGAGTATTTTTCTGTGCCTCAAGGAATTCTAACCCTGAGAAGTGTTTTTTTTTCTGAATGGAGGTAAATTGTCCCTTGAGAGTCACCATAGATGTTAGCCTTCTCCATGCCTGCTCCAGGTAGGTGCTATACTGCTTGCTTTACAGGTGAGGGAGTGAAAGGCTTCAAGGACAGTGACTTAGCCTGGAGCCAGGGGACTTCCTCGATGTTCAGAGCCATTTACAGTCATATTTGCTTCTTTTCACTCACTTGTACTCTCACTCCTACTCTATTTTCTGGGGAAAGAGTTGATGCATAGTGTAACTAACTATTGGTCTGCAGAGGTCCCAGAACAAGCTCTCTATTCATATGTTCTATAGAACAGTGTGGGATGGCCTCCGGAACACTAATCATTTGGATTCATTAATTAGCCTCCTGGGGCAAGCAGTCGGTTAACATATTGGATAGGTTGGCTCTGTATACTCCTGTGACATATTTTAGTATTATTTACAGAGGTCAACTAGACACAACCTCAGAAAGTACTAATTTAAATCTGTCTAGCTCTTCTAAAGTAAATTGGGGGTATGTTTTATACATCAAATATAGAAATATCACACAAACTCTCTGTTGTGGGAGGAATGATGACAGGAGTTAGCAAACTAAAGTGAAAGTGTGTATTATTGCCAGGTATGAAGACATGGGCTTGGTCCCAGTACTAGGGAACTAGGGAGGCAAGTGTATCCTGAGTTCTAAACCAGCCAGGCCCATAGCTTCATAGTGAGAACTTGTCTTAAAGAAACTGTGCATTTTATATTTATATTATTTCAATGTATATTCATCATAGGTGCCTGATATTCTAAGCTATTACAAAATGTCTCTTACAGAGATGGTGTCTAAGCATTCATGCAATGCTAGGATATGTGGTGACGTTACCACCTCACATATGTTACAGAAGCTTAGCTCGTTCCTAATTTAAGTAACATCACTCCTCTCACCTCCACAGTTCTCAGCTTCATATTGTCAGGGATCAGCCATGTGACCTCTTGAAAATATGCTAATGGCCTCCTCTTGTGCTAGTGTTTAATTATATTTTAATCTGTTGCCCCAATTTTTGAATCTTCAGGTTCACAGCAATTATTTTCAAATATATTAAAATCAATGCCCTTTTCTATAACAGTCTTAAAGGAAGCAATTAATAGCTAATTTCATTTTTTTTTTTAATTTTAAAAGAAGCCCAACCTAGTTTCTTCTACTAACAGTCTTGCCTGGGTGTTCGGATTGGTGAGCTGTGAGTACTCTTTCCAAGCAAGGGAGCCGCTAGTGGCATGGAAAGGTTGCTCACAGCCCCCTGGGTACGCTGTCCAGGCTTCCTTTCTTCACTGCTTTTTGATCTAGTTGTTTGCAGAAGGATGGCACCTTGGCAGGAATCGTCCAGGTTTTCTCTTTCCCACCAGGTGAAGACACACCCTCTGCAAGAAAGCTGTGGCTCCTGCTCTAAAGACATCCCACCAACACACCCAGGGGACTCTCCTCCAGGGTCACACTCTCACAGGGGGAAGAGCTCCATTCCCTCTTGCCTCTGAGGCCTGAATCGTGCAGTATTTCTCGAAATCCTGCCCCTTCTTTCAAGTGGAGGCCCCTTACTTCTTAGCAATGTTTTAGGGTATCCTTTTTAACCTTGAAGATGCCTGTATTTCTCACTTTTGACTGACAAGTCATGCTCCTGAAAAAAAAGGTATATGGTGGTTAGACTTTGTGAACTGTTCTTATGTAAACTGCCTTTTTATATTATGGAGGTCTCTCCATTATATATTCTTATTACTTAAAATAATTTTTAAATTTAAATATATTCTTATCATATTCTTCTCATTCCCTCAAGTCCTTCTAGATCCTCTTTCCCTCTCTATCCACGCTAGATTAAGTTCTAAAAACAACAACAACAAACCAAGCAAGCAAAAAACCCAATATAACAAAAAACTTCCCTTAAACTAAGAAAACAAAATAAAAAACATAAATAGAAAAAAAACAGAACCTACTAAACTGTAACCAAATAAAAGCATACACACACACACAGACACACACACACAAACACACACATACACAAACATGCCAATCCTGTGGAATCTATGGTGAACTCCTCCTGAATGTGAGACTTGTCCTGGAATGGTCTCATCACTCCAGTATCACTCCCTTGAAGAAAACTGATTGCAGCAGATATAAATGATAGTTCAGTTGTTAACATTTATCCTAGTGGCTAGTTTCATTCATTCATTCATTCAGTTTTAATATTAACAAAAACTATAAAATCAAATTTTGACAAGACAAACTAACAGAAGGAAAAAAAATCCTAAGAGAAGGCAGAAGAATGAGAGACCTACTCAATTATAAATTCAGAGGAATCCCATAAAAACACTAAACTGTGTGTGTGTGTGTGTATATATATATATATTTTTTTTTTTTTTTTGAGAATGACTGATGTGGGCCATGTTCATGCTACTTTAGTGTCTGTGAGAGTCTATATGAGCTTCAATTTCTTTATTTAGAAGGCCTTGTTTCCTTGGTGTCCTCCATTCCCTCTGGCTCTTATATCCTTTCTGCCTCGTCTTTCATGGGGTTTCTTGAGGTCTAAGGGGAGGGATTTGATGGACACCTCCCATTTAGGCACGAGTGTTCCAAGGTCTCTCACTCTTTGCTTCACATTGGTCTGTGGGTCTCCCATCTGCTGCAGGAGGAAGCTTCTCTGATATTGGCTGAGCAAGGCACTGATCTATGAGTATAGCAGAATGTCATTTCATTGCTACTTTTTCTTGTTTCTGTTTTGAGACCAGAATTATTTAGTTTACCCAAGGACTCTGTGCTGACTAGTTTTGGGTTCTTATATGCCCAAGCAGTGATGGCAATGGGTTCCCTCTTGCAGAGTGGGCCTTAAATCAAATCAGTTGTTGATTATTCCCACAAGCCAGCACTGTTCAGCATATTTTGAAGACAGTACTCCATAGTAGATCAAAGCATTTGTAGCTAGCTAAGTGTTTATGTTTCTTCTTTGGTAGCATACAGAGTAATTTCCTAAACCAAACACACTAGAACATAGGGGTAGAGACACTGTGTAGGCAGTAGATCGACACCTCAATGTTCAGTGAGTTGTGTAGGTATTGTCTTCAGCAATAGGGCCTTCTGTCAGTTTGTGGAGAGTGGTTTATATATAGTCTTGGCAACAGCCTCAGCTGTTTGGGAATTTCAAAGGTGCCCATTTGGCCAGCACCCCAATTAGATGTAACCCAGTCCCTGTCCTGGGAGCTTCTTTGGTAACACAAGATGTCCAGTTGAGACTTTGTATTCCCTTTATTTGGTGATTTAATTTAGATCACCTCTGTACATGTATATAATTTAGGAAGTTTTGACTGTGTTAGGTTTCCATATGACCCCCCCAAATGCTCCTTAATCTTTGCTGTCTTTCCTTGTATTCCCACCCACAACTCCCTCTCCCCAGTTCCCTTTTGATCCTTCCATTTCAGCACTTGCCCTGGTCCATCTATAATTACATATTCTATTTTTTTTCCTAAGGAGATCTCTGCTTTTTCTAGTCACCTACTTTATACCTGCTCTACGTGGTTCTGTAGACTGTAGCTTGGTTTTCATTGACTTGACATATTATCTACATACAGCAAATACATACCATATTTGTCTTTTTGGATCTGTGATATCTCACTCAGAACGATTTTTTCCTAGTTCCATCCATTTGTCTTCGACTATCATGATATCATTCTTTAATAGCTGAGTAATATTCCATTGCATCACATTTTCTTATCCATTCTTTTGTTGAGGGACAACTAGATTGTTTCCAATTTCTGGCTGTTATGAATAGAGCAGCAATGAACATGGTTGAGCAAGTGTGTTTGTGATAGGATGAAGCATTCTTTAAGGATAAGCTAAATAATGGTATAGCTGGATCTTGAGATTAATTGATTCCCATCGTCTTGAGAAACTGCCACAAAGCATTCAACAGTGGCTGAAGGAGTTTTCACTCCCACCAACACTATATGAGTGTTGTTCTTACTCCATCACAGTGAGCTATCACTGTGTCTTTGATCTTAGCCACTCTGACAGATGTAGGATGAAATCTCAAAGTAGTTTTAGTTTGCATTTTTCTGGTGGCTAAGGATGTTGAACATTTCTTTAAGTGTTTTTTTTTGGTCATTTGAGTTTCCCCAATTTTAAGTTGTGCTACAAAGCTATAGTAATAAAGCCAGCATGGTATTTGTACAAAAACAGACACATTTGTTGATCAATGTAATTGAGTTGAAGACCTAGATAAAAATCCATACACATATGAACAGCTCATTTTTTTCATAAAGAAGACAAAAATACACTCTTGTAAAAAAATACAGCATCTTTAACAAATGGTGCTGGTCAAACTAGATGTCTACATGTAGAAAAATACAAATAGAATCATACTTATCCCCTTGCACAAAACTCAACTCTAAATGGATTTAAGATCTCAACATAAAAACAGATACACTGACCTGATAGAAAAGAAAATAGGAAAAAGCCTTGAACTCATTAGCACAGGAAAAGACTTACTAAACAGAAGATCATTAGCACAGATAGGAAGTATAACAATTAATAAATGGGACCTCATGAAACTGAGAAGCTTCTATAAAGCAAAGGACACCATCATTTGAACAAAGTGGCAGCCTGCAGAATGGGAAATAATTTTTTTTTTACCAACTACACATCTGATAAAGGGTTAATATCCAAAATGTATAGAGAACTCAAGAAACTAGATATTAAGAAAACAAATAACCTAATTAAAATGGGGTACATATCTAAACAGAATTCTCAATAGAGTTTCTCTCCATTTTGAAATTATCTTTAAATGTTTTTAAATTAAATTGTCCACATTCTTAGCCAATAGATAATCATCTGTAAATAACTCCCTTACATGCAGTAGGGGAGATGGTTTTTAAAGGAACCCTGCTGGATGAGCCTGTAATGAAAATAATTCCCATTGAAGTCGACTGCTTTTTAAGATGCACTTTTGCATAATGTTTCCCCGTACTAAGTAAATCTTCCTGATATGACCCAAGATACACAACAGCATTAAGAGCGAGATTTTTCACTTGGGATTGCCTTTCAGTATAACCCAGTCCCTCTGCTCTTCCCACCTGACCAGACAGTTTGTGCTGACTTAAAATTGACATAGGACATTGAATACCCCTCCATATAACCCAGTAAACTAGTCTCAGAAACCAGATACACTTATACATTCTATCCCAGAATGAAAGTCAGAGCAAAACACCAAAAACTTAGGCAGGATCCATTTTTACAAATGTAACATGTTTACTCTGAAGGTTGTGAGCCATATGGTCCTTTGCCAAAGAAGTTTTGAGATGGGCAGGACAGGGCTAGTGACTAGCCTGATGCCTACCTCTTCTGGACTGTTACTAAATAATAATTTTAAATAACAATTTAAATACAATTTGCTGTTACTAAATAACACCAAGTTTAGGTTCATATGAAGAGAAACAGGATAGCTAGAAGTGCTAAAGATGGAGGTCATGCTATTAGGAAGGCAGTAACTGTTTCAATGAAGGGTTAAACCCACTCCTGGTTTGTGTGAGCAAGTAGAGTAATGGCTTTTGGTCAACTCTTTTGTACATGACAGTAAATGGGTATCAGCATCATTTTCTTATAAATTTATAAATAGATTTTTTTGAGCTGGAATTTTACATGGAGTCCCGGGAAGCAGGAAACACACACACACACACACACACAAATACACACAAACACACACACATGTTTGGGACAGTGTCCTTTTATAAACCTGTACAGTAGTCTATGTAGCCTTTTAGAATCCTTCTCTCTTTCTCGCATATTGACTTGAGGACTGTGCTCTGCAATGGGTGAGGAAAACGTTAGTCCTGTGTTTTTATATAAAGGCAAGTACTCATGTACATGTTATGCACATATTCTATGTCATCATGTTGAGGTTTATTTAACATGCTGTGACCATCACCTCTGAGGCCCTCTTGGACACTGTCAAGCTGTTTCGTGAAGAATGTGATCCATCGTTCGATCAAATGAAGAAAACCATTCCTTCCACAGCCCTCACCAAGGTAGTCGTGTCTCTAGAAGCTTAACACACCTATGCTTTACAGTCCTCATCTGCAACCCTAATCATGGGATTCTGAATCCATCTCAACGTACTCTTCTGTAATGAGATGTTTTGGGCCTTGCCAAGGTTGCAAATTATACAGGTGAAAGAAAACATCTCCCCTTGTTCTCTTTTGCTTGAGTTTCTTCCTTATTATAAACACCATCTTTCACACATTTAAGTGCAAATTGTACTTAACCTCTCCTAAATTCTAATTTTTTATCATTTACTATTGCTGTCTGTGACAAGCATTGATATTAAAGTGTATCTATTTTTTTATGTTACTCACATGCCATTATACATTTTTAATTGTGCAGGCAGATATAGCTGTCTTTTCTTATACTGTCAGGTTTAAATTTCATTGCAGATTTTAATAATCACTACCAGGAGCCCATTAGTTTGATACTGTAGTCGAATGCCATAGACCGGACTTGCCTGAGCAACGGACATCTATTTCCTTATTACTCAGGAAGGTAACATCCAAGATGCCAGTATGGTTGGGTCCTGGTGATGGCTCTTGCCCCAGCTTTCAGATGGCCACCTTCTTGTATCCTCACATGGTAGAGAAAGCAAGCAGGACCTATCGCGTGTCTTTGTTTTTGGTCTGATCTTCTTTTCTGAGGACCGCTTCACCCAGACCTAGCCAGTTCTCTAAAGCCCCCATTCCAGTGAGCATCAGGACATCAGTGTAGGGATTTGGGGGAGGAGGAGGAGGTTCAGTTGGCAGCCAGCACCTGGTCAAAGGCCTGCCACATCTGCTGGGAGTTGCAGGTGCGTGCTCCTACAGAATTGTCTCTGTCGTTCCATCTGTTGCCAGTGCACACGGGCATGCTTTCAGAGTTCTGAGGGGGCCACCGCTGAACGTTGCAAGCATGTGAAGAGACGGAGAAGGTGAACATTAAGGAGGCGGTTTTATCTGCAGCCCCACTGCTCAGACAACTAAGAAATGAGAAGCCTCAGTAACACCAAGTTGCAGAATCATCGCCTGCTTCGTTCGCTTCTGTGAATCTCAAAGGGCAGGTGGCCATGGCATGCTTCTGATTGATACCCCCCACCTCAGGTTTTATGGACCTGACTGTGTGACACCCTAAAACAATAAATTACCTGGCAGAAACAGACAGAAATCAGAGCTGCACCATCCTTTGCTCAGGCCACAGGTGGGGCTGCTGTTGGTTTCTGTAATTGAAGTGAAGAACGAAATTAACTCCTAGCTGCCCTTTCCTTCTCCTCAACACAGAAGTGTCAGCAGACATGGCTCCATTCACAGATAGAGCACAAGCTGGCTGCCGTGCTCCTGAAACGTCGGTTTGGAGAGCTGGTCTTCCTGTCTTGTTGCTGGTGCTGGGAAGTATCCTGGTTGCCTCCAACGTGGCTTTTCATAATCTTTTCTGAAGGAGCTGTGTAGGAGAAATAACACCAGGACCGAGATGAGCAAGTGAGGCATGCAGGCTTCAGACAAAATGTAAAAAGCGCCTAGAAAAGGAGGGTGAAATGAGATGGTAATACTTTAATATAGCACTACTAAATTCGAAGATTAATGGAAAAGATCCGCGAGGAATAAATATTGGAATTTGTCACAGAGGCAAGAAGAGACATTAGTTCTTTTCTTTGGCTGACGGAGCCCAGTGTAACACTTCAGTGTGGTGTGTTTTCATGTATATTTGATTTGTTTGCCACTGGTTACATTTTTCAGAAAACTGACTTTCAAATTATTGACTAGTGAATTTTGGGGTCCCTCCTAACTTCCACTTTGTCCCTAAGGTGACACTCCTAGTTGGCTGTACCTACTGTTAAGCCTGAAACAATGAAAGGAACTGTCTCTTTACTTACTCTATCTTGGGTCTTTGTTCAACCCTTCTAATGATCTTCCTCCTACAAGCCTCAAGAAGACACTACAATTACTGTAAAACCATCTACCATCTTATTCCACCAGGAAATTTAGGCTCAAATGGATTAAGGAAACTGTCTTCACATTTTGACCCCTAGATTCTTTCCTAATAAATACCTTTAAAAGTTGATTGCTAGAAGATGAAACCAACCTCATATTGGGCTCCTAAAAATAGAGCAAGGACTGTTCTGGAACCCTAGACAAGCTGTCTAGTACCTCTAAGTGACAGGATTGCTCTTCAGGACAACCAGGGTTAGCCTGTTAGCATCTGTGTTCTTCCAGCTTTGAGAGTGACATGGCCGACTTACAGGTCACCAGAGACCCCCCACCTGTGCCTAAGTGAATAGCAGACTCTCAAAAAAATTATTTAAAGAGAATAATCTGTAGCTAGATTTGCCTCAAGGACATTCAATCACCAGTCTCCTCATTTTTATTTCCACTCACATTTGCAAAGGCTAGGCACATCAGCTACCTGGGGGTGGGGAGGCAATAAAATTCTTTTAATAATCATCTCTGGGTAACTCTAGCATCTTTCATAATTGTATCACATTTCAAAACAAGTATAGGGTAGGAAGATGGCTCAGTGGGTAATAGTACTTGCTGAGAAAGCATGAGGAACTGAGTTCAAATCTTCATCAGTCATGAAAAATGTTAATCACTGACACATATGTGCCTTTAACCCTCTGGCAGAGGGGCAGAGAGAGAAGGATTGGTGCGACTTGCTGGCTGCAAACTTAATTCCAGAATTATCTACCCATCAGGAAAGTGCTGCCTTTTCCCTCAACTCTCCCTCCTTTCCCCTGAGTCTTGCACATCAGTGTTTGTTTTCTTGTTTAGTTAGTGTGTATAGTATGTATACACTCGGTGATAATGTAAATTACTCTCTCCCTCTCTTCTCTCTTCTTTCTCTCTGTTTCTCTCTGTTTCTCTGCCACGAATTAATTCTATAGAGAATAATACACATAATTGTGACACATTTATATGTTCATGGAGCATACTTGGATCTGATTCATGGTGAGGTAATTCTTAATGTGGTCTGACTGGTCCTGACACTCATTTAGATATTGTCCCTGGATGCCAGATTTTAAAGAACAGTTTCATTGGCAGAAGAGATGGCTTCATGGTTGGGAGCATGCATTGTTTTTTGGATAGCTCAAGTCCAGTTCCTAGCACCCACATCAGGAGGCTCTAAACTGCCTATAACTGCAGCTCCAAGTAGATTGGAGGTCTCTAGCCTTTTCAGACAGCTGCACGAGTACTTACCCACACACATAAACAAAACTTCAAAATATTAAAATAAATATTTAAACAAGCTCCTTGCATTTCTGATCCCTATTACCATCACTCTAACTCCTTTATCAGCATGACTCTGGCTGAGTCAGAGCCATAGCGTATCATCTTCTGGTGGCTGCTGCTCATTTTGTTTCCCTAGAAAAGAAAAACAGGTTTACTACCTGAACATCTAGACTATTGCTGCTGCTTCCTTAACTTTGAGACATTGTTCTGCAATGTCACCTAGGATGGCTTCAAACCCTCTATCCTCTTGCTTCAGCTTCCTGAGAAGTAGGATGGTCAACATGCGCTACCATACGCAGGTTAACCTCCCCCATTCCCATTTATTTGAAGGGAAGGACCTGCCAGCCAGCAACCTCTTTTCAAGTGACTACTATCTTGCATTTTCCATTTGGTTATTAATCTCAATGCAGAAGAGTGGCTTTCATCTTTTTCAAATGGGGGTCTGCCTTCTGTGAAAGGCTGCCAGTTGCAAAAGCTCCCATCCCGTGGTGTGCCCCCAAACATCTTATTTGTCTTGATATTTCTTTCACAGAAATACATATGACAGATAAGGAGTCACTGGAGGCTGCGTTTGCTTTGTGTCAGACAGATATTAAAACAATAAACTATGCTGCCCTGGGATTCCAGCACACACAAAGCCAGAGAACAAGGCCGAGATGAGATGTTTCTGAAAAGTGGGGAGGCAGATATGCAGGGGGAAATTCCCTGGAAACACCAAAGCCTGTGATAGCATTGAGAGAAAGCATTTTTAATGCTCACACTTGCTTAAGAGGATCAACCGCCCAGTGCTGCTCATGTTGCACGCCTTGACAATGCCCACCCACTCTTCAGCCTTAACAGGGGCAATAGAGAAATCCAGCCATAGTGCGAGAAGCTTACGTTGAGCAGTTTATTTTTAAAGTGCTGGTCTGCACTTCCTTTGCTTCTTTAAGCTACTGTGGATTTTAAAATAACAAGGGGCAGGGGGCTAGTATCCATTCAGATCTCTGCCCATGCAAGTCCTAGAGGTGAAAGCTAAAAGCAAGCTTTGCTCCTGAAGGGGAACAGAGGGCAGTGTGCTGCCACAGAATGGGTGTATAATCCTAGTAGACTCAGATGTGCAAACTGAACCAGGTTAGCTGCAGAGCTAAACCTAACACCCCAGGTTTGCAAACCTGCAGAAGAGCAGATAAGAGTATTGAGTATTTCAAGGGCTGCAACAAAAGTTCCAGGGGCTCTTTGCGTGTGCATTCTGATCACAGAGACAGAAATACAACTAGAGATTCCTTTTCTCCTCATCAAAATCAAACTTCCCCATTTGGTAAAAGGCTGTCAGAAAAGGAAGATGAGCTTGTCTCTTGTGGAAGGAAAGAGTTTGGGAACATTCACAGCCACCCAAGAATGTAAACATTTACTGTACTGCCACTTCGAGCTTCCTTAATTCATGTTATCAGTTATGGATAAGAACCATCACATGCCAACCTATGGTTACCAGAGAACTCGAGTGCAGTGGAAGAAAATGAAACTTTAGGCTCAAATACCCTGGCTACATGCATATATTCCATCTACCTCTCTGGGCTTTTGTTTGCATGTAACACAGGCTTTTGGCACCTAATTTCTTTCTGTATAAAAACAGGAAAGCATTGGGAAGACAGCTCAATGGTAAATTGTCATATAAGCCTGAGGATGTGAGTTCAGTCCTCAAAGCACACATAGGAAAAGAAGGGCATGCTGGCACATACTGTGATCTCAGAGTTGGGCATGTGGAGACAGGTATATCCAGGGAGCTTGCTGGAGACACAGTTTGGTGATGGCATTGATCAAGCCACTGAAAGGCCCTGTCTGAAAAACAAAACAAAACACCTATGCAATGATCTCAGGGTTACCTAGCCTCTGCATGCTCATGTATTCCCACCCACAACACATCGATCACTTCTACCTACACAGAGTCCTACTTTCCACTAACACATTCTGGTTCTAATCAGTGGCTTCACGAAGTTCTCCCAGCACTTCCGTACAACACAGTGAAAAGATCAGAGTTGCAGTGTGATCTGCTTGTGTTATAGCTCGGATATGACCAAATGTCTTTACTATGTAAATTGTCTTGGATACTCACTCATATGTGGGCATTAAAAAAGATGGCCCGTGTAAGTTCTTTCTAGACTTCTGAGGTTGTAGCATCTATTCAAGCAATAGGCTGGCCTCTCCTCCTTCTTTCTTTATGTTCTGTAGGATCTTTCAAAGCTCACCACAGAACCTGATTGGGAAGGTTTTATTAGTGCACTGATTGGACAACTGGGCAGTCCCCAAATGGCCCTCCTTCTGTAAGTGGGCCATGGGATTCTAGCTCCTAAATCAGACATTTGATTAGCAGGTGCAGATGGCACTTGGCCTACAGATTTGTTTTGGGTTTAGTCAAAGGCTCAGACTCAGGATTTTGTTGTTGTTTTACTGTTGTTTGTTTGTTGTTGTTGTTTTCAAGCTAAATGTTGATGCTGAAAGGCAGAAGGCCTCAACACTGACAGTTGTAACAGCTATCTTCACAGTGATGGGTAGGTGTGAAATGAACAAATGCATTTGTATTTCATAACAGTCTTGTGAGTCACTACCAGCCCCCTCTAAGGACCCTAAGCTCAAGAGCTGTAGCAGCCCCAGAGAACCATGGGAAATCCAGCCCAGCATAAGGCAGCTAATTTATCTCACTTGCCCTGCTTCCTACCTGGAGAGGCAATCCATCGCGCTCACTGTTCCAGCCAGCTGTTAGATAGATCTGAATGATTTAACAATTGAACCTTTACTATGTATATATGGACTCGATAAAGTCATTATATAAACTATTTGGTTTCTCTTTTTTTCCCTCCATGGTTTCCTGGGGGGAAAAATAAAACAAAACTAAGTTGACATTGGTACTGACTTTGTCAAACTAAGAGATGATGGCAAATGGCTCAATCTAAATTAAAATAGATTCCAGTTTCTATGATCCCTCCAACAACAGAAAGCACTTTTGCAAATGTCGGCTTCAGTGCTGCCAAGTTAAACACTCCAAGATGGAGATTCATTTCCATTTTGTTGAATGAAACATTGCAAAAATCTTTCTGGGGGAGATCTGTCAATACCTGTGAATCAGAGGGATCACAAAGCTCTTCCCAGAAAGTGTAGGACGGCATCCGCGGTAGCCCTGGCAGGTCCACTGTGCATCTGCTGGATCCCTGCCATTTGTAACACAGGAGAGAAAATGGCTTGATTCCATAGCAAGAGGGAACAGTGTGGTAGCTAGTGAGCCCAGAGAGCTGCTTCCCTGCTCAGCCCCACACAGAGAAGTGATTTGAGAATATTCCTGTGCATGGGTAATGAGTGTGGGTTTTGTTCTGCCTTTCAGAATTGACTGTTTTGAGTGAGGAAATCTTTCTGCTTGGGGAACACCAGTCCTGTGATCCAGAACAAATCCCCGTGTGCTCATTTGTGCCTGGTTTTCTGTATGGTTTTCTTCTAGCTCACTCATTTATGCACAAGCAGGAGATTTATTTCAAACCAAGCTGTGGGTAAAAAGATATGTGGTAACAGTGTTGACAAATTACCACTGTTTGACATATAGAACAAAAAGTATAGCACCTTGCCCCCAGAGTGGTAGGATAATTTTATGTTCAGATAGCTCGAACTTGAGAAATGAGTTGTTGGTGGATGTTGGTGTGTGAGCATGCCTGTGTGTACACATGTTCAGGGAAAAGGTGGGCCTGCATGTCTTCCTCTATCTTTCTCCACATTATTTTTTTGAGGCAAGGTCTCTCACCTAATCTGAAGCTCATTGATTTGCTTAGGCTGACTGGCCAGTGAGGTGAGCCACAAGGATCCATCTGTCAATACCCTCCCCAGAAGCATTGGAATTACAAGCTTGTGTCACCATATGACTTTTAAATATGAATGTTGGGGATTGAACTCAGATCCTCATTGCTTGCTGGGTGCTCACTTTACTACTAAGCCTTCTCCCAAGTTCTAAAACATGTTTCTTAATCCAGTCTTCCAAATTCAATAGTTATAGGGAAGTAGAATCACCAAAAACTCATAGCAACTAAGTGTGTGTGTGTACAACTGAGGCTTCTACCGACAGCACTCTAGTGTAACCCTAGTTGCTACTGACACATCTCTATAGATCGAATGGTTTACTTATGACAACCCTGGCTTACATCCAGATATGTAGGTAAACTTCAGTAGGAAAGGAAAGACTGCCCTTGTATTTTTAGCAACATAAATCTGTGGACTGTGGCCAGTTAGTGGAAGAGCAATCAAGCTTTCAGGGATGTCTTGAAATCTCAGATTATAAATACATAAGGGCAGTAATGGCATAGCCCCTCTCCCAACATGCCTCCCGACAAGGAGTGTACTGAGATCTCCAGAAAGTTTGTCAAAGAAGTGTCCTGCAGATTCTTCCAGGCCATGATGGATTGAGGCTGGTTCCCTCAGATGTAGTAGAAACATAAGAGAGGAGGTTATAGCTTGTGCAGGCAATATGACAGAAGCCAAACTGGGCCATCTTTCAGGAAAAAAGAGCACAGGAGAAATTAGACTGGGGCTGTCTAGCTGTTGGATGAAAAGGTAAGACCCAGAGGCTGCGGAGTTGCTCTAGACTCCAATTACCCCAAGGGGAAAAAAAGCAATATTCCAGATTCATGTGGATTCTCAAAGAGCTAATGGGTTAATCTGTTCATCTGGCAATTAGCAAGTGTTAATAAATGCTAGCTGCTATCATGCAGTTGAATCCCTTCCAACTGATAATGGCATCTCGAAGGCTAGAATTCTGCCAGCTGTGATCACGTCTTTGCTAGCATTATTCCAGCGATCACTGCCTGGGGTTTTGACAAGTGAGATTCAGGATGCCTCAGCACTAGCAACCTGAGTAACCAAGGTCTTTTCCTTTGAGTGAGCCACCTGCCTAGGCAGCATTTTAACAAATCTTCCAAGTTCAAGGTTACCCAGACACCCAGTTTTCTCTGTAACCAAAACTGCTGCAAAATTCCAATTATCTGACAGTATAATCAGAACATTTCAACAATCTCCTTGTACCAGGCCATTTTGTCCATGTGGGAGTTGCAGTAATCCTAAGCTTACAGCTCTCAGGATATTCCAATGGAGAGCTGTAAAAGGACATGTCAGTCAAAGAGGCAGTCCGAAAAAAATGATAGGAAGGGGAAGAACAACTGTGGTGGAATACGGTGGTATTCACATAAAGAGAAAAGATGTAAGAGATGCCATGAGAAAATGAAACCCAGCAGCAGACCAAAACTTGCCTCATGGATTCCACATTAGTCTCTATAGACTGAACGAAAGGAAACAAGTCTGCCAGAGCCACCCAGGGCAGCAGCCACATTAGGCTGGGAAAAAAATTAGACATCTCAGTCTCTTTTCAAAGTCTAGCTCATGTGAAGACTTAGATCAATACATTTTGCCTTGGCAGTCAAGCCTGTATGGTGTCCTGTCACCCTCTACCCTGTCTCCTTTCAAGACCACACATCTTTCTCCAAGTTCAAATTCTTGCCAGTTCTTATAAACACATCCTAATCAGACATACAACCGCCTTAGAAACTTCTGGCTAATTTGGATTTGACTAAAACTTTTGTACCATGACTGTTATGTAAAGAGATTCAATTATGGTGCGCAGTGTTTTGTGAGTAACTACCGCCCATAAAAAGTTAATTAATCAGGGCTGTGTCAATTTCCTGGTGCCGTGTCAATTTGCTGCAAGGTAATTAATCACTAATCACCCACCAGCCAGCCAGCCGAGGGATGATCCACCAGCCATTTATTGTGACTCCCCCCAATAAATGGCCAGCGCAGCCAGCAAGAAACACATCTTGCCTTTTACAATATTTTTATCGACACTTTCGGATGCTGTAGCAGAATGCAGCAACAAGCCTCCGCAGTTCAATGGAATATGAATATTAAAGAAAGAAACGAGCGGAGATTTATAGGGCATTGCATTTCTGTTATGTCAGTTTTGAGATTAAACCAAGCAAATGAACAGTGAAAAATTACTCTTCCATGTGGAGAATGGTGATTAGAGTTGTACATTAATTAGAAATTTTTTTTTTGTTTTCCCATTCAATGCATTTCAAATGAGGATGTCCTATAAGGAACCAGTTTGTCCAAAATGTAGATTTATTCACTTCCAAGAAGCAGCATTTAACATCATTTGTGCTGAAACAAGAGTGGAGCCCAAATGTGGGTTTCATGCATAAATACAGTGAGTGGAAGAACCAGAAATTCTACAAACTCAAGAGCTCTTTGGGGTCTTTATATAAATGCCTGAAAGAACAAGTCACTTTTCCCCCAAGCCCTAAAATTACTGGATTAAAAGACCTTTGTTTTTTGACCTAGAACTTAATATACCCTGTCATACTGAATTTGCACCTAATGCCACTTAAAAGAATGACTTAGTCTTATGTGAACCCTGTGTTCCAAACCAGCATTGTGAACTTTAATTTTGTATTCATTTTGAAAACAGAAGTTAACAATTTTGGCCATTTGGAAAAAATAATCAGGGTTTCAGACCTCTTACTGCGATGTTTCTTGACAATGGCCTGCCTCTTAGGGGCTAGGCTGGCTGTTTTTGATACCCTATTGCGTTTGTTAATTAGGACACCTTGTCTTAATTTATAGTCTGACACAGGAAATGTGAGTCCCCAGCACAAGGGAATCTAGTAAGGTCCTGAACCTGATGCTGAAGGCACATTTGCACCCTGAATTCAAGCATATGAATACTTCCTACCATCCATTACTTACAGAATAATTCAGCTACAGATTAGCATGTGAACTTGTATCATATCTTCAAAGAGTGGGGAATCAAGCAAGACTTCAGAACACAGAGTGGTAGGAGGTACAAGACAAAGAGAAGCCCACACACTCTGATGGCAACACCTTTACCAGGGCATCTGGCAATCTCATGCAAATTCAACCCAGCACACAAATGCAAAGAATAATTGCCCATTAAAGCGGGCTGTATATTTTTATGGCTGTGTTGCAGAATCTGCCCCCCTGTTGGGGTATGCATCTGCTATTCTTCTGTCTCTCCCAGAGCTCTAAAACTTTAATATGCAGTTTATAACCCTCAAGTATTTTCCACTGGCTTTGTGTTTCTTCTCTTGGGATTTCTGGGCTTGTGAAATGTTCTCATTTGTGTTTATTTTTGAAGGTAAGCACCATGTTCATAAAGGAGACAGAGAGGGAGGAGGCATTACTCACTGTAAATACATGGACGTGAAGTACATAGGAGGCGGGAGCTTTGTTCTTTGAGGGTGAGATGGAAGGAAGCAGTAGACACTCTGCTGAATGGCTCCTTTGGCTGCTTGATACATCCACATGTCCCCCATGTAAAACCCTTGATTTGCCATGACAGGTGAGCCCCACAGAGGGCCTCTTGTTACTTTACTTAAGCTTCCTTTTCATTGAGTTTCCATGGTATAGGAAGAGTCCTTATTCCTAAGGGTGAGGTGACACCCCCACCCTCTACATATCTGCTCTTATATTCATTTCTCTAAATCAAGGATTTCGTCAGGGACTGGGTAGAGCTGGGAATGAACACATGCCAGTCACCTATAGGATTTTTGATCCTGTGCTTTTCTGGTGTACCATCATAGTTTATGAGCTAAATCCACATTTAAGTTGTTGACATCAGACTTCCCGAACTTTGATTTATGCTGCACAGGTTTAAGAAGCTATGTGTGGGTTTTCCCTCCCTCATTTCTCCATCCAGAATTGGATTCTGCATCCACAAATCAACTTGAATACTACCATTGTCACTTAGTGGTGGTTTTATTTAGGTATTGATAACATCAAGTTATCAGTCAGGGGTAGGAGGAAGCAACTCAAGAGCTCTTGTTCTAAAGATGCCTATACATTGACATGTTTTGTTTTCCACATTATTCTTTGTTGTTTGGATTTCATTTTGTTTCTTTAAGATAGGATCTCACCATGTAGCTCAGGCTGGCTTCAATGTTTCCGATTCTCCTGCCTCAACATGCTAAGTGCTGGTATTATAGGTAGGAACCACTAGATACCCCTCCTTATTATATAGAAATATTAACCAAAGTGACAGATTTATGCAATTTCTTTTAATGTTAGCTTACTCCATTCCAGAAATGGAGCAGGCAAGTGGTTTTCATTTGGCATTCCACATTGCACTTACTAAGCATTTATATCTTCTTTCTGGATACAAACACTTGAACTAAAATGTACATAGATGATAAAATCCTTTTAACTCAATAAGATAAGTGTTGCATCACAGAGGAAATGAATCATTAAGAGGAATTTTTCCCCTGCATATTTGAAGAATAAATCCATTCTGGTTGTGTTTAATCTGTGTCTGGGTTATCTGCCCAGGTAATTGCTTCAAATACACATTTAACCACATGTCAGCATTTATAAACCACTGCAGTCTGTAAGCAAGTATGAAAATTTCCACTTTTTCCACACTGTAAGTATAAAGAATTCTGATAAAAATATGTGTTGGTGGCCTTTGAAACTGACCATGTGACTTTATGGCACATGACCAGCCGTACTGTCATCAGCAACCACGGGAGAAGGGAAGAAACAGGCAGTGACTCCAAAAATCTTATCATGTGGATATGGATTGGCCTTGCTTGTTTCACACAATTAACTGTATTCAAGGAGAGCTGCTGCTGAGCGGGAAGGACATTGTTTGTGCTCTGTCTGGATGGAGTGATATAAGTAGCTTTTAGTAAGTACTTTCTGTCTGGGAGAGTTTACACAGAACAAGCAGAATTTTGCATGTAGGGTCAGTGGGAGAGTGTGTGCATGCCTGTGGGTAAACTTGGGTCCCAGTTCTCCTAAAATGCCATCCACCTTGTTATTTTCAGGCAAGATCTCTTATGATCTGGATTAGGTTTGACTGGAAAGCCAGCAAACATCAGGCATCTGCCTACTTCTACCTCATAAGTGCTGAGACAAAGAGCCTGTACTATTATGCATGATTTTATTTTTTTTTCAAATATAAATTCTTAGGCTCAAAAACTCAGGTCACTTGTGAAAGTAAGCATATTCCTGACTGAGCCCCAAGAACCATTTTTTGAAACATGCCATGTATTTTAAAATTAAAGAAACTTAAGCAAACTCAGGATTCTGATACTTCTAAATGCCACATTTGTTCAAGAAGTCTCTCCTTCCACTGGAAACTTGTGGATTCTTTATCTAGCAGCATCTCTGGACAAGTTCCAGCATCTCTTGAGACCACAGTTGAGATGATCTTTCTAGGGCTATGACAGACTCTATCACTTGTGCTATGTTTATTTGCGATTCTGAACAGTGATGGAAAGTGGACAATGAAGAAGAAGGACTGTGCTCTCTTAGGAGCAGAGGCAGTTAGGTTCCAAAGGATGATCAAGGTCCAGATTGAGTTCGGTTAGGTGCTCCTGCAAACCAAAGAGCAGGGCAGATGGAGAACCCTGCCTTAATAGAGCTTTTTTTCCTAGCATCAAGAAAGAATGCTTTTTCTCTCTTTATGCAATCCAAGCCACTTGATTTTGACATAGGAAGCCCAGAGCATCTGTCTTCAGAAGGAACTTATTTTTCAGAGAGTATACAAAGGAAAGATAAAAACAAAGAAAGGAAGGAAACAGAGGAGAAAGGGGATATAAAGATGGAAGGAAAAAAGGAGGGGAGGAGAAAGAAGGAAGATGTAGAGGCAGAAGGAAGAGCGGGGGGGGGGGGGAAGGAAAATAGGGAGTAGAAGAAGAGAATGAAAGGATGGGGTGTCCATTCACCATTCTCCCTGCTTCTACTTCCTTTGCATTCTGTCTGACTCCCCTCTCCTTTTTCCTACTTGACTTTCCTTTGTTTCATCCAGGACGAGAGGATGTCTAGAGTGGGACGAGGTGGTGCGTACCTGTCCTTCTAGCGCTTGGGAGGTAGAAGCAAGGGTGCCATTGTGAGATGAAGGACAGCTTATTTTACATAGTGAGTTCCGAGCCATATAGGGCTATATAGAGAAATCCTATCTTAAACAGGAGAAGAGAGAAGGGAGAAAAATGCAGAGGGAGTAGAGAAGGAAGAAAAACCACGTCACTCTAGGCTCTGACTAGCTCATGGGATATGCCCTCCCTGGCAGCTATGTTCGAACCAAACATTGCTCTGTAGTCATTTATGTGTCCCCTTCACTGGGAAAGGATCGTACCAACAAACCTTGCTTGAAAGAGCCCAAAGCCTCACCTCAGGATCCTCAAGCGCCTTTCCCACCCAAGCAAAACAAAGGGCACAGAATTCGGCCCCAGCTCTCCGCTCTGAGCAGCACTTGCTATCTGTACTCCATTGTCAAGCTTCTGTTTCACATGACGCCCTTACATCTAAATCCTGCAAACCTGGTCTTCACCTAACAGGGGCCTGTCCCACTCCTGCGGCTCCAATGAAAGGGATAATGGGTCAACATAATTACAGGGTGCCCTCCCCCAGCAAGGCAGCTGTTCAACCACACTGTACATTTCTCATTTTCCTTATTCTGAAAATGCGGGAGGAAAATCTGTGAAAATTTTTATTTGAGTCATAGCAAAATAGAGTCGGGATTGAACCATCCCCATCCATTGTCTCCCTAGTCCTGAAGACTAGGACTCATCTTGCTACATGGCCAAAGGCTTGGATGAGCTCAGGATTTCCTGCCTTTTCCCGTAAGACATGAGCCTCTATGTCTGCCATATTGGTTAAAACACAATCCAGGAAGCTTGGGTGCTAGGGACTGGCATGAGAGCTCTATAAACCCACATATTTGTCTTAATCATAATCATAACACAGTTCAAAATAAACTTCAGATAGAAATAGAACAATAAAGTCAGTAGGCCTATGTTTTATGATCTTAGCATTAACTTACATTGTAAAGAAAAGTATCATAAAAGACTCTGCTATGCCTTCTAGAGCATGTACCAAATTCCAGACAGTCTTTAGAAGTTCTTCTTCTCTTCAAGAAAATCATCCCTGCTAATAATTCATACAGAACTATGAACATCTCTGGCTTCTCCACAACATAGGTACAAACCCACTCTGTGCACAGGTGGAGGGCTTTGCTCTAAGGCCTCCAGGGTCCCTATGTGGCCACCCCAACCTCCAAGAGAGCAGGTGTTTCCTGGAGGGTGAGGCACACCTCTCTAATTTTCTTTCTTGTTTTTTTTTGTTTGTTTGTTTTTGTTTTTGTTTTGTTTTGTTTTGTTTTGTGCTCCTCCCACAATCCCTCCCTGGGCTCACACCTGAGACTTTTGAATATTGATGACATGGACAAGATGCCTGGGGCAGGATTCTTCTGCTCCTGGAGGTGACAGTGAGAAGAAGCTTAGGCCCCTTTTAGTAGTGTGAATACAAGGTGGAGAATAGCTTTAGCATGGTCTGAGTGAGAAAGCTCTCACCTGTCAGAAGTCCTGCAGAAGACAGGAAAAGGGAATTTGGGTGTGTGTTCCAGAGTTCCTATTGTGCTCCTCATTTCTGGTTTCTGGGACCTGACTGAAGCTTTTATAGCTAGTGGCTTTTCACTCATATTTTTCAGGAAATCCAGTGTCTGTATGGGATAAGGTTTGGGGTACAGCGCCTTTACATGAACTGGGGGAGTCAGCACAGGCAGAACTCTGTAAGGCTCAGCAAGAGACCAGAAGCTAGAAACAGAATCGTTTGTGATGAATGCTTAGACCTTCCTGAGGAGTTCATATCTGCATGTGTGGGTGGAAGGATCTGCCATGAGGAGATCCAATACTCAAGAAACTGCCAGGTGTAATTCCTTTCCTGACTCTTCACCACACCTGACCCTTTCTCCCCAGACAAAGGAACCCAGGTGCCCCTCCTCCCAAAGAGTTAGTTGTCAGAATTCCCTGTCTACAGGTACAGGCATGTTTGCACTGATGTGCAAGGGCTTGTGAGATGTTGGTGGATTGTTGAGGACACAAAGCTATACCCATACTCAGAGCATGTGCTTTCACTAGGGTCTCAATTAAATGTTCCTGACAAAAACCATAGATGCTGCTCAGTAGAAGAACACTTGCCTAGCAAAAATCTCTAAAGCCCTGCATTTCATCCCCAGTCATTTCATTGAAAGAAAATTAAATTTGTGACTGGCCAGGTATGGACATAAAAGGAATGTAGAATATAAATAAACAGTGATAGGGGAAAATTATGAACAATAATAAGGAACTCTTACTTTTATGCAGTTTGGCCTCAAATATAGTTGCCAGCATGTAAAAATGTATGTGCATATATGTAGATATGTATATGTGTGTATATGTGAATATTTGCATGCACACAAATAGAAGCATATATACACGTGTATATATATATATGTATGTATAGTATATCTTCAAAGACAAGTATATAAAACCTGTTTTCCAAAAGTTGTGAAGTTTCCCAGACATATACCTAGATATATGCATAAACACACAGGTGTGTATATACACATATGTGTGTATATATGTGTATATATTTACACAAGCAATGGTTGAGGCACTGTGCATAACTATTCAGATTTACTTATTTGTAATTTAAGTTTACATGGGGAGCTTTTCTCCTGTAATTAGGAATTCTCTGTAAACGTCTGTTATTTCATTTATTCTCATGGTCAGAGACTCTGTCATACCTACACTGTCTCACCAGGTTGCTTTCCAGGCTTGCAGCACTTCTACTTGAATCTTGTGAACAGAGGGTAGGATGTGTCATTCCACCTTCTCCCCACATAAATGGTCTTGACAGTGTTCCTCGCCAGGCTACCTTCGCACCTCATGGCGTTCTGCTCTCTCCTCTTTCCCATAGTGCCCGGCTTCCCGTATCCAGCCGCCACTGCTGCAGCTGCTTACCGAGGGACTCACCTGAGGGGCCGTGGCCGCACGGTGTACAACACCTTCCGGGCCGCAGCACCCCCACCCCCGATCCCGGCCTACGGCGGGTAAGTGCTGCACCCTCCTGGGAGGGGGGTTCCCTGCACCTGCCCCCCCCCTCCCCAGAGGCACGGAGTGTTTGCGAGAGCATGATGGTCTTGCCCACCCCACCAGAACCACCCCAGCATGCAGCCTAATACGCGCCTGCTGCAAAGCACCTTGCAAAGAGTATTGAAAAATGAGTGTAATTTGTCTGGTCATGGTTGGTGCCTTTAAGCATTCTACATGTCACATGTTGTTATGTAAATTCTCTTTGAGACTGAATGCTGGAGAACAGAGAAATGGTTACAGCCAAAGATGTATTTCTGATGACTGCAAGCATCTGGTTATTAAGGAGGTTGGACTATATTTACCCCTTGAATGCAAAGGGGACATGAGGTTTCCCATATGTAAAAATCACTGGGGTGATCTTGTTTCCCTCCTTGTAGACATTTGGCACTCTCAGGTGTGTGAACTTTTGCCTGAGAAAATTAGGTGTTGAGTTAAACACATTCTAGACAGGAATGAAATTACAGTTAATTTGTCTTTTACTTGCATTTTCCAAAGTGACTCATCTTGTCCTTTCTCTTTTGACTACCAACTGAGGCTTTCTGTAATTGGATGTTGTTACTGACAACTAACGTTCTAGGAATAGTTGGAAAGAAAGGAAGGAGGGAAGTAGAGGAGATTGACTAAAAGGAAACCACTGTGAGATGACTCTTCCTCTGCTCTTCTATTAGGGAATCTTGGAAGGGCATTCCTCCACCTCTAGGCACAAAGAGAGAGCTCCTTCTAAGGCACTGGCCCTACATTAGGACCAGGTCTAGGATATATTTGATTGTTACAACAGGATGGACATGGGTGATGATATCTAATAGACAGACTCCAGAAACTACATTAACATCCTGTGATCCTTAGAGTAGCCTCACCCTCAGGGCAAAGTATTGCCTGGCTGAAAGTGTAAATTGTGCTTACTTCTGCAGCATAGAAGAGTCAGGAGAATGCTCAGGAGAATCCAGTGTAAGCGTTTCCAGGCCAGTGACTAGCTTTATGGTAGAAAGAATATGCCTATGCTCAGGACCATATGAAAAGGGTTAAATGCATTTTCTTAAAAGCTTTGTTGCATATAAATCTTTTAGGAAATCTGAATTACCCCTGCTCACTCCTTATACTGGTGACAAAGGGAAATATTCTTGTTGTTATTTATTCATGTCTCACCCACTCCAAAAGAGCTGAGCTGAAGTGCATGAAAAAAAAAAACAGACTATGAAGGAGGCTGGAGAATATTCAGGAATGAGGCTAGGTGAAATCATCAAAATGGGAATATAAAGGCAAGAAAAGGAACAAGATCACTGACATCAGGTTTTTTTCTTTTTTTTATGTAAGTCATTACTGTGAGTCTGTGTAAGGCTTCTTAGTGGGTCAAAATGACAAGAGAGATTGTGAATGATAAGAAAATAAGGACCAAAATAAGAACACTGACTTTATAGTCTCACCATGTCCCAATGTATCCACACATTATATAAAGGACCTTTGTCTCTATAATTTGTATAACACCCCCAACAGTAGAAGCCCATTTGATACATGGGTTATGAAAGGCACTGGGAGAGGGGGGAATAGAAAGAGATAAGTAATCATCTGGATTTGTGTTATTGCTAAAGAAAGATTCATAAGCCATAAATGCAAAATAGCACATTTATACCACTTTATTCTTTCTGAAAAATCATCATCTAGTACACAGTAATTGTAGCTTTTCTGTGTATATACCCCTAGTTAGTATCCCACTACTGTACTGAACAGGAGAAAAAAATAAAGTAAAATTATATGGCCTATCCTCCCCTGAACAATTTATAGAAACCTCAACATAACACACCTGCTATAAAATTGAAATTTACTAAGTTATAATGAATGTGCTCTTTGCCGGGAATAACCATGCATAACTAATTAATGCCACATTCACCAGGGAGAAACAGGCACTTCCAAATGGTACACAACATGTTTGTGACTCTTTTGGAAGGGACAAACATGTAATATTCCAGGAGTCCTCCTTACCATACTGGCTGTAATGCCAGCACGTGCTTATCTCCTTCCATGAACATGTCTCTGTCCTACGTGGAACACACAGCAGAGCACAAATAATGGCATGTGCTGAGAGGTATCAAGTTTCACTGAGCTCGGGGAAGATCATATGGCTGAAATACTGAAACAAGAAGTTTAAAATACAATTGTCAGTGTCAGAAGCTGGGGCAATAGCTCCACTCACTGAGTTAGAGAAATTGCTTTGCCAACATGAAAGCCTGTATTTGAATTCAACACCATGTTAAAAAGCTAGGCATGGCTAGGCATGCCTGTGACCCCAGCACTGGGGGGTGGGGGGTGGGGGGGCTGGAGATAGGCAGATCCTGGGAGCTTCAATTGACATAGTAGATGGTAAGGTGGAGTGGCTATTTACCAGAGGAGGATCCTTAGCCCAGCATGGGTATTCAGACAAGGCTTCCCAGAAGAAAAGACATGGTAACAAGGCTATGTCCATCTAGACTGCCACATCTTGTCCTGTGAGTACCCACCTAGTCAGCCATCTCCATCTTTCCTCACAAAGCACATTTATTGACGAATTTTTTTATTGTCACCAAATGAAGATGAATCTATCCACAACCTACTTTTCATGCAATATCCAGTGTGAGTCTATGCTCCTAAAATTCCCAGCCCCAAAGGTGTTCTTTATTCTGGGTCTATATGGGACTTTAATATTTTTTTTCTCTGATAGAAAGAAAACACATGCACACACACACACACTCACACACATACAAACACATACATTAGCACACATTCACACCTTCAGACAGGCACATGCAGTATTTAACAGAATCTTCATGGCTACCTCTGTGGACCCTGGGATAGTCCTTGGATGCAAACAACACTGATATAAGCATCCAAAAAATGCATTAAAGAAACTTATCTGCTTCCATCTTCTGCCCCTCCCAGCAGTTAAACTGCATAGATTATGAAGAGGTCCTTTTCTATTTTCTTTGGCATAACTAAATAAAGGTCTCTAGAAATATTATTGTATGATAATAATTCCTGGAGCAATATTCCTGCTGATAGACAATAAAGGGATTATAGGAATAAGCAGAAAACCCTAAACACAGCCAGCAACTCACTATCAGCTGCCAACAGTAAATGAATCAGAGTCAGAGAGTGGTGCATAGTAAATACAGTATTTTACCACCCTAGAAAGCTACAAGGAGATACACAGTTTCTTTAACAGAGAATGAAACATGCACCCACCTCCATAGGGTTGATGAAGGATGAAATAGGAAGAGCTGTACAAGGTCATGGCTCAGTAAGGCCCATGCTAGGGCCCGTTTCCTGGACTGCAGCTAATCTTGTTGAGCTTGAGGTGATTATTGACATTTTTGTAAGTTACCTCTACTTCCCTCTCTTGAGTGCCCCCTTTTTCTTGAGGGGATACACAGGTTGATCTTATATATCTGCCTTTATATGTACTTTTCCCTCTTTGCTAGGGAGCCCTTGCAGTTCAAAAGCCCCATATCACTGCCAAAGCACTGCATAGTCATAGACAGAGACACACCAAAAGCTTGTGAGTGCCTTAGACTAAACATAGTGCCTCAGTGGACTGTCTCAAAGAGTCTAATGGGTAAATGTTTTCTTATTTTTCCATGTCCTAACTGAAGTTTTGAAGGGAAGCTACAATGTCCTATCATCCAATGAGTCATATTCATGAGATAGTCTCCATTAGGGAGTTGTTATTTAAAGGAGATTGCAGGCTGGCAATATAAGTGGAATTGTATACGTACTTACGAGACTGAGCTCAGCATTCCACCTAGGTCACTGCCTTTAATCCCATTCCTTGAGCATCATCACAGGCCTTGCTTCATTGCACACTAAGAAGTTACTAAGTAGATACTTATGAAGTGTGTACTGTGTACATTGCATGTGATACAACTTTAGGGAGCATCATAGGAGATGTAGGCCTAAACACCCCATGCTGTCTATGAGCCTTTAGTCTTTGTTCTGTGGTATCTATACCATCTACTTTCCTTGCTGCTGCTACAAACTATCAGACAAAAGCAACTTAAAGAAGGAAGGAATCTTTCTTATGTGTAGGTACAGTCCTCCACAGCAGGGAAAGCATGGCAGAAAAGTCTTAGTAGCTGCCCACATTGCATCCTCAATCAGGAAGCTGAGAAAGACTGATTCTTGTGCTGTCCTGCCTTCTTCTCTTTCTGTTGAGCCTGAGCCCCCAGGAACATTGCTGTCCACAGCCAGGGTGGTTCCCCCCAACCACAGTTAACCCAATCTAGACACTTCCTTACAGCTGTGCCTGGAGGCTTGTCTCGAGGTGATTCTAGATCTTGTCACGTTGGTAATCTATTAGCCATCTATTAGCCACTGTAGCCTTTAATTAAGATACTCTGCACATCCTTGAGTAACTTATTAGTTCAGTTATACATACAATTTCTAAAATTCCCTAGGTAAATATTTTAGGGCACCTCTGTATCACCATAATAAAGCTCAGACAGTATCCCAGGAGCAAGCATCTTAAAATTCTCCCATACAAGAATAAACCCTGAGACCCACACTAATCAGCTCCCAATATCCAACACCACTAGGAAGATGCTGGCAGAGGGGCTCAAGGGGCCTGTTCCAGACACCAAAGAGTTCCCAGGAGCCTGTCACTTCACACGTGGGAATGATAGTCACCCAACCCCTAGATGTGGCCCATCCCACATACTCACACTGGCTCAAGTAAGGGCAGGACTTCCACAGATGCTTTTGGTAATCTGATTAAAAATATGTACTTTCCCCAAAGAAATGTGTATATATACAAACACATACACAGTTTTACACAAATATCAATGTGTGCATGGAGCCACCTGATAACCACTCTGAACAGTTACATTTGCGCTTATTCAAAAATGTAATTTATTTTCTAGGTGGAAGGGTCAGTAGGAAAGAGATGTTTTTAAATGCCTTTCCTACAAAAATACATTTGTGGTTGGTATGTATTCTGTTACACAAACAGATATGCTTAGTTTGGGGCATCCTCTGTCTTTGTTCCTTCCTTGTTCTTTTTTTCTCCCTTTTCTTTTTATAAAGTAAACTAATTTGCTATAGTGCAATCATTCCCTGCTTGCCTCCATCCAAATATTTAACTACCACTATTACTTTCTTAGGAAAATGAGATGTGCATTTGCATCATGTTCTGGCAAAAGCATATTGCAGTCCTGGAGTGATTGACAAGCAACACAATTACCTTTGCATGGCTAGACAGACCATTTCTGCATTAAAATAGGACCACATCTGTTCAGTGCATGACAGCAACTCCCTTCTGCAGCATGGGAACTGCCGTGTGTCTATAGCTGCATCTTCCCCAGGCGTCCCCATCTTCTTTTCCTACATATGTATCTGATATTTTAAGTGCACCTGTTTGCTAAGGCTTTAGAAAAGCAGTGGGAGCCATTTTTGGAAAGGCCCAAAGTACTCTGCAAGGGCTCTTCCTCTCTCAGCAACTCCTCAAGAACAGCACCTTAGGGGCTGGAATGTCACTCCGTTTATATAATGCTTTCCTAGCGTGCACAGATCCCTAGACTCGGTCACTAGCCCTATAGAGGCTGGCAAAGTGGTGCACACCTGTTTTCCAAGCATTTAGGAAACTGAAACAGTGAGATCAGATGTTCAAGATTATGTTTGATACATGGTGAGTTCAAGGCCAGCCTGGGCTACATGAGACTGTGGGAAATGGGGAGAGAAAATATCGGACCCAAAAGAATCTGCACTTCAGTTTTGTCTGATGTGTAATTAAAAATAGCACCTGGAATATGTCATTTAGCAACACAATAATTTATTTCCTTCTTGAAGTACAAGCAGCAATATCACCCATTTCTTGAAAGAAATACAAGTCCTTTAGCCAGCCACCCCATCCAGATCTAGTGAAAGAAGATTCTGGGTTGGGCATAGCACTGGCCATCTGTGCTCCAAATAGTCCTCCAGGTGAGTCCCAGGCACCTTCAAGTGCAGCCAGCACTGTCCACCATAGCATTAAGACTTCAACTATGGAACCAGAAGACCTGGGCTAGAATATTTATTATTTAAATCAATTTTTTTGGCGTCTAGGGAAGGGAATGGAGACCTTGTTGGTGGAGGGGACACAAGGAGGGCAAAGAGCACAGGTGCTTCAATGGGGCCCCCGCCCAGAGCAGTCAACCTGCAAACAGCAGTGATGCTTGTGCTGTGACTAGTCATTTAGGGGAAACAGCGCTGCTGTGATGTTGGCTGCCCATTCCAGTGGGTTTCCTTTACTCCGGCCATGAGAAGATGATGGCTGTCAGCTCATGGCTTCCCAGGGTTACTAACGTCAGGGAAGCAGATCACTCACTGTCTCCCTTGTGCCTCCGAAATGTACTTGGTAAAAGTGACAATTCCTTCTCATTGTGGTTGGTAACAGCTGGAATTCTTGACCTCTCTGTCTAAAAGCCACCATCTTTTAAAGGACTCCCGAGGACCCAAAGCTACTAAGTGTGCCCTTCTTCCAGGCCCTCCAAGGACCCAGACACCTTCCAACCATGGGTCCTTGCACCTGCTATTCCCTTTGTCTGCTCCCTAGCCCTTCTGAACTCCATTGTTCTTGCTTCTTTCTGTTTTTTGCTCTTTTAGGGTGCCTCTGGTCCTCCCTTCTGTAGCTGCAACTATGGCTTGATGTATGGCTATGGCTGTGCTTTCCCCTCAGGGGGCTGTAAGATTTCTAGAGATCAGTGGTGGGAGAAACTCATGTGTGATGTCCCAGTACATTGGTTGGGGAAGAGGAAACCTTCTAATGTAGAAAGACAATACTTGCATCTCATTTGCTTGTGCATATGAGAGCTTGTGCATATGAGAATCAGGGAGCTTGACCAAAGTTTCTCTTCAATTCCATGTCTCATAAATTTGGGTGTCAGAGGTCTCAGAATAACCTTCCATCAGCATGGGGACTACAAACCACAGCAACAGGGGTCTTTTTCAGAGCGAAGGCTCCCTGAAGGCAAATGGCACAATGTGTTCTTTCCTGACTTCTGAAATCTCTTAATACAGATAAGTGGGAATGCCTGGCAGGACACCAGCACCTATGCACAAACATTCTTTCTGGAATAGAGCAGCAGCCATTTTCCCTGTAAAGACCCAGTCTCAGACATGCCACATAGCTTTTACTCCTGTTCAGCAATGTGTGCCCCTGAGCCTCCAAGGTCTAAGTTTGACTTTTATTTCTCTTATTCACAAAATGAAACAGAACTCATCTATCCAATAGACATTTAGGATAATGCAAGGCTTCCTATATTTAAATGAATAGGAACTTTTTAAGTATTAATATTTATTCACACCCCTTTAGTCTTCTGTACTGACTGCTAGGATTCGGGATCATTTTTTCAATCTTATCTCTTCTCTTCTTCGGATGTCATTAACCATTACAGCTGAATATGCAAAGCAGACACAAGTTTCAGATTGCAGGCTCTCAACAGCAACAGTAGTAATAAGATAGGAAGATAGGGAATCACCAGTGGCTCATGCTGGCCTCCAACCAAAGAGACTCTGTCTTCCAGTCCTTTTTAGGGTCTGGGCACCATCTTCTGAACAGATAGTTATTATACCTCATCTGGGCATAAAGTAAGGTGTGGGTATAACACCTTAGATGAGATGCAATGTAGAGGAATCCTATGGATGACAGTTCTATGGCCAAGCAAAGCATAGACTCAAATGCATTTTGTATGAGGTGGAAACTAGCAGTGTAGACAGACAGGAGTCTGACATGCTGATGTGTACACAGGGAGGGTTTGTAATTGAGCTTCAGGTAGCTCTGGGGTCACAGTTGTGGAGTTTACTGCCTTAGTGCTTAGCATGTTGGTCATCACTTCAAAAGTATTACCTGACTAAGTCCTATGTTAGCATACATGTGCCCATCTCTTCTCCCATTTCACAAAGAGGTCAACCAAGCTCAGATGTATTTAGTAACTTTGCCCTAGCTGTAGAGCTGTTTGCCAGGGAAGTTGCACTTTGATGTAAATGTCTATGTTTCTGCACCTTGCCTGGCGCGTAAATGGAGATTTAGCTGCTATTGGATGAGGATATTGGGAGAAAAGATATTGGGAACCAAGGGGTAGCATGAACAAAGGCATGATGGCATGAAAACATGACATAGACATAATCTTGCTGTAGCTAGGCTCAAGTCTGCGCTTTGGGGCCCTAAGTTACTCTCTGTTGCTTGCCTGCTTTTCTTCAGATCTGCTCTAAGGCCTGCTTGTAGAAGCTGACCTTGCCTTCTGACCCCGTGACAGTGCATTTTTATGTTGCTAATGTCAAAGCAAATTCAAAGCCTAGCTCAGGACCTTAGAAACCTCTGCCTGTTTCTTGGATTAGGGTTTAGCGCTGCTTGACAAGTGCTCCTGTGAACTGTAGCTGGCCAGGATCAAATACAAACAATAGCTGAAAGCCGTTCCTACCAACCTCCTTAGTGGTGAAATCCCTGCCGCACTTTAAGGATAATGGTACTTGGGGGTTAGCCAATCAACTCTGAAAGAGCTCTGGGAAAGAAGCATACTACCACGTTCTCCAGCAAGCCGGTGTCACTGCTGTGTATGAGTGTGCGCGCTTCAGTGATGAAATGCACTTTCCCTTGGCTTAAGATGCTTGGCTTTTCTGTGTGTTCATTCTGCTCATGCAATTCTTTTGTATCAAAGTTGTGCTTCTAGTAGGGCCCTGGCTAGACTCAACAATGGATTCACTGGTCCCTTGCCAGCATCATGAAGCATCTAGAAACTTGATGGGAAGATGCTAGGGGAGGTTGCTGATGACTATTGTTCCCTGAAAACAACAGTTCAGATACACAGCACTGTATCCTCAGGATATCTGCAGTTCTTGCAGAAGCCAGAGAGGAGTCCAGGGTGCATGTGGCCTCTGCAAACCCACTCAGATACTTAGGAAATAGAATGTAGTCCCATGATGACATAGCATTGAGCTTCTTTGCCTTGATATTCCAAAAGACTTGGAGAAGTACAAGACCATTCTCTGCCCCCTGGAAGTGGCTTTTTGGGGGGAGGGTGCTTACTTATAGGACTATACAGAGCTTTCACCAAGTTATGCTTATTCATTCAGAAAGTGGGACCTTGCCTTAGTCTGAGTGTGATTTATCTGAATACTTACAAACATATACAAACTGAACTCCCCTCCCCCCTCACACATTCATGATTACATAAAGGCTTAGTACATACAAACACATACATGCACTCCCATACATTCGTACAGATGAAAAATATGCATATTTTGCATATATGCATATCTGCACATGTTCACATGTGGTTTTCTGCTACATTGACAATAAAAGTCTCACAAAACTACCATTGATAACAAACATTACAGTATGAAATAATGAAAATGTCTCACCCCATCTGGATTACTTGAGCATCCCCTGAGGCCATTCATCTCTAGCATGTTGTGAAAGTGCTCTGCCCCTCAGCTGTGTCCTTGCCAGCACAGATGCTGTGTCTTGTATTTGATGACAGAGGGGAGCTGTGGTTTGGTTCCAAACTTTAATATTGTTAAGATACTCAGGTCTGTGTAGGCCACGTGAAAATACACATGAGCCCTCTTTGCCTTTCCAACCCATGCAACACACATCCTCTGAGAGTGGGAAACTCAATTTGGTGCCTAAGAAAAAACCACTCTGACTCTGGTCCACCATGAAACCCAGCCTACATGGAACCCCAGCCCACTTTGATGGACAGCCTTGTCTCCAACCTCCTTAATCAGTTTGAAACTCTCCTCAGTTCCTGTGTTTCGGATCATGAGACCAGACTAACCTGGCCCGTGCGGGGTTGGTGCGTCTGCATGGGGAACTGCACTAATCCGAATGTTTCTCTTTGTGTGTGCACCTTTACAGTGTTGTTTACCAGGATGGATTTTATGGTGCAGACATTTATGTAAGTATTCATTAACGTGCATGCTGTCCTCCTTAGCTCCAGGGGTCATTCTTTGTACAAGTTTGCTCTAAACTCAGTGGGGACAAATCACCTCTTCTGGGTCAAAAGGGAATTCCCAATTGCTGTTCAAGGTGAAGGGGCTGCTGATCAGGAGCTCAAAGGACACGTGATTTGCTCTTTGAAGGGAATTAATGACTTGGACTTGATCAACTTTGGAAGAGACGAACACAACTGCACCCATTTAAAAAGGTGTTTTTTTTTTTAATTTTCTTTGTGCCAAAATAAAAACTCTACCCATAGTGACATTCTCTCTAAAGTGCTCAGTATGCTCTGTGTGTTTTCAGTTTGATATTCAGAACAACAGCTGTAGTTAACAGCTGCAGAGAACCGAAAGGTATTTTCATGGCTGATAGTTTTTTATGCTTTCCTTATAAATGAAATTATTTATTGACAGTGCTAAGAATATTCCATTTCTCTCATTTCTCTGAACACAGCAATAAATGTCTAACTCTGCCACCACCACATTTGTGACCTGGAGCATTAGGCACTCTTCTCTAACCTTTTACTCTCTTAATCTCTCCAAGCCAATCTAGAGCTATCTCCTGATTTGTCCCATTTCATGAAAACCATCCTGAGTAAGATGTCCTTCATCATGATGCAGCCCTGCTATGATGGCAATAGCTTGGAACAGTTAAGGGGGCAGGAGAAGAGTCCATTCCTAAATCTCTCTCTCTCTCTGTCTTTCCGTCTTACATATATACACATGCATACACACACACATCTGTACCACTAATGACCCCAAGTAAATAAAGAGAGTCATACTTGTTTTTCACATACTAGATAAAAAAATCAAATAATATTTCTGTGCAAACTGATGCTATTTATTAGAAAATAAAAGACACTGGTTAGTTTATTTTATTCCCTTTGAATATCACAGTGCTACAGTTTTGCAGTAAGGTAATAATCTCTATCAGTGATGGTCTGAGTTTCATTCTGATTGCATCTGAGACACTTGCTGACACCTTCAGGTTAGTACAATTTTTGCCCTCTTGCTAGACTAGCATGAATGAACATGTTCTTCATTTATCCTGAGAACAATTGACTTCTCTCTGTTATAAAACTTAAGCTGGCCCTCCTGTGCCCCTTTCTCCAGAATTTCAGTTCATGCCATTTCAAGTGTGAGGTAGGCAGAGCCTAGTCCTACTTTTAGGTATAAAATGAATTCAAGAGTCAGTTCATAGCCACAGCCTCTGTGCAGCCTGGAGTGGATTATGCAAATGAACCCAACACCACTGAAATTGAGGCTTTATTATTATGTCCTTAAAGTTGGGAAGTGGAAATGTATACTTGAGAGATAAAATCCACTAGAAGTAAAATTACCTACGTTAACATCTGTTCAAGAAAAAAAGAAATATGAGAATTTTTAGTTAAAAATAAAAACATAATTTAGCCATCAGTGATTGGGTACCAACCTCTCTGTGCCTCAGTTTCTCATATGTAAAATACTTGATCAATTCTGCTCTCTCATGCATATTTTAAATGGATTATCTTTTCCTGGCCTTGTAGATTCTTTTTTAACACGAAGAAAGTGTTAAGCATTGGCAAGGAACAACAGGAAACAGGGCTGGGAGATGATTCAATCTGTAAAGTGATTGCCATGCAAAAATGAGAGACCGAGTAAAAGTCTGAGCACCAACATAAAAGTTCAGGCTCAGCAGTGCATTTTGGTAACCCCAGAACCCCAGAACCAGGGTAGCAAAAACAGGGAGAATTGCAACACTTAGTGGACATCCAGTCTAGTGAACTGGTGAGTCCCCCCTTCTGTGAGACCCTACATCACACAGTGAGGCAGAGATTTGATCAAAAATGATACCTGATGCCAACCCCTGGCCTCTGCACGTGGATGTGCATGCCTATAATATGTGTGTATTTGTGTACACACATACATACACACACATATATACACAGAGAGAGAGAATAGGAGTGGACTAATTCTAGCACTGTACTCTGAGTATCCTGGGGTACTAGGGGCTATGTCAGAAATACCCAGAGCAGGGCAGAGAGAACAAAGCAGGCTCAGAGAGTGGGTACGGGTATGTCACTCTCCTTATGCTCACATAGGAGAGTCACTAGTTCTGGAGGAAAAGATTCCTGTGTCCTTAGGGAACATTTAGAAGCCTCTGTAACCCAGAAACCCAAATCCCCTGTGCTGAGTGGGGCAGCCCCTAAAGTCATCGGTGTGAAGCTTATAGGAAAGAGCAGAGATTCTTCAGATTCTACTGCCTGGTGCCTAAGTTGTGCAAACTTCTCTCTTTTCAAGCTGCCCGTACCATTTTCTGACTGTTCGATCATGAAAACAATGTGACTTTTCAGTGTCTCTTCCAAATATGTCATGAGGTAACCCTGCCGAAGTTAGCCTGTCTGTTGCCCTGTGTTTGTCTGCTGGGCTCACACAGACCACTCTAGCACAGTGCTGCTGAGAGATGTGTTCCTGTAAGATAGATGTGAACTAGAGTGTGGACCTTTTGCCTCGGCAGCAGACTGGGGACCATGGGCAGCCCTAACATCAAAGGAAGCACACTGGAATTCACAGTCTCAATAGAAGTATCATCCAGAGCATGCAGATTTAAGCCACTAGCCCTATTGATCCAGGGAGGTGTTAGTCTCAAAAGTGAGTACTGGAAACACCCTCAGAACCACACATTTTAAAGTCATGGTGATTGTAGAGATTTCTTGAAAGTCATTTCTGATTCTGTTTTATTGAAAGAAAAGTTTCTGGCCTAGGACTACAATCTTATGAAAATAATATGATAAATAGGTTCAGGGTAAATGTCGGAGGTTCTGGGGTGTGTAAGCTGAATCAGTCTCCAGGTGAGATTTGGGCCTCTCGTTTTTCTACAATGCATTAGGTAAAGCAACCAGCTCCTAAATTTGGTTCCCACTAATCAAGGCACATTTTTCCTGCTCAATCCTCCTCTATCCTGCAGCCTATCAGAGGGGACCAACCACACCCACAGCACCGCACACGACCCAAAGCCACTCCCCTACTCACTGCTCCCTGCTGCCTTCCTCCTTTTGACTCTGTTCTCCAAGGTCTTGCTCCCCTGTCACCGGAAGTTGAATCTCTTAAGCAGTTCTGGGACGTTTTAGTATGGCCAGAGCACCAAGGGCAGGAAGCACCTTACAGATGGCTATGACAGGCATGCCACTGGCTCCTGCCTTCAGTGATCGTAAACTTTCAGAGAGAAGGCTGAAGGAAGAGGGGAAATGCTCACAGGTGCCTGGATGTTGCCATAAAGAACAGTCTTGTCAAGATGCCATGGACCACATGCTGAGGAAAAACTGTGGTGAGGAAAATCATCCCCCCTATTCAATGGAGGAGACCCCAGGAAGTAGGCTCTAGGGTGAGCTTGTGTGCCATGCAGCCAGCAACAGATCATTGACAGGAGAGAGAACAGGGGTAGGCAGGATTATCCCCAAAGCCCTCCTCCAGAGGGGCTATAACACACACTTCTATTTTAAAAGAAAGGGACATGCCAGTCTGGAAAATAACATGCATCCTAGTGAAAAGTTTTGAAATAAACTCATTAGCTAATTTTATTACTGCTGTGACAAGGTTCCCAACAAAATAGACTTAAGAAAGGAAGACTAATTTGGGATCATGCTTGAGGGCACAGTCAGTCTCGATCAGAAGTCATGGTGGCAGGAGCCACCATGATCATATGACAGTGCACAGTCAGAAAGCAGAGAGATGAATGCCAGCACTCACTACACTTTCTTCATTCAAGAAACTCCCTGACAGACGTAGCTAGAGTGTATTTCCTCGGTAAAGCTAGATGCTGTCAAGCTGATAGTTAATTAACCAGCCCACTCATTTCAATTAAAAAAGCATGCCAAGTTAAATAATAATGAAATAATAGTAAGAGCGATATTAATTGGAAGTTGTGGAAATAGACTTCCATGGACCAATAGAGCTGAGTCCCTTGTTCACAGATGAAGCTGTAGATGGCACAAACTGGACACTGACCAAGGAGTAGAAAATAAGTGCTGGTTGATATTTTCAGGGAGTGTCAAAGAAGATGGCGTCTGATCAAGGACATTGATTGAAAATGGAGAAAGGGAGAGAGAGAAAATATAGTAGAGCAATGGAAATGTGATTAATGCTTGGTGGAAATTGGGGTAAGATAGTACTAAGTTAGGCATTAGGATAAAAGGGGAGAGGAAGGAAAGAATGCACAGAGTATTAACATTACCTGTTTTTTTAATTATTATTATTAAGAATACCCTAATTTATGAAGAGGAAGAGCAGTGCTGAGCCCTCACCCCAGCATGTAAATCACAAGATTCCAGTGCATCTCACTCTACTTTTTTGTTAGAGCCTGTGGTTTGTACCATGTCTCAGGCAAAACTGTTTCTTCATTTAAGTCACTCGCAGTAACTAGGTGTACTTGCTCCATGCTAAGTGAGCTTGGGAATAGGAGGAATGAGCCTGGATCTTTGGCAACACAGAGAAAGCCTCCAACCTTCAACCCCAAACCTTTCCTTCCCAAAACTTTTTGTTGAAATGGATCCAGGTAGGGCTCAACATTAGGCTGGCCATCCTCAGTCACTAGGACGACTTAACAGTACCTGAGGAAATTAGGAGGCTGAGATGTGAGAGAATATTTGCCATCCAGTCTACCCCACAGCATCTTCTCACCAGAGCTCATAAGGCAGGGACTTTACCACCTCCATTTTCTTCAGAAATGGAAGCTTTTCTCCCAGAAAATAATTTTTTTTAAAAAGGTGCAATAATTTATTCTAAAATCTTCCTTGACACCAAGGATTGAGCCCATATGATCTGAAAACAGAGTTCATCACCTAAGCATTGGACAACAGATTAATTTAAAAAGGTGGAACTCAGTAAGAAGAAGGGAGGGAAGAGAATGAGATGATAGTGTAGTAATTGTGAGGGAGCAGGGCTGAAGACATGACTCTGTGGTTAAGAGCATTTACTGTTCAATCATGAGAATCAGAGTCCAGTCCCTGAAAACCCCATCACAAGCCAGGTAGTTAGAATTCTGGCCTCCAGAGCTGCCCAAGACATTCTCTCTCTCTCTCTCCCTCTCCCTTTCTCTCTCTCTCTCTCTCTCTCACACACACACACACACACACACACACATACACACAAAAAATAAGAAAGAAAAAGACATGTCTAAAGGGATGAACAAAACACTAGACAACAATATCCATATCTGAAACATCAAATGAACAATGAAAATTAGGAAGAAAGGTAAGAAGGAGGGAGAGAAGAGAAAAAGAGGAGAGAAGGAGAGAGGGAAAGGAGGAGGTGATGAAAGGGAATTAAAATTGGGTAAGTGTAGCTCCATGCTGTGGAATTTTAGAAGAGAAGTTAAATGCAATTAAAAAGAAAGAAAGACAGACAGAAAGAAAGAAAGAAAGAAAGAAGGAAAGAAAGAAAGAAAGAAAGAAAGAAAGAAAGAAAGAAAGAAAGAAAGAAAGAAAGAAAGAAAGAAAGGAAGGAAGGAAGGAAGAAAACAGACCAGGTGACTCTCTAAAATGTATAAACAGACCTAAAGGGCCAGGTCCCTAAATGACTTCAAATAGTCAACCACTTTGCTATCTGCCATGGAAGTCAGAGACTTTTTTCTCTCCCACCTCCAATGACTCATATGGAACTGCCCCATGGGTAACTCTTCATTTCTCATTCCATGGGGCTCTACTGCAATGGGATCTCGGTTAAGCATATAAGGGATGTGTGAACGAACCCCTTGTTCCTGTCTTATGTGCACCCACAGACTCACTAAACAAGGCTCTTTAAAATACCACCGAAGCCCTCGGTGTGACCCCTGCAATTGTGAGATACCAGTTTGCTGTGTGAGCAGAAATGGCTAAAGTTCCTGTCTCAGCTTGGGTTGTCCCTGCACTGTTTTATTAGCCCCCTAAGTCACTGACATCAAAATCAAGTCCTCAGGTAAGCCAGGAAATTCCAACTATGAGATAAGAAAGATTCTTAATACTGAAACTGTAGGGGTGCAGAGTGAAAGATGAGAAGCCATGAAGTTATCCTTTCATCTTCTTAAAAACAAGCATCACTATATCCCAAATGCAGAGCATGCTGTTTGAGCTCCCTGTTCACCTTCCTTCTAACCAACAGTGCAGGAATTTTCAACTCTAGGATTGGGTCCATGCCTGGTTACCTTTTTGGTTTGGCAGGTTGCTCTCAATACTGAGCTAAGAGAAGCAAACTTGTAAATGAATTGCTCCAGGGTTGTTGTTTGACTTGTGCACTTTCTTTCATTTATTTCATTTTTTTGCATTGAAAACATTACATCTCTGTTTCCTTATAGAGTAGTGTATCAAGAGCCAGTGTATGGCAATAAATTGCTACAGGTATGAATTCCTGACTGACGGAAAACACTCACCACTGTGGTTGTGGGTTTGCTCTGAAATCCTGACTAACAAGATGATTCTCGGGAGGGCAAATGTTCTCTAACATAGAGCTATGAAGCCTTGACTGAATTTTCCAGTTTTAATGCAGCTTCATCTTTGTTACCTTCTGATATGTCCACAATGGAGACTGGACACATTCTTCCAGATATCAGCACTGTATTTGTAGATTTGGATGGATCATGAATTTGCCATGTTAGAAGTCTAATGTGGCTTTTAATTTCTTGAATTACAAAAATTAAACAACCAAAAATAAAAATGGGGCAGGAAGATGGCTCACCAGGTAAAAGTGTTAACTGTTAGGGCCTGGCGATTTCCTTGACTTGATGGAGAGAAACCCAGGGAGAAGGAGAGCTCTGACTCCTGAAAGTTGTCCTTTAACTTCTACGTATATACTATGGTATGTGTGCACACCATATTACCTGTACATATATACACACACTTCACTAAATGTACATACACACACAAATACACCCAGAAATAATGATTAATATAATAATAACAATGATGATAATGATTATAAAGTCCAGGATCAAAGTGTGTCTAGACTTGATATAAATCAATCAGAAAGAAAGAATTTTTGGATTACGGAGATGGCTCAGTAGGTAAAGTAAAGTAATTGCTGTGCAAATATGAGGATCAAAGTCTGAATGCCCCAGAAACCAGATAAAGTTAGAAATAGCACCACTTGTCCGTTTCCCCACTGTTACACAGAGATAGGAGGGTTCTAGGAAGCCCCCAGGCCAGCAATCTTAAGAAACAAGGTGCAAGGCAAGGGCCAACACTCAAGGTGACTTCATACCCATGCCATGGCACATGTGTATGTACACACACACACACACACACACAGGCCACAAAGTGTGTGGGGGGATTGTAGGATTTGTTAGAATAGATTTTTCTCTATAATCCTTGGAAGGTTCTTAGAATGCACAAGAATCTTTAAACCAAAAACCTCTTATGCTTCGATTCATGAGGTGCTACATAGCTAACATCTCCTATTACGCTCCTCACTTTCACTGGAGGTAGTCAGAAATTTTCCATTCCACTTACTAACTCTATTTCCCATTGCAAAAACAAAGAGACAAACAAAAACAACAACAAATGAGTAAATCTGTAGGAAGTTTAAAAAGAAAGAAAGAAAAAGTCAACGCATCTGTCCACCACTGGTAAAGAGTCTTAAAATGTGGTCTACAGCTGAAATTACAATTACCATGCAAAGTGAAAGATGATAACACAGATGCTCCATGGGACAGGCCTGTCACTTGAGCAACCAAGAGCTGATACAGGAGGATTGCAAGTTCAAGGCTGGTTAGAGAGTAAGCCAAGAGTATCCTGGGCCAGTTAATGAGAGCCTATCTCAAAACCAAAGTCATAAGAAGGCTTGGGTTGTAATTCAGTGATAAAGACCTGCTTGATGTGCATAGAGGCTTGGTTTCATTCTCCAGGAAAACATGCATACACAGACACATACACAGAGACATACATATACACACAAAATATATTTTTATGAGTAGTATAAATGAAACTGTGCTGTATTTTTTTCCTCCTTTGTTTTGGGGAAGGAAACAGTCTTCTCTTCCATGACATTATGTTTGTCACTGGGTCTGGACCCACCAGGTTCGACAAGACCTGGGTCTGCTGACATCAAACAGAAGACAGATCTCGTTCTTCAGACATCAGCACAAAACGATGCAGAAGCCCTGGCTCTGCTCAGCAAGCTGTAGTACACAGAGCAATATAGCTCATCTGAATCACCTTTAGAAAAGCAAATTAAAGCAGTTTGTATCTGTGGGCCATTTTACAGTGTGCATGCATATACTGCATTAATGCACAGTCCCACCGTTGCTGTAATATGGATTTCATGCAGAAGAGAACTAGGAAAGCCAATGTATAGTGCAGAGAGGTGGCGTGATCAAGCCACCGAATCCTTTCACCCCATTATCACATATTGCAGGGACCAACACTATAGCCACCAGCCCAGTAGATGCTTACATTTAAATAAAATTAACTAGAAACTTCAGGGGAGGGGGACACCTTTGGTAAAGTGCTTGCTTTGCAAGTAGGAAGTTCTGAGATGGATCTTCAGAACGGGGGGTTTTTCTGCTTTCTTTTGCTTGTTTGTTTGATTTTTAAATCCAACCATGGAGGGATCTTTCTAATCCCAGAGCTGGAAAGGCAGACAGTAGGATCTGTAGGGCTTGCAAGGAAAGTTGTAGACTAATTTGAGACCCTCCATCTCAGAAAGAGAGAGAGGGAGACAGAGAGATAAAGAGAAACAGATGTAGTAAGAAAGAGAGAGACAGAGAGAAACAGATACAGAAAGAAACAAATACAGAAAGAAGGAAGGAAGGAGATGTGCCTGAGGAGGTTGTCCTCTGGCCTACAAACACATGAACTCACATGTACGAACACAGCTGCATAACAAACACACATGCTACACACACTGATTTAACTAGTCAGTCTGGTGTAACTGTAACCCCAGTGTTTGGAAGGTGGATACAAGCAAGTCACAAGTTCAAACCTTGCTTGGCCTTCAGAATCAGGTCAAGGCCAACTTCATATTTATAAGACACTGTCTCAAAAAAGTAAAAAAAAAGTTTTTTGTTGTTATTGTTGTTTAAAGGAAAACTCAGGAATAGCTTAATGGTAGAGCATTTTCATGAACATTTACAACATCATAGTACCACAATATAAATGACAAGGTAAAAGCAAATCAAATTAATGAAAAATAAGTAAATTGAAACTTCAATTAATTGTAGTCCCCACAGTTCAACTGCTAAGACAGCTGGCCAGCATGCTGGACAACACATAGGCCAAACATTTCTGTCATTACCATGTGACCTCTTTATTAAGGTCAATACCACCTCACTTACTCTAAAGCAGGCTCAGATACTGAGTCTGAAGAACACTTGGTTGGTGAGATGGCTCTGCAGTTACGAATGTGACCCTCATGAGAGGGTCAGTGTTAGTTCTGAGCCCCAACCTCAGATGCCTCCAATCACCTGAAACTACACATCCAGGCTATCCAATGTCCTCTTCTGACCTCTGTAAGCACATTCACACCTGTGTCATACATTCACACAAATACACATGAATAAAAGCTGAAACATAACTGTGGTTGGGGATGTCGCCCAGTTGGTACAGCACTTTCCTAGCATGCATGAAGCCCTGAAGATCTCCAGTTCCTCATGTACAAGGCGTGTTGGAACACACCGCTATTCCAGCGCCTCAAGGGGTGGAGACTGGATTGTTAGAAATCCAAGGTAATTCTTAACTCTACAGCAATTTGAGGCTAACCGATGCTGTATTTTATCCTGCCTCAAAAACAAAGAGGGATAGCTAAAAGCTAAAAGGCCAAAAAAGAACTATCCTCAGTTGACCACTTGTGCCTGCTTGGCATAGGCAGCAGTTTCCTCTCGGTGGTGAAGTTCTATGTCAATGTAGGATAGAGCAATCATTCCCATGCTTTCATAGTTGACCTTCCACAGGAGAGAGGAAAGGGAAAGGAGAAGTATGTAATCAAATTATAATCTCAAAAATAAAATTTAAAACAATACAAAAGTTTTTTTAAAGACAGTGCAGGTATGCATAGCTGCATTTAGTCAGTGAAACTCATGTTAGTCACTTCTGCTTGACTTACACAATTAGACACGTTTCCCATTTGTCTTCCTACTCACTCTCATGGCAGACCCTTCTGAGGGTCTACACCACACAATTTGAACCATAAGGATTTGCAAAGGAGACCTTGCTGACAACAAGTTCCATGTCAGCATGTAGAATTTACTTGGAAGCGAATATACCTATGCAAATAGCTTTACACACACACACACACACACACACACACACACACACACACACTTCATCTAATTGCTGTTAATGCCTCATAGCCATTGGCTGGCCAATTCTAACTCCTGCCTACCTCATTAAATTTAGTCCACATTCTTGTATACTTATATCATTCTGATATATCATGAATACCAAGAAAAATAGTCAAGTAGATTAAAAGAACAAGTCTAGAAAACTGGTGACCTGATTTCTCCCTGGCCCATCATTCCTCCTCTGGAGTTCAGTGCCGGTCTGACACCTGCTTTGTTTTTATGACTCTTCAGCACTTTAATGAGTTCCCCCATTCCTCATTAGAGAACACGGTGTTTGGAGCACCAGGTGGTGTCTTGCTAAGACCTTTTTTGTTTTAAATTACACATTTTTTTTTCCTTAAGGAAAGCTGACATCGAAACTCCTGGCTCTGTATTATTGGTGATTATCCACCAAGATGTCTTGTGTGTGTGTCTTTACTAAGTCTGATCCAAAGAATAAATTTCCTCATAGAAAAACAGGCTCTTTTGAGCTGTGATATACATGGTAGAGGACTGCAATGGGAAACACTGGAAGGAAGTATTGAAAGCTGTTTCCTACATGTTTAAAGTTACTTTCTAGCTTTGTTCCATCCCTGTAAATCCACATGTATGACACTTGTCAACTTTGCCCTCCTGCTACCGCTGGACATTTTGCTCTTGTCAGCCTCTGACAGAGTTCTCCACTGAGTTAGCCCCTCACAGGGAAGGTGAGAATCCATCCCTTGGAGTATTGCAGTCCTGTGCATTCTCATTAGAACCCGAATAAGCCCCTGCTGCCTCTGGACACTGGATCCAGTTTGTTAATTATGCTGAGATCATTCCATGGTGGCTGACACATTGCCCTGGTCTGTTGAACAAGCAGCCATTATTTTCTCGGTTTGATAATGCTCCATTGCACACAATTCCTTTTCAATAAGCCCATTTGCTCTTCCTCTTTGCTTAATTGAACAATGGCAATTACTGGTACACAGAACTAAATGTTAATTATTTTTCTTCTCAGATTTTTAAAGTTTTTTTATTTATTACAATTTGTTCCCTTTGTATCCCAGCTGTAGCCCCCTCCCTTGCCTCTTCTAAGCCCTCCCCCCTTCTTCTCCTCCCATGCCCCTTCCCCAGTCCAGATTTTTTTTCTCATAATGCTTTTATTTACAAATTGGAAGGCTTTATCATATTCACCTCTTCTAAACCACATTCTACACCTGAATGTGTGTGACAAGTGTGGTATGTGTGATCTGCAGCAGTGTGGTATGTGTGACAAGTATCAGTGTGATATGTGTGACCTGTGGCAGTATGGTAAGTGTGTATGACCTGTAGCAGTGTGACATATGTTACCTCTAACAGTGTGATATTTTCAGCTGAGGAGACAGAATTTTTGACAATTGTTCACTTTTGTAATAAAGCCTTCTACAAAACCATCAGTAATTAAATAACTACACCTACACACACGATTACTAAGAAGCTTACTCATCTAGTTTCTAAAACCAATGAGGCAGGAAAGTATTTACTTTTCATAAAGAACTAATCAAAGATCATTTAATAAAATTCAAGTTAATATTTAGTAAGTTATAGTAAAGCATAGTCATTTCTGAAAACCTGGAAAGTTCAGTAAAGTAGAAAGAATATTTAATCCTCACCCCCAGCCCATCACCATTAACACTTAGGTGTGTTCCTTCCAAAGGGCCCCCGGGGTTCTGACTTCAGAAGATGTGCTCAGGATCTCTAACCTTTAACAGACAGCCAGGCCGGGTGTTCAGCCTCCTCTCTCTTCAGTGTTTTTCTACTTCTGCTGTGATACTAAAGCTTTCATTAACCTCAGCCTTGGATGGGTGGACTTGGGTACCTGCTGTTCTGGTGTGGGCTCCTCCCCGCTGGGTGTCCCTGAACTGGGCTCTACATCCCTAAGCTTCATCTCTCCTTGCGTTCCAGGGTGGTTATGCTGCATACCGCTACGCCCAGCCCACCCCTGCCACTGCCGCTGCCTACAGTGACAGGTAAGGGGCTTTCTTTTCTAGACAACTTGATGATAGCTGGTGGGGGCAGAAAATCTTCATTCTTATTTGATCTTGCTTGAAAAAAAATGCATGACTACTGAGGAGAAAACCCCTAGAAGTTAGGGTCCATGGTGAAGTTATGCACAGGCTACGTGGAGAGAAGATGGTGCTTAGGCTTTGCACATTGTGAACTCCTTGCCCTGTCTGATGTAATGCTAAGAAAATCTTCCCTGTCCCTGGATAGCTATTTTTCAGGTCTCTTTATTTCTATAACCATGTATCTTTTATATGCACACACACACACACACTGTGGTACAACCTTCTTATGGCCTTCTATGTAAAGGCCATGATTCTCCTAGGTCACAGAAAGAAAACAAGAGCCTAAAAGTTCACTTTTTTTCCCACATGACACCCAGAAAAACAATTCCCCTCTGCTCCGTTGAATTCAAAATAAAGGAATGGGCAGTACATCTGGCTTTCATAAGGAGATTCATTGATCTTGGTGGTACCCAGTGCCCAAACTTACAAACATAAGCCAACTTTCATTTGCACTCCACACCTCACATGGAGACTGGCAGCTGAAGGTATAGAAGTGTATTTGGGAAATGAAAAATTCCGGATGGATGTGTGTGAATGCCTTGGTCCCCAGGCTTTGTCGATGTGACGGTTTCTAAAACAGTTGTAGCTATTTCTATATAGGTGCCTCACTGAGGGGTTGGGCAGTAAACCAGCCAAAAAACAAAATGCGTGTGTTTTCATATTGAATGCAATTTCCTGGCTCTGTTCTCTGAGGACATCAATGTGAATGTTCAGGTGCTCTGCATGCATGAATGTCCGGGAGGGTGCTTATTTTTGTGATGACTATTTTAATTTGACTATATGTTTCATGAATTAAATGATAACAGTAATGATTTGCATGTGTGGCTGAGGCATGCTGGGTCAGACAGGTAAGCGAGCAGGGGAGGTACATGGCCCAAGAGTGAGAACTGTCAGAAGACACTGGGCTCGGGCCTGGCTTGTGTTCCTCTCCGTTTGGTGTGGTGCACTTTTATTGCACCTCATCCCATTTCTTACAAGAAGAGTTGTCAACACACAGCAGCTGCCGAATTCTCCTGCAGTTTAGTAAAGCACAAGGAATCCCTGATTTTAAGATGCCGTATTTAGCTCCGTGCACAAACTCATCATAAATTAGCTGTGATTTGCTGTCTACTACACACAGGAATTATTACTGTTTTCTCATGAGCACTTATAACACGTTTTTCAAATTGTAAAGAATCTTCAAAGAAATGCAAGCCACTGGCCAGACACACTTGTAAATACATGAATTATCCATTTATCCAATCATCCAGTTGCCAAGATGCAGGATGCTTCATGTAAATTATTATCTTCAATATTCTCTGACACTGGATTAGGACAATTGAGAGGGTCAAAAAGGCTAATAAAAATGATGACAATCTTGAAATCCTTGAGATCATTCTACAAATGAAAAGGCTTAAGTATTATTAAATTCCACGTACTGAAGATCCACAGTCTCAATTGTAATGTGGCTTGGCTACAGCCCTTAATTATTTTTATGAAAATATCTCTAGATGCTAAATTCTCAAACGCCCACTTTGTATGTAATTATAATCATAGTAACTTTAGCCTGCTGTATAATTATAAGAATCTTAAACAGATTTATTTCTTTGAGTGTTTATCTTGCTTCTCCTAAGAATAAGTACATCTAGCCCCAAGTTGAGGAAAGGTTAATTACAAAGATAGACTTTAAATCGCCTTCTTCAATAAGACTAATGTAGCACTTGATAAAAACAAACAATGTTTAATACTATTCTTAGAGTTACTGAGGAAGCACATCATCTCCACTTGCATCTGCCTGAAACTGTTAAAATTCTCTGCATTGTGAAACACCATATATGTAAATATCTTCATAGAAATTCACAATTTTAATATTATTAAGATTTCTCATTGGTGATATATTCTACTGAAGAAAAAATACTCTCATTTTTGGATTCCTAAATCTTTAATAACAACAATTCCCAGTTTAGTTTAACAGTTGCAGCTGAAGGAACCTACTAACTATATCCTTTTCCATGTAATTGGCCTCTTGCTGTTTATTAGAGATATTTGCACATTAGGTACTCTTGGTTGCTGTGGAAATTGATTACTGGCTCTATTTAACTTTGTTGTGAGCAGAATACTTGTCACCTATGGAATTATTTATTGAGGTAAATTCAGTAATAGGTGAATTACCAGAAAACAATCTCTAAAATAGAATTCCTAGTTTGATTTATCATTATTAAATGGTGGTACCTTTTATTTTTAATCAATGCAGACAAGGAAAGGGCTTTATTAAAATACAGTCAGGGGAAAATGGGGAGTTATCAGAATAGCTTTTGAATCTATACCAAAGATGCAGAATCTATCCAGGGCAATGATAAATCACTATATTTTTAGACTATCACATCATAGCATCAGTATTAACAAACTCTTACTTCCTTATCTCTGGAAGACAGAAAAAAAAAAGACAAAGAGAAAACCTTCCAAGCCAAAAGAAACCCTTTCAGACTTGGAAGGGAAATCAACAGAGTGGAGAATGTTTGAGAAATGGTCACTGGCTGTCAGTTTCATCAAAAACAAGACAATAGCACCTCTTACCTGAGATTCGCTCTTCAGTCCTCTCCAGAGGGTAAACAAGTCTGCTGTGCTCCCCCACCCCTACCAACTGGGAGGATATTACCTTTACTCAACACAAATTGCACGCTTATAAAATTAAAGATTCAGGAACCCTTTGAGAAATATTGAATGGCAGTAACCTCAGCACTGCCCAGAAGGTCTTTAATGGGTACCTTGCAGTTCCCTGCCCATCATCTTCCTGGTTAGGTGTTCATATACTGACAATCTCAGAGCAACCTGAGTGTCTCTGAGTGTTGACCTACTGAATGAAGACTATCTGCTGCCGGCCAAGCTTTTCCCAAGCCACAAATATCGAACTGAACTAGGTAACCGCATGGCCTCATTGATAAACTAAGTAGGGATAGGTGAACAGCTTTCCTCGGCATTTTATAAGCATTTGGTAAACACTTGACCTGATCAATCCTTTATTTTGTTAATCTCGCTTTGGTATAATGGAAGCCAGCTGTCCAGACTCTCAAGGAGATTGTTTTCTGAGCTTGAACCAATCAGAGCATGGCGGTGGGGCCTGTGGTCATCTGGTCATTGCATGCTACTCGGTGTTGCTGATGTGTCTGTGGTACGTGCTGGGTTGGACAGGTCCATCACATTAGCTCCATGAATGGCTTGCTTGGAATAAGCCTGGGGTGAAGGTCTCTCTTTATTGATTGGCTCTTGGTTCCTTGTGTTTTATGGCTTGGTCCTTGTTGCATCTTTTGGCTGTCCAACTGGGAGGTGGGAAGAGGAGAAGATGCCCTGTTCAAGGAATGATGCCACTCATAGTGGGGAAATATGTGATGTGTATAGAGTGTTGATGAAATATTCTGCCTAGAAAGACAGAGCCTGGCCATGCTTGTCCTGCTTGCTGATACTCTAACATTCCCTCAGGATTGGTGCATGAAAGTGCCCCTCCATGTTAGGGAAGAGAGGACCTAGACACATGCCAATTAGAAAAAGAATAAGAACAAAATGTTTTACTGTCAAGTTTAATAATAAATATGCTTGTACCAGGGACCGTTTCTTCTATCAATTAAAACAAATACAGTATTTTTTTTAAAGTAAGGCAGCACATAATACTGAAAAATGAGGCATTACAATCTATGCCATAGGAAGGAAGAGTTCTATCAAGTTCTGTGGCGACAACAAGGATGTGCTCACTAGAAATGTAGTGTCCACCAGTTGACACTTTTAGGAAATCTGTTTATGTTAAAATTGATTTTTCTAAAAAACTTTTTATCCCCAATATATTTTCTTACATTTTTATTATAATGAGGGTTTTGAGTTGCTAGAATATAAAAGTACATCTTAAAGTAACCAAGAAAAATGTGCTCTGGAATATAGATAGAATGAAATATTCACAATTATGTAATGATACCTTCTGGGTAAGACATGCTTATTAAAACTCAACCAATACTGTAAAGCATTTACTTACTATAAAGATCTACAAATGCCAGAGTGGTATTGATGTAAGAGTACAGAACCAGGCACATAGATATCCTTAGTCCAAGTGAAGATGGAAGCAACAGGGTTTTGTTTTAGTATAACCTTCACTCTCTGAGATCTTAAAGTTTTAGTGTTTTTATATGATAAAGAAAGACAGTATAATATTGGCAATTCCATATATCTCAACCTAAAATAACCAAGCAAAATCTTGTTATCTTACATACTTATGGGCAACTTTTGAGAGTTTAGAGAGAAATCTCAGAACAACAACAACAACAACAAAAAAAACCAGGACAGCTTTTTCAGGGAGCCAAGATGTATGCTAACCACCATTCAGACCAGGGACTCACAAGCTGAAAAATAGAGGATCTATTTAAGAGAGACATAGATTAGTATCTTTTAAAAATGTAATAGGTATGTCTTTGGCATCATATTTAAAATTATATATGTAATTGAGGCAGAAATGGAAAGATTGGTAGATGGGGAGATATATTGATAGAGGGATGTGAAGAGAGGTAGATGATAGGATCCATGGGTGGAAGGGAAAGAAAGCAGGAAGAAAGGAAAGAGAAGAAGGACAAACAGAGGAAGGGCAAAAGAGAGAAATAAAAAGGGCAAAGGCAAGGGAACAAGACCATCTTTTCTCCTTGTTTATGTTTTATCATGAGCAAATGTGCAGAGAAGGGAACTACATTCTTAGGTAAAACCTTTATCTGATTACTGAAGCAGCTGAGGGATCTTAGTCCATTCCCATTTGCATACCATGACACTTCAATCTCTCTTAGAAGCTATTTCTGGATTCATAGTTAAGATTGCCAAATTTGCATCATATAAATAGGCAAATTGCTTTATTTAAAATGATAAAGCATAGCCAGGCTGTGGTAGCACATGCCTTTAATCCCAACACTTGAGAGGCAGAGGCAAGCAGATCTCTGTGAGTTTGAGGCCAGCCTGGTCTACAAAGCAAGTTCCAAGACTGTCAAGGCTACACAGAGAAATCCTCTCTTGAAAAACAGAAAGAAAGAAAAAGAAAGAAGGAAAGATTAAGACATTTTACTTAGCATCTTTTTCTAGTTTATATATTACATACAATTATATGTAAACATATATACAGACAGAAACACACACACACATACACACACACATATATATATGGAAACTTTAGTGCTGGCACCATAGAAAATAAGTGCGCATACTGATAAAAAGCTCATCATTTCAGGACTTTTTTTAATTATGGAAAGATTATTTCACAAAAATTGTTATACCATCTGAAATTTGAGGATTTTACTTCTTTTTCTAGTCATATACTTCTGTTTCAAACCAGATGTGATAAAAATTTCATCTATTCCTGAACATCAGAAGCAAGCACATGCCTGTTCTTAGGGACATATATGAGGCTAAGTCGCAAGTTCACAGGCGTACTGCCTTCCTGAGCTAGCAGAGCTGGGACAGTGGAACATGACCATCAACTTTCTCTTTGGGGACTAGTGAGTTCTGCCCATGCCTCTCTCCACCATGGAGCTACAATGCTTTTCCACTAGGAATGGTCCACAATAGAGAATGATAACTTTTGCTTCTTCTTTTGTTGGTTTATAGCCAATTTGCCTTTTTGTCCCCTGCTTTGGGAAATTACTAAACTTTGACAATTGTGTGGGAGGCTTCCTGTTTACACTCTCAATCTTTTTGAGAAGGAAACTCTTGGGGAAGTATAGAGTGGATGTAACAGAACTTGGTCATGTCAAGCAAGAATGATACTCCTAGGTCACTAGAGAACTGGGAAGCTCACAAGGGCTTCCAGCAGACCCAGGAGTATCATCTGGAATGGTCTTAGTAAGATAAAGCCACTGGAGCTAATAAGTGGCAATGAGAGGAAGCTTCTCCTGGAGCCTGTGACAGCAGGGAACTGAGGTTTCTCTTGGTTTTAATTTTAAGTCATTTATGTCACTGTGATGAGCACGTCTTATTTTTTTAAATAAAAGATGCTCTGTCACCCTAATATAGGAATGTAGCAGGAATGAGTCACCAGGGTCTTTATTTATATCCATTCAGCAGTGCCAAATGCTGTGCCTGATGATACTATACTCAGGATTTCATTAAAACTCTATACTGAAAGCATATACACATGTGCATGCCCCTACACATACATAGACACATGTGTGCACAGATTTGTGAATGTACATTGTCTTATTCTTATGTCTTTTTATTTTCATTTTTTGCTATTTCATTGAAAGTTTTTTTGGGGGATGGGAAACAGGTTCAGTTACTTTTTTGAGTGACATATATCCCTTTTGAGGAAAAAAAATTTAAACAACAGATGTTAATTGTTCTAGATAATTCTAGGATATTTAAAAAGAAATGCATTTCTGAGGAAGCCATGGCAAAATCAAATTCTTTAATAAACCATGTGCAGATAGTGCTGCTCTTTGAAAATTGTTCTAATTTGTATCTTCTTCAAAATGATACAATTATGTTAATTCTATTTTCTCCCAACATAGCCTTTAAGTTGTCATTGATTTAATTTAAGAACAACTAAGATGATTCTGAAATTGTAAAGAAGGAAGCAGAAAGGTCTTCAAAATTAGGTCAATGAATGTCAAACTCTGAACAGGAAAGAGTAATACTGATGTTATAAAACGACTTAGTTCCTAATTTTATCTTATTTTTAACTTAGAGACCATTCACACACACACAGACACAGACACACACACACACACACACACACTAATACACTAAAAATACACACACTCAAACATAATCACACACTCCAGGCCCTCCCCCATACACAAACCTTCAATGTACCCAAGTTTTGCCTCAAGAAGTAATTATCTTTTATACATAACCTACTATAACTTCTCTAGTGTTATGCACTGTTGGATGAATATGTAATTGAGGTAGTTACAGTCCTGCAATAATCCACAGACTGGACCAACAAGGAGCCAGGGAGAGATTAAAGGCATCCAAACCCAACAGACCATGGCTGTCACAGCCATATGGAGAGTCACTTCTGCAAGTGACAAGACAAGGTATAACAACTCCTTTGGTCATGTCATGGCCTAATTATGTGCTTTTCAGGTTGCAGATCATTGGCTTGATAGGCCACAAAAAAGCAAATGAAATGCATATTTTAGGTACTGCCGTCAGGGCCCTACCAAAAAACGTTTAGGAAGTCTTGGATTTCTAGAGGCAGATCAGAAAACCTTGGTGGGAACACAGCCTCCATAGCTTCTGGGTGGACCCTTTCTACTGCAAATAAAGAGTGAACTTGGTAGATGGCAGCTGTCCCGAGGAGCAGAAGGAAAGAAGAATCTTAGCTCATGAAACATTTGTAGATGTCTCTCCACAAACTGGGAAAAGTTCCTACTCTACAAGCATGAGGACCCAAGTTCAGATTCCCAGAAACTGTGTGAAAACAGGTTGTGGCCACATGCACTTATAATCCCTTTGCTGGGAAACAGTCAGTCAAATCTTTAGGGCTTCCTTTCCATTTCATACTAGCTGAAATGTCATGCTCCAGCCTCAGTGAAAGATCCTTACTCAATAGTAGGTGGAACATGGCCTAAGACTACTCTGATTTTAGCCTGTGTCCTCTATACACTCATGCCCTGGCACATACATGTATATACTTACACACATGCACACACATATCTAAAATTATAAATCTAAAACCCTCAACTTCCCTGTCGCATTTTTTTCCTTTTGGGTGTTTTGTTTGTTTGTTTGGGGTTTTTTTTGGTGGCGATTTTTTCTTTCTGTTATCTTTTTCTGACACTAGCTCATATGCTAAACCTGTTATCTTTAGGGATGAGAAGGATTTTTTTCCATTATAATTCTCTCTTACTCTTTCTAAAGATTTAAAAAAGCAAGTTATGACCCTACACCTAAGAGTCCAGGGTGACTTCTTTTCCAGAATTGCTCCTGTTGGCATGTGACATCTAAGTTATTTTATATCTGTATGCAGTGATTTCATGCAAAAAAGTCATCTGACAGAAACGAATGACTCTTGATGATTTTTCTCCCCAGTGTAGATCACAGTGATGGATTCATCTGGAATTCAATGCTCTTCAAAACTGTAGTGCATTTCGTACTTAATTAACATACAGAATAGTTAGAGGGAAAACTGTTTACTGTCAGGGGGATGGGATGTTGGTGGGTGAGAACTGAAGAGACTCTTAATTAGCTAGCTCTCTGGCCTTCTCTCTAGGCTTAATTTTGCTACACAGTAACACATGATGCTTAGAAAGATGAAGAGATTTCAAGGAGTTCAAGTAATTAAACCCAAGTATTCTTTCTCCTTAGTTATCTTCATAATTTACCTTGAAATGCTCTAGCCAGAGATGACAGAAGGGTACCACACCTCTGATTACTCTTAGTCTATGGTTGCACCCAACTGCTTTTGTCTCCTCTCTACTCTCCCTTCTTCAGTAATCTCTTATATGTTCGGCATTTTGGCCACCTGGTTCAGTGGGTCTCTGGCCATGATTATCATTTCAACCCCCAAGGTCATAGGAAGAGAAAGTGGTTCCATGATAAGATCTTGTCAGTGACTGCATAATAAAATGTCATCAATATAAACCAAACCCTGCAAGAGCCAAATCTGTCTTCTTTTGATGTCACTGAGCCTTAGTTTTTCTCATCTATTCAGAGGACAGATCATACCCATTAAACTAAGAATGAGGTGAATGCTGTAAATCAATAAGATGGTAGAAATGTGATTAGCTACTTAAGTTCTGATTGATTGGGTGGCTTAGAGATGATTCATTGTAAGCCCTGGATTGACAGGGTGGCAGCAATTAGTTGACTCCATTTAAATTGTGAGTTATTTTTCTTCCTGATCAACTCCAAAACTTACCAGAACCATAGCATGCTAAGACTCCATGTGTTGCTCAGTAGCCCACAATAGGATGCAGCTGAGTTATGGTGTGAAACAGGATCTTTTATTTATTGTTCATGGTCTTTAATGTATACTTGGGCTGATCAGTCTTTGCCACTGATATACAAAAGCTAATCACAAATTTAGGTTTATGCCAGACTATAAGCACAGTTGTTTAATCCACGAGAGAATGTGGACAAGGCATAGAGACTATCCATCTTCTTCTTGCCGTATGTATAAAGTGAGACTTATGGGTGCTCACTAACTTCTTGGCTTCCAATGAGAATGTACATGGTATTGCATGGAAGCTCTTCAGCTGTTGCCTGAATTCAGCCCTGAGTATGTCATCATCACCATCATCATCAATAGTGCTGTCACTCAACTCCATGAGTGTTTAGTGAGTCCAAACACATTTTCTTCACATTCATGCTTCTCCTTGAATGTGGATTCTCTTCTCATACACCTTCAACAGAGATGGAGTCACCAGAAATGTACCAGCTTCCTAAAAGAGACACTCACCTCTTCAAGGACAAATCCAGCTTTCAGATCACCACTGACTGCCCTTTTTGAGTGTGACAGAGAGAATACTGCTATCTTTCACACTGCTTTCATTTTCCATTAAATCTGTACAAAGTCTATGTGGAACATATATTTTCATTTCTGGCTCCATTTCCCAGTGACAAAACTAAAGCTCTGAAAGTTGAAATAACTTTTTCTAATGAGACACAGTTTGTAGTGACAGCCCTGCGTTTTAGATTCTCTGCCTGTTCTTTTCATCTGAGTGGTAATGTAGTTGGAAGTGGGTGGAATGGTAGATGTTGGAGAGATTGAAATGACAGGAGAGGATGTACACTGTCTCTAGGTAAGGGAAAGACCCTTAGAGATGACTACCCAAAGTCCAGAGTTGTCTAATCAGTCAAGTTTAGGAGAAAGCGGCAACTCTTTTTCTTTTTAATTTAAGCCTTATTAATGCAATTTAAGCAAGGGTGTTGTGTCCAAATTAAGTGACTTTAAACATGCTTTCATATATTCAATTTTTTAATAAGAGGGTCAGAATAGATCCCTTTGGTGCCTTTTCTACTTCATTTGGTTAATTGTATATGTCACATCTCATCTATGTATGACATTTTATATATATATATATATATATATGTATATATACATATATATATATACCTAAATAATATATACCTAAATAATAATAACCACAAAGAAGGCAACTATATGCATCTTACTGGGACATGTACATTCCAGAATTGGATTTTAGAAGTGGAGATGGGAAAAAAGGTTGAACACTTGTTACTATTACTTATTATGATTTCTGTCTTGGGGGACCTCTGCTACCATCTGCCAGGCCAAGAAACCGATCCACAGGCCGCATGGATTTTTGTACTCAACATCTTGCAGGACTTTAAATACACATAAATGTTTTGTTAGGTTTGAAATCTACAACACTGATTCATGAAGATTCACTATGAGCAACACAGATCTGGAGTTTTTAACAATAAAAATATAGAATTGAGGAGTCAAAGAGTGAGAAGGAGACAATAGAACCTTTCACAATAAAACTTAACACTAGTGGGATTTGAGAAAGGACAGTTATAGTCTGGCCCTATCTTCTCATGCCAAAGCCTGCCCTTTAACCTCTATCTGGCTTCTCAAATCCCCTTGAGAAATACTAACAGGCTGCTCTTTTCACTTAATACTTAGAATTCAGTGGATAATTATTTTTGGAAGAAAATTGCAAATAGATGAAATTTAAGCTAGGATGGGGAGGAGTGAGAAATAAAGATGATATATAGTAAGCCACAAGGCTAATGTAAATATGCCACCAGCTGAGTCAGATGGACTCTGGATGATTGGTCTGTGGAAACCATCTTAAAATGGAAGGACATCTGTGGATAAAATGATATATGTCATTTCTGTACCATGGACAGTTGAATATCCTTATAATTAACTCTCTCAAGTCTCAGTTATAGCATACCCAAAGAGAAATTCAAATATCTATCATTTTGTCACAAAGAAACCGCAGATTCAAAATGATACATAGGAAATTTCCCTAGAGATGCACACTACTATTGGTGATAGAATATTCCCTATCCCCTATGTGAGTGCCCCTGAGCACAATCTCAGAGGAAGCGAGTATAGAGGGCTGGGTTCCAGATAACTATGCTCATAGTCCATTTCCACCAATGAACATTTTGCCTCAAATGTCCCAACTCAGTTTACTCCTCTTTCATTGGGATAATCATAAGATGGGTTATCAGGAAGATGAAATAAATATGTAGGTATGAATGACATTTAGCAACCTCACATCACAGACAAAAGCTCGGTCCATATTTGATAGAGTCAGGGGTCTTGAGAAGCATTGCTTTCAACTCTTGGAATGAAAGATTTACCAATATAGTAATATAGTGTGATACCCTTCAGAGTATCTGTGGGACTTTGACACTGGCCAGCTAAGCCAGAATCCAGAGTGGAAAAGAGCCAGGGGGTAGCACTACCCCAAGCTCTCCCTCTGGATCATTCAAGCTACAAACCATTCAAACAGACAAGTAGAACGCATACCTAAGTGCATGTGAGATTTAAGAGGAGAGTAGAATCAGCCTAAGCTTGAGCTCTATCTACAAAGATACTCATTCAGTAGGTCTTGGCTATAAATTGGTTACTAGAAATATCAGAAGTTCCCTAGGTAACCACCATGTTTATCCAAGGTTAAGAATGATGGCCAGACACTGTCATCTACAATCAAGGTACAGACCAGTTTGCTAAAAATATAATGTAAGGTGATGTTTAAATGCATGGGTCTTTATGGAGAGAAGAAAACATGATGGTTAGCATAAGGAAGTAGCCCATGGTACCAGCTTTCTTTCTCATCATGATAGGTGGCCCCCACACTTGCACTGCTCAGATCATTTAATTCTTTCTGAATTTGTTTGTGGACAACATTTTTTTCAGTAGCAATTTTCATTCCATTTTTCTCTTTCTGGTAATTTGGGATAAATGGCTTCATAGAATAAATCCACACATAGCCTATTTATTTAAAGGCATCTAAGTAAAACATTTGTCTTAAATGATCTTTCAGGGTAGAAGGAGCAGAAAGAGCCATAAAATCACACAGCATGGAGTGATGGGCACCCTTGAGAAGCCCAGAACCATTGTTCTACAGGCCACTACATTGACCTACTCTTTGAGCCTCTTTGCTGCAACATTGCTATTGATCTTATTGATAATCAACTAATGAAAGCAAAAACTTAGAAGGCAGGTGAATACACAGGCTGATCACATCTATTTTATTAGCCCTGTAAAAAGGCACTTTGCTAACATTTGATAGGCGACCGTTCTAGGAGGGAATAGGACTGGTTATGTATATTTGAAAATAAAACAGAATAGCACAGAACTCATGCTCAAATTAGTCATCATTTTTAAAAAGCATTTTGTAAAGCATTTTGTAAGTACTAAAGGAGTGTGTGCCATTTCCTTCTCTCTGTCACTGCTGGAAATAAGTCAGATCTTTGAAACTTCATCTTACTTAACAGAAGTGAGCTAAACCAATTCCTCATAGAAAGTAGGTTATCAGAGCATATATGATCTCCTTTTGTTCCAAAACATTCTCAAGAATAGTAAAAATGATATGGGGTAGGCCCAATTGCTCAGAAGCCCCAAGTAAGAAAATCTGTTGATCCTAGTACCTTGAGACCAGACTGTGTGGTGAAATAGGATTTTATCTCCAAACAAATGACCAAAAAGACCCAACGAGAAGAGAAAGTCCAATAGAGGAAGGTTACCAAAAGCAATGGTGGATGGTAGGAGAGTTAGGAGGAAGAGGGAAAGGAGTAAAGGGAAAGAAAGATGGAAGGAAGAAGGAAAGGAGGAAGAAGAAAGAGAGAAAGAAAAGAGGTGAGGGAGACAAAGAGAGAAGAAGAACAGAAAAAATACAACATTTAAAGAGTTAAAACTCATGGTGTCCAAAGAGCACTCTTAAAAGCAGAATCGTATTGCATAAAATTCTGGAAAACTTAAGTTCTAATTACTTTACAATAATACCTCTGGGTTTAATTTTGCCAGTTTTCTCTATTTTTTCAATAACCATTTAATATCAGTGTGGGTTGCTTTCAATCAGCCCAGCTCACCCCACCTACCAACCTAGGAGTTGGGATTGTAGCTAAATTGACAGAATGTTTGCTTACCATACATGAAACTCTGGATTAAATCCCTAACACTACATACAACTAGGTGTAGGGCCATATGCCTATAATTGCAGTATGTTGGAATTAGAGGCAGGAGGATCAGTTCAAGGTCATCACTGGTTCTATAGAATATTCCTTAGAAGGGAACCATGTAGAAGCAATGTATATATTTGCAGTGCCTTATGGAATTGGGGGATTTCAGTCAGGTAGGGTTTCTTAAATAATACTCACACACAGCATGCATATGGGAGTGATTCTTCTTAGAGCCTACCCTGTGAATGAACAAGGCTGCCATGCTCAGTTATAGCTGAGTCCTGTTATAGCCACCTTGTGAATAGAGGTCCTTTTAAGTGCTTGTCTGATGCATGCTGGGAATACTCTACCTGCAGGTTAGGCATGCCAAATCTCACCATCCCTTATAAGACAAATCAAATTCTACACTACATCTCTTTCATTTTCAGATATATCAATTGTATCACTCATCAAAACTAGGGTATCTGAAACCCAATAGTTTATAAGTTTTAAAAAGTTTTGGTCATAATAAAAATGTAGCAAAGATATAACAAAACTTACTTTTATTGTTTTAAGATAGATGATAAATGAACTTAGTTTTGTCTTTTGATTTATAGAAGACAGTATTCTCAGAGTGTGCATAATATTGTTAGGATTTTATTGGTTTAGAAACAACTAGAATTTTCAACCAAATGTTAAGTTTCAGGGAATATTCTAGAGGCATCTCTGTTTATATTCAGAGGTACACCTCTTGCGATAGCAAAACTCTCTTAAGATGTTTTATGAAATGTTCAATTGCTGGGTGTTTTTTGAAAGACGGGAACAAAAGCAATCATATTAAGACTTCCCTGGAAATGCATTTATCTGGGTTCTTGATCCCTATGCACAGTAAAAATCTAACAAATGAGAACCCAGCACCTCTTTGGGGACTTTTAAGGCATTTAAGACCCTAGCCAATCTCAATGAGGCATTCCAATCAACAGGGTATAGATATTTGTATTTCTAGGGAAATCTACAGTACCTCTGCATTCAAAATGCTTACATTGTAGAATGGCCACCATTGAAAATACCTTGAGAGAGTTTATCATCTTACTAGATTTAGCAAACCAATGTGAAACAGCATTTTCTATTATTTAAATTTTCTCTCCAATATGCATCATTACCAAATAAACTGAGAGAGGTGGGGAGATGTCTCTGTGGTTAAAGCATTTGCTGTGCAATTGTAAGGATCTGAGTTCAGATTCTCTTGAGGACCTACTTGAAGCCAGACACAGTTATATGTGTCTATAATTACAACACTCCTGCCATTCAAGAGAAGGGAGAGGCAGGAGAATCCTTGGAAGCTCATAGGCCAAGTAGCCAACTGTACACAGCTGGAAATAACAGGAGATGCTGTCTCGAACAAGCAGGATAGCAAAGACCAACACCGAGGTTCTCCCCTGCTTCCCTCTATGTGCATAATGACATCAGATGTCCCCCTTAAACAAAGAATAATATAGAAAGATAGGGGTTCTTTCAGTTTGTGAGGTTTTTTTTTCCATAACCTAATTTCATATAAGGTGCTCTTCTGTAATGAAAGTATTTTTTGTTGCTTTTTAAAAAACAGTTTTGAATAGTATATCATAATGTATGGAGTTTTATGGTATTCCTAGTTAGTCCTGGTACACTCTTTTACTAATAATAGTCTTTACTTTTAAAAAGTTATAGTATATATTTAGCATTAAAAACTCGTGTAAGCACAACTTGAAATAGCTTGGAGTTAGCCATGTACCCTGGCATGCTTTGGTAACACGCAGTATTAATACCCTGGCACAATAGCTTGAACACGCCCACATCCCAATGCCCTCATGATTTCATTTAAGTGGTCCCGCATGCCTGTTTTGTGATTTTTCCAAGCTTTCCAAGTCCACGGTCCATCAGCACATTTCCTTGCCACACCCATGCAGACGCAGCCCCTCCCCACCCTTCACCTGTGCACATGGAACCAATTGCCAGAGAGCACGTTTCCCCCTGAGCGAGCAGTATTGTGAATTTTATCTTCTCTTCCAGAAATCAGTTCGTCTTCGTTGCAACAGATGAAATTTCTTGTAACACCTCTGCAGGTAACAGACATTCCTACTTCCTGATGGTCCCATCTGAGTCTCAGTATCCTTTTTTTTTTTTTTTCCTTTTTATCTTCTTCACATGCTGCAGTTTGTCACTGTAGAAAATTTAGTTCTTATAAAGAAAGAAAGAGACCATATACTTTTGAGTGTAGCTGAAGATTTTAGGCTACCATATGAAAAATACATGAGGCATTTTGCTAACTCTGTTGTTTGTATTTCTGATTTTAATAATACCTGGTTCAGAAGAGTAAGCATTGTGGTGAACAAATGAACAACAAAATTCATGGATTAAGCAGTATTCTTATTATAAAATACTGACCAAGGGAGCTTAGGAACATGACGTGACTCTCATGCTTTTTGATATATTGTATCTAGGTTCATAGAGATTGAAATGAAAATTATTTGGTATCTTTCTAGAATATTATTGGCCATAAGAGACTACACTCATAAAACCAGTGGCATTAGGAAATATAATTACTTCTGTCTTATAAGAAGGGGATCTTCTGTCCATTAGCTAAAGATCCTCCATTTCCTTTCCTTCAACACATATTCTCAAGTCTCAAGACTTAGAGAAAGGAAGGTTTATTTTGTGTTCAAAATCAGGCCATTGGTGAATAGAAATTACCTAGTTGCATGATTACATCTATCAAAACAACCTTTGTCATTTCACTTTGATGAGGTCCACAGCAATTAAATTTGGGATTACTGGATTAAGTGCCTAGATAGTGCCTTAATGAATATTACACTATCTTTATTCTCTCTCTCACTCTCTCTCTTTCTCTCACTCTCTCCCTGTGTGTGTGAGTGTATGCGTGTGTGTGTGTTCTTGTATGTGTTAGGGAATGACTAAAGCCTAAACTACCTCAGATACTCACTAGACAGTCTTGCCAGTGGATGCTTTTGACCAAGGAAAGTGGACATAACAACATGCCCCAGATGTATGAAAGCACACGTACCACCCAGCGTTATGCACAGAGCATGCATCTGTTACTAGTCGCTTTTTATCAATGGAGTTGTAAACAAAGGTGAACATTACTAATAATGTTTCAGGCTCTATTCAGAGTCTTTAGAGAGAATCAATGAACTGAAGGACAGAGCTAAGAACATGCTTCTGGCAGGGCCACACAGGTTTCCACATCTGGGTCCTTTATAAAGTCATTCTCTGCATTGTTAATGGGTTGAGGTTTTACTCCAAGAATTACACAAGCTCATTTTCTAAAGCAACTGCTCACTGCATTTACATAAAGCTCCTTTGTTAATGCTGCTGATCTCTCCTCCCCTTCTCTCTAGGTTCAAATATCCAGCCTTCTCTCAGAGATGTGCCATAGCTAACTCTACATTAATGCCTTACACTGGAAGGTAGACTGTTAACTGCATTTCTGAGAGTGGCAGAGTCAGAAATAAGTTTCTGGAGACACAGGAATAACCTATCGTTCCCAGAGTGTTGTAGTAAGGAAAAGGAGATGGGATAGGAAGAAACCTGAGTTGGGAGAAATGGTGGTTTAACACGTAGATGTACTTGCTGCAGACCTACTGCCCTCCCTGCTAAACGTCATGTGTGCTCCAGTGTGTCTCAGGCTGTATTTTGACATCATAGATTAAAAAACTGAAGACTGGTAACATAAAAGATAGACTGGACAAACACTGTTATGTTAGCAATTGGTCCTCATGCAACCTTCTATGAAAAAGCAACACATAATGCTTGCCTGAGCACACCCTGGCTCTCCCCCTGTCTTGTCTTCTCTAGGGAGGGGGGCCCAGTAAATTATTAGTGAATTGATTGCTATGAATCACATTTCGAAGATACCACTAGTCCTCTGATGGCCATATTAATAATGTGTTGTGTGCGTCATAAGGTCTCATTTGAACTGGAGGTTTTGAATCAAGCAGGGGGAGGAAAAGATAACCAGATTCCCTTGCAGTTAGCCTCCTTCCCATATAGAGTCAAAATGAGAAGTCAGAAGTACAGTGAAATTAATGTCATCTTGGGGAATCTCCCCTTTCAAGTTGCCAAAGCCCCGCGCATGTACTGGATTATACAACCCACTTGCTTGTCAGAGTAACACCACAGAGGGCAAAACTGTTGTATCTTGGTATCTAGCAGCAACCAGGGCATGGCACCAAGCACATTGCTTTTTTTAAGAGGAAAAAGTATCCGTGAGCTGGACTGAGGATGAGCTTGGTGGTAGAAAACATGCCTGGTAGGAATAAACCTCTAGGCTCAAGCCCCTGCATTGAATCTAAAAAAAAAAAAAAAAAAGATTCAAGTTTCTTAAATCTTGTTTTGTAGAGCTTGCTGGATTTTGTTTAAAAAAATCTTTGAAGGATGGGTCCTTGGAAAAGTCTGCAAGTGGTGGGAGATCTGAGCACACAGTTTGTTTGTGACTTAGTGGTGGCAAGATGATCACTAAACATCAACAGAACCAGGTCATGATCTGTGCCTTGGGTTCCCCAAGGCACAGGGATGCTTTCTAATGGCATATTTTGCAGAGGACACCCTTACATTGATTCTCTTTTGCTAGCTGTGTAGAGTAGTTGCTCATTCACGTTTGTTGTTTGTGAGGCTGTTTGTGTGGGAACATCAATTTTCTTACTCAGTGATTTTATGTTTTCAGTATTTGGGTTGGTCAATTTTCCTCTGGGTAGAGCAGATCCTGGAAGGCACAAATAGAAACTGTCCTTTTAACAACAGGGTATAAGGGTAACTGTTGCACTTACCCTAGCCTACTCAAACCATCTATTAACAATAACATCAAAAACCTTCTGTAGATTGGAGCCTACAAGAGGTGCAAAGGCTGGAAAGGATGGAGGGCATGTTTTTCTTCTGGGAACCCCATCCCCCTCCACCTCTTCACCCCTCCACCCTATACATGGCTCTGTGATTTACTAGAGCACTTTCAGGATGAACTAGTGACTGCAGCAGAACAAGATGGGTCTTTTGTGAGAATGGGGCTACTGAAAAATCAAGTTACTTAATGGTTGGATATCATTCAAGTCTGTTAGTAGCTACAGAGCTGCTGTAACATGCTGGGGGTGCATCTCCATCCTGAGGTCACAGCATTGAATAATTCAGGATAAGCTATCTTCAGACAGACTTCTGTTCTAGTGTAGAGCATATCCCAAGTTACAAAGATGAAGAATCATAGGATATACTTGTATATAAAGTTAGACTGGAGATAGTGAGATAGCTCAGTGGATGAAGGCTCTTGCCATCAAACCTGACAACTTGAATTTGATTTCCAGAGCCTGTGTGGTAGGAGTGAACCAACTCCTTAAAGCTGATTTCAGAGATCCACATGCCTGCCATGGCACATGTATACCTATACACATGCATGCACACAGAAAAATTAAAATCCAATAAATGCAAATAAAAAGGTAGAGTCAGAACATCTCTTTAATTAATCAAAAAACAGTGGGGGAGAGGGACTTTAAGGTGTCATGTAGCTTTAGCTACCATGATCAGAGATGTGTTCTAGACTATGGAGACCCTGAGAGAACACCTGAATCTAATCAAGGAATGAACCGACTGTTTCAACTCTATTACTGTGATTAGAAAAAAACAATAGAAGTCACCTTAGAAGTAGAAAGGATTACTTCTGTTTGTGGTTCTAAGCTACAGTTCTTTACCTAGAAGATGCCAAGGCAGGAACTCAAGCATCCAGCCACAACACTCCACTGTCAAGGGCAAGAAGGATACATGCTACACACTTGCTCTCATCTAGCTTGCTTCAGCCCTGGGTAGGCCAGGACCCCCTGATCAGGTAATGGTAATGGTACTTCCCACAATGGGCTACGTCCAGCTCTACCAACTAATAGTCAAAACAGCCCCCATAGACATGCCCATAGGGCAACCTGATAAAATCAATGAAGACTCTTCTCCTGAAAGGTTCTAAGATGCAGCAAGTTGACAGTTGAAACTAATCGCCACACCAAATTTTCCAGTTGAGAGTTCATCAGGTTGAACATACAACCACTGCAAAGGCTTTGCAACTGGGCATGCTTACTGTTTGAGGAGCAAACTATCCAGGTTGGTTAGAACAAGTGTGTATGTTAGAGATATCAGGGTGATAGCAGGAGCTCATAGAGGTAGTTCAGACAAGTTAAGACTAGGAGGCTGTTGAAACCATTTGGCATTTTCCATAACCATTGGAGGATTCGTTTCCATCTTATTCTGTCACAGTCAGTCAGAGATCTTAATAGAGACCAGAAAGTTATATGATGAGAAGGAAAAAAGCCTCCATGGAGATCCTTGAAAGTGTAATGACAGACTACAGTGGCTCTTGGCCATGATAGAGGCCAGAAAGTTACATGATGAGAACAGAAGAATAAAAGCCTCCACAGAGAACCTTGAAAGTGTGATGACAGACTACAGTGACTCTTGGCCATGAAACTTGGGGAAGGAGTTGTTTTTGAATAATACTTCCTGGGAGAATAAGCAGGACATGCTGGTGTGTTTAGAAAACACAAGTTCAGTCCATATTGAATGTGACTCCTGTGTTACCCTTCTCTTATTGCCGGGACAAAATGCCTGACCAAAAAGGCTTAAGAGAAGGGGGCTTTCATTTTGGCTCACAGCTTGAGGGTATATCCATGGGGGCAAAGGAGCAGCAGCAGGAGTTTGAGGCCATTGGTCACATTGCATCTAAAGTCAGGAAGCAGAGGAAGAAGGAATGATTTCTTCTTTTTATTGAGTCTAGGATCCCATTCCAGAGGATAGTGCCACCAACATTCAGTGCGGATCTTCCCTCCTTGAGCAAACCAATATAGAATCTCCCTCAAGGATGTGCCGGAGACTTGTCTCCTAGGTGATACCAGACCTTGTCATCTTGACAATCAATGTTGACCATCACAAACCCCCTCTTCCTCAAGTGTGGAATGACAGTTTTCTCCTAGTGTAGAGGGTTACATTGAACCCTTAGACTGTATAACAGCTTTCTCTTTTGTGGGTTTTGCTTAATTTTTCAGGATGAACCATTAACTTGCTGTTATCAAGTGTACTGTGTGCTAGCATGTAATAAGATATATATGGACATATGTATGTATATTTGAGTGCATGTATACACACACACATACACACAAACGCGCACACACTTTTCCCACAGTAGGGGCTATAGAAAAGACTAAGTCAGTGAAGTTCTTGCTGCATAATCAAGAACAACTGCTTTCCAAGCCCTAGAAAAAGCTGGTCCAGGGCCTAGTGTTTATCATACCCAACCAGGGGTAGGTAGGTGTCTGTAAAAAAAAAAATAGCTAAGTGAAAATAGCAAAAGCTGTTGGAATCATCCACTGTGAAGCAGGTCTCTTAAATAAAGAAGCGATGCTTGGTACATCCAGGACACCAGGCTGGGAATAAACGCTGTTTCCTTCCTTTATTCCTGTTGAGCCTGCGTGCATACACACACCTGCAATAAACTTTCAGATAATATTTAGAAGAAATTGCTAAATTGGTCATTCCTCTAATGGATCCTTCAGCAAGTTGCCTCTAATTGTCCTCCCTGCATCGGAGTGTTCTGATTGCTCAGCAAAGTTGTCACAGAGAAAACTGATTTGTGGTTAATTGGTGTTGTTTCCAGTGGAGTGTGATGTGCATTTTGCTAGAAGTACCAGGTGCAGAGGGAACATGTAAGCAAAGGTACTTAGTAAAAATAATAATCTCGTTTATTGCAAGCTCACTGTGTGTGAGGCACTGTTCCAGGCTTGTGGCATGCAATAACAATAAAATGTACTCATAGAAGTAAAATGTCTTTATCCATTTACCTGGTAAAATTAGGGATATATAGATTACTCTGAATTTGCCTAAGTAGAAGAAAGTGACAGCAGTGAACACTTAGGAACGAAGTATCATTATTAAATTCAGAATGTGAGACCAAGCCCATTCAGACACCCACCCACCCACTCCTTAACCCTGGGAATTGGATGCTTGGGTCCAGAAGAAGAACCTGAGTCTCAGAATTCCAGCATGGTCTCCCAAGCAGTTTCATAGCAGAGTGAGGCCCACACCTGGGAATTCTTTCTAGTCATCGGTGAGGTGAATACTAGCATATTTTCTGAATGTGGCTCTTATACTATCTTGACTTTGAGCCCCAAGCTCTGGTTGGCTCATCTGTATTTTTAAGTCTAAAGAATACAGTAGAATTCATAAGCATGTGGGCTTTTTGTTGCTGTACAAGCCATTCCATTAATAATTTTAAAAGTGATTGTAGTTTAAATATTTTGAGATAAATACAAACAAAAATTTCCAACTGTGACTAAAATGGAGTTTCAAACAATATGTAGTGCTCATATTTGTGGCTGTTGTTCCATTTCTTTGAAACTGGATTGTTCTAGAGAAACAATTCGTTGGTATGATGCCCTCCCTCAACTTCATGTTTTAATGAGTTTCTTCTAAGTAAAGCATTGTGCATGTGCATGTGTGTTGTTGTTGTTGTTGCTGTTGTTAGGATAGAAGAAAAAAACTTGAGGTTCCGAGGCCAGAATCTATGTCGTTCTCACTATGCTTGCTACCTCTACCAGCCTCTGATCTGCTTACATAAGCATAAGGGAGATCAGTATCCCAACCCAGGAGCAGCTCTCACCTGTGTGCTCCATCTCACATCCAAGAGGCAGAGGACATCATCTCCAGCATTCTCAGCCAGTAACTGATGACTGTTTGGTAACTTACACCCTCATCTCATCCTTACCATACCTTGAAGCCCTGCACTGTCATGGTTTCCTGCCTTTACTTAGAAAAGGTATAGCATAGGAGTACAGCTACAAAGATTATAAACCGAGTCCAAGGATCCTTAGCTGCCACCCTCTCCACTTCTCAGAGGGAGATTTTCAGATCACAGAGCCGATGAAGGAGACAAACAGTTTGTGTATTTTATGCTGCCTTTGAGATGCCCTGGTGATTTCAAAGCATGATGGGAAATTTCTACTAACTTTTATTACAGTGGTGTTAGTAAAAACCCTCTTTTTAAAAAGAGGGCTTCTAAGAGGTTGTCTTGAGTGTTTCTGTGTCTCTTCTTATCAGATGAGGCATTCCTTTCACAGTAACATACTACAAGGCACAAAGTGGGACTCATTGTGTCTTCCTAAATGGCTGGCTGTTGTTCTGCTTGGTAAATCTAGAATCAAGGTTCTTATTCACACCTGCCCCACTGAGACTCAGACTACTGCAAGGTATTAAAACTGCACCTAGAGGACAGGAAAATGATTCTATATGATTTGACAGGGACATGAAGTCCAACTTCCTTACAGGGTTACAAAGGCTTTCTGAGAAGACACCGCCATGTTTAAGCCTGTAAGATCTTACTCTGTTTGGCAGTAGTGTCCTGTTTGCTTTCCTGTTTTATAAGCAAGAGCCAGTTACTGTTGAATTAGAAATCATAATGTTCCCAACTCTTATTCTAGAAAGTGAATGGATGGTGACTGAGTACAGGAAGGAAGTAACATTGGATACAGGAAACAGACGACCGACCCCAAAGGCCATGTGCCTTCTGAGTGCTTTTCTTTCTCCTCTAAGAGAGCCATGCTGCCTACAGCTCCTTTCCCCCTTCCAGTCCCTGGGAAGAGCAGAGGGTGTGGCCAAGCTAAGCACAAACTTGTTCAGGATCACATGTTCTTGCTTGGTTATCCCCTGCATAGGAGAGAGTTACAACTCAACAATGCGTTCTGGCGGTGATGAAGCAGACCAGCAAGCTTTCTTTTTAATATTTCTCTCTTCATTTTGCAAAGTCCTTGAATTCATCAGATGAGAGTTATCTAATAGGAAGAATGTCTGGGGGGGGAGTTCTTCTGCACAGTTTAAGTCTCCATCTCCTCCCTCCTTACTGCCTCAGAGAGTGTCATCAAGAATGGGCATTGGGATGGGTCAAGAAGCTTGTTAAGCTCTTCTCTGACACAATTGGACTGGCTAGGAAAGCCACACATCATCAGGGGGGAATAGGTTTCACCCACCTTTCTGCCCCACAGAGATTCTCCCAGCTGTGGGAAGGTGATACTGAAGAGACCACAAAAGGAGTGAAATTAATTACTTACTAAATCCTTAGAAGAAAACTGTGAGATTGTTGTAACCCTTCTTGGGCCACCCACATAGGCACATCGGATTCCATTAGCACTCTGCTTGTCCTATCTAGGTTTTTGAAAGCATTAACAATAAGTACTATTTATATGTCTCAGTGGGATTGAGAAAACATTTTTAAAAATACATGGGTTCAGGACTGGGAAGATGGCTGGTTGGATAAAGCACGTACCATGCAAGCTTGAGGATGGCACAAAGAATTTCCCAGCATTCACATAGAAGCCGTGTGGTGTGGCAGCCAGGCACAAGCAAGCTAGTTAGCTAGACTAGCCAAATATGCAAGCTCTCGGGTCAGCAAGAGACCCTTACCTCAATAAATAAAGTGTAAATCAATCAAAGAAGACACCTAAGGTTAACCTCTAGCCTCACTTGTACACCCAGTATTGACTTCTGGCATTTACGTACATCTGCACACAAAATACAAATACACACGAATACACATACATACACCCTGCACATACATATGCATACAAACAAAAATATAGATTCCTGTTTCCCGTTCAACAGATAGAAGAACCGCTTACTTCACTGTAATGTAACCTTGAGTTCAAGTACAGTAATTGAAGCTACAGCTGTGACCTATAAATTAGGGAGATCTTAATTCCACAGCAGTGGTAAGTAGATTGCTAGAAGTACCTGTGAATGTGTTAGAATAGAATCTTTCAGCTGCCTCTGAAATCAAAAGTACAGGTGGGCAGTAGAGAGAGGCCAGCTTGTGAGATTCTGTATAAGAAGCCTTGCATCCTAGTGTTCTCTATTCTTTGTGGATGATTTAAAAGTGTATCAAGTTGGTTCTTGTGCATTTCACATGCAAATTTGGCAGAGCTCAGAAAAAAAAAGCACACTGTTTTGGAGTGGGAAGGATGTGGATCTGAGAAAGAGTAGTCTTCTCTGACTTAGAAGAACAAGGACAGTAGAAAGACAGAACTAGGATACGGAGGTCCTTGGTTTTCTCCCTGAGGACCTCATGTTCCGTCTCTGTTTTAACATGAGGCCTTATGGCTACAAAACATGATGTGCAGCCAACAAGGGAGGCATTCATTATCTCATGTTTCTTACAAAGATTTAGACTTCGTGGCTATGCGTCTAGTGTCTGTAATACAGCAGGGCTGCAAAGCACCATATTACATTTCAAGAGTCCCCAGATTATATTTTTAGTTTTTATTTTTTGGTATCCTGAAGGGTTTTGAATGTCTGCCAGTGGCTAAGGAGAATATTTAGCAAATATATCCTAAAGAATCTGGCTACTGGTAGAATATACAGTATGGTCCTGGGGAGCTAGCTGAATTGGGAAGAGTGCTGTTCTGTACATGTGAGGACCTGCATTTAAATCCCAAGTGCACATGTAAAGTATGAGACATGGCTGCATGAGTCTGTAACCCTTTACACTAGGGAGGTGGGGAGTCAAAAAGACAGATTCCTAGAGTGCATTAGTCAGCCAGCCAAGCCAGAATATTTCAGTGAGTGATCCTGGACTTAAGATAATAATGTAAATAATGATAATAGTAAACACACATACTATATGCATAGAAATATATTTTATTAAGAAAAAAATTTAATATGGGTTCAAGCGTCTTTAGAATACTGATTTTCTCCTCCTCTTCACTCTTCATCATCCAAGTGGCCCATTTCCACAGAGCAGACATGGCCTCAGCCTTATGTGCCTTTCTTACTATTAGGGGAAAAGGTGAACAACTGTGTAGAAAAGTAAATGACATTATCAGAGATGCACCATATAGCATAAAGGGTAGACAGAGCTGGAAAGTAGCCTGCAGGAAGGGTGGTTGGAAGAGGAGGTACCATTTGGATATTTAATCCAAAACACAAACTTTATAAAGAAACGGTTCAAGGGGAAGAAGGATGAATGGTCAGGTGCTGAGACTGAGTTTGCCTGTGTTTAAGGACTATCAATGAAACCTGAATGCCTAGGACACGGAGACCATGGGCTACATGAGAACAAACTATGGGCTGAAAGAGGAATAGAGGATATGACTCCAGAACCCATGAAAAACTACTGGGGGAGGGGGTTAGCAGAAGAATAATGAAATAAAATTCATATAGATTTACATTTAATTAGAGAAATGGATGGATAAATTAAAACCAAAGAATGGATGGGCAGATTATGTGAATTTGAGAACTGTAAATGGCTTTTGATTTGAAAGGATTCGATTTGGGCAAAGGTTGCTGAATTTGATCTGGAGTCTTCTGTCCTGATACTATATGTAGAATGCAGTGAACATACTTCATATTTTCTCAAGATTGCTGTTTTTTTGGAATTGGGGCCAGGAGAGCCTCATGGTCTGATTACGTCCTTGTCTAGTTTTACCAGAAATGGAGGTGTAGAAGATAACCCCATTCCTGGTCAGATCCTAACATGGCAGTCATATGACACGTTGCCCTCACTCTTGTGGAAGTCCCTGGGAATTGCTGCTTTTTGTTCATCCTGTGTTTACCCAGCTCTGAGGACATTGGGTGTCCATGTGCCTGGCATGTTTGCTGAAGAAGAACTGTTCAAGTCCCCATGTTCCCTAATAACCTTGAGTCTAAATTGTCCTGTTACACAAGGGCATGTTCAGAAATTAGCATTTGAAAAGAAGCTTCCTTGCTCTCTGTTAGAGCTGACATGGTCCCTTTTCCTTGGTGGAAATGAAATTTATTAATCATCATAAAACCATGGTATTCTGAAGGTAGAGGTCACCCTGAGGAAAACAAGAACCTTCTCATTTGGAAGGAACCGTTTGGGGTTGCTGTACTTTCCTCTGTCTTGGAAGAGAGTTTTGCCAAAATGTTACCTTGGGTTTTTTGCAAAGGTTGAAGCTATGCCCAGTATTAGAATCCTAAAATAATTAGAGAGGACTAGAAGATGGAAGCTGTGCTTTCATTCAGTTTATTCTCAGGTCTCATGACAAGTGGACTCATGTATATATGCAGTACATGTGCACACATGTGCCTGTGTAATGGAGGCCAGAGAACCACCTCAGGTGTTCGTCCTCAGGATATTACACACTTATTTTTGTTTTTTGATGATTTTTCACTGACCTGGAACTTGTCAAGTAATTTAAGCTGGCTGGCCAGGGACCCACCGGAATCTACTTCTCCAGTGCCATCATACTTACCATTTTTGAAAATATGGTTTTGGGAGCTCTAACTCAGGTCCTCATGTTTGCAAAACAAAGCCCTTGAACAACTCAGCTATTTCCCCAGCCCGGAGTGGACATCATTGCCCCAGTAAATCTACTCTTGTCCTAAACTCCCATCTTCATTCTCTCTTTGAAGAACTCTGCGAGCTACTGCTTAACCTACTGTCCTGGGATTCTTTTGCATGTCTTCTGTTAAAGTAACCAAATTTGCCAGGTGAAATGTTAAGAAACACCAGAAATCAATAGAATAAAACCAAATGCCATTGTCCTGTTAGCATATCCTGATGCCTTGACCTTGTAGCTACTACTCATTGCAAGAAGTGGACCCTCTGATGAAATTTGTATTTCTAATGATTGAAGAGACACAAAGGTGTTTGAGGAAAAGAGAAGGGAGCACAAGCTGCCCATACGTCAACTTCAGAGGGACGTGTGCATCGGAGCAGGATGCGCTGCAGCAGCCCTGCTGAGGCTGGGGGAGCCTGGAATGGGTGCTGGAGATTAGTCGAGGTGATTTCGGCTCCTTGCCACTGGAAACAAGCTGGAAGGATGCAGGTGTTGTAGAGGGCCCATAGGATGTTCTAACAGAAGTCAGAATCATCTGTTGTTTTGTCCATCTGGAGTCTGAGACTTTAAAAAGTCCTTCACTCAGTTCACCGACTCATGTATGACTGTGTGAACCAAGCCAATCTACTGGATATCTTCTCATTTGGAAACCAGGAGGGCCAGAACTGGTGCCTTGACCATCTGCTACTAGACCTGCCACTGGACCCCGAGTCCTGGCGCTGTGTCTTGGGTCAACTCCTGCTTTTAATAGACTCCGAGAAAGATGATTAGAAGGAAAATATGGAAAACATAAAGAACGGAAATAGGTGCAATCAGCTAGCATTTCAAGGGACCAGCAATGTGTTTCATCTGGTTGATAGTATAAACAAATCCATTCATATTAAAAAAAAAAAAGTCGAAGTCAAAAGCCATTGAAAATGCAGAGTTACCAATAGGAGGGGCTGGGACATCCTCTGTCTTCCATCCTCCACTTGCTGTAAGTGTTCTTTGCTAAGGTAGCTTAGCCATGCCCTCCCAAGCTCTAGCACTTAGCTTTCTCCTAAAGGGAGCTATTTCAACTGAGTGCCTAATCTTCCACCTAATAGGAAAGTCTTCAGCTGGCATTTGTATTGCTTGTGCATTAAATAGCGTACTAACTTGCCTTTTGGGGGAGATTGGCTTTATCATGCAACCAACAGAATCAGATCAAAGCCAGTGTCCAGCTCACTATTCCCTGTTTCCCTCTTTTCTCTTGCTATGCCTGCCTCTTTCTCTTCCAGAGAGCATCCTCTCCATAAATCACTTGTGTTAGAGTCTCCATGTTAGACTTGCCTTCCAGGAATCCTGTCATACATAAGATTGTAGGTGAGCATTGATCAGTATCAAAATCTCACTGTTCAAACCATCTCCAGAAAGGTATCTGGAGATGGGTGTCAAACAAACAAGGACATGTGATATTATGGATCAGCTTTGCACATTGTCTGGGGAGGATCAAAGGTCTGCTCCAGTTCCATCTACCATGTAACCTATAACCTATGAAGTAAACTAGAAAGTCACTGGACACCCAGTACACTTGGTTTCCACCCCTTGTTCATTTTCAATCCAATGCCAGCCCTTTAAGCCATAGTAGTTGAGGAAGAGAGATAGTAAAGACAGAAGAAATAACAAAAGTTCAGGAAGCAGGACTAAAACACACCACTCCAAATGTTCCTATCTTAAAAACTGGGCTAAGGGGACATGAGCTGCTTCGATGCTAAGATCAAAGCCCAACCAGGCTATGATTTCTGAGTGGGACCCAGGGGCCCACAGACCCTTCACAGTGTCTCATCTAAGTACAGCTGTTCCTTGGCAATCTGAAGCATCAGACAGGAGCTGCACAGGCAGATCACTGAGCCCTTTCTGATGTGCCTGATCTCATTTGCTTGGAGACAGTCAAATCAGATGCAAAGACATCTAACTCATTCCCTCTTCAGCATTAAATTCTGTCTAGGAAACTGGAATTCTCAAGACTAGTCTCTCTAGTGTTTGCTTCCTGCCTGCCTCAAACTCTGAAGTAGCTACACCACAGTGAGAGAGAATGTGAGTGTGTGTGTGTGCGTGTGCACACACACACACACACAGTTACATGCCAAGTCTATGGAGCCGTCTGCTGAGATTTTAACAAGGTCTTCAAGGTTTGTGTAAATGTCATTTTGGATGTTCCAAAGACAAAAATCGCGTAACAATGCACTTCTCAGAATGGGTCCCCATCATTCACTTGCACACGACTGTGTATGGAATACATCTGTATGACCAGCTGTGTTAAATGGACCACCATGCTCAGTCTGAGCTTCTCCGTCTCCTGTGGTGGCGGGGGATGTTTCATGTTTTAGGATGAGGACGGCTCCTCCATGTGTTGTTGGTATTCTGTATCTTGCTGCTACAGTAAAACTGTACATGTGGACCAATGTCACCTCTTCTTTCCTTTGCAGTTACGGACGAGTTTATGCTGCCGACCCCTACCACCACACACTTGCTCCAGCCCCCACCTACGGCGTTGGTGCCATGGTGAGTAGCAGCTCCTCCTTGTCCTCTGATCTTCCTGCCTTCCTGCCTTCCTCCCTTGCCCCGCCCCCCAACCCAAGCTGGGACCTCAGTATGGGCTGATGGTTGAAGTCCTCTCACTTTCCCTTAATTGAATTTGTCTCTTGTGCTAACAGCAGCTAAAATGCCACATTAATCCTCCCAGTAAACTTGATAAATGTCTTAATTTCTTGGCAATGTAGTGCATGTAAGTTATTATATTTCTAATTTTGCAAGTCTCACCTAGCGAGCACTTACCTTAATGGAATAATTAGTCATTTTGATAATTAAATCCATCACTAACGGAATGCAGTGTCAATGCAGAACTTTTTTTTTTCTTTTTTTTTCCCTTCCCTCCCGTGCTGCTCATTCACATAGCCCCAAGGTTCCAGCCCCAGCACAGACTTCAGAGGAGCTAAGCTGCACACTTCCAGGCCTCTGCTGTCAGGCAGCTGAGCATCTGCCTGCCTCTCCTCCCCTTTTACAATTCATGTTTAAAGTCATAGTCGCCCAGGAGAGAAAATAGACAGAGGGGCACACTTTGTGTGTGTGCCTAGTACATAAGAAATTAAGGAATCAGCTGGCTTTGGGGGTTATCTTGTTCTTTTTTTTCCTTAGGGGATGGGGAATCTGTTTTTTGTTTTGTTTTGTTTTGTTTTGGGGAAGGGTAAGGGGGAGGGCAAAAGTGGGGGGCAAGGGTGGGGTGAATTTGCCTGTACTTGTTCAAACTTCTATGCACTAAAACTCTTGAGTCCAGTAAGACATGCCCATCGCGTGAGAGCATCCGCGATCATTACAGCGCCTTGGCATGCAGTCTTCTGCTTGAGTTGAGAATATCAGTCCTCTCCCAAAAACTCAGTCCCAAAGGCATTCATTGGAATCGCCAATAAGCATAGCAAAAGGAAATGCTTAAGTGTCACCTCATAACCATAGGAAGCTATGGCTGGACAGTTCCCTGGACCCTGGGTCATAGAAACCCAAAGCAGGATTAGAAAAGCCTACTGTTGTACACAAGCTTAATCACACCCAGCAGTGACCCCGCTCCACCCCCAGCACAACATCAGAATCCATAGGTTGCCCAGGCAAATCCTGAAGCCGGCTTTTATTTTTAGCTCAACGTGGCACTCCACAACCCGGCTTCAACACCTAGGCCATGTGAAAAAAAAGGGGTGGAAAAGAAAGCCGGATCTCTACCTTCGATAAATTGTCTAGTGCCACCTTTGAATGAAGACAGAGCTTCTCCCAGTGGAACATTCTATCAATTAATCCATTCATCAAATAAACTGACTAGCACAATGAGCCAGTTCCTATCCGTCCACCTTCCCGTTTGTAAACTGCAGTCCTCACAGCTGGTAGGACTGGCAGGTCCGATTCAATTTCCTGGAAATTATTATTTTTTTTTCATAAGGAGTTGCAGAAGGAGGTCAGGACTGACCATACTATTAGCTTTCTGAAAAGATCCTGGGATGGGGTAGGGGGTGCCCTCTATCTTGGTTGGTTTTAAGTGTATTTTTTTTTAACATTAGTCTTTTTGATGATCCACATGTTACAAAGGAAACATGTAAAAAAACACACCCCTCAAATTGCTTTGTTTCAGAATGCTTTTGCGCCCTTGACTGATGCCAAGACTAGGAGCCATGCTGATGATGTGGGTCTCGTTCTTTCTTCATTGCAGGCTAGTATATACCGAGGGGGATACAACCGTTTTGCTCCATATTAAATGACAAAACCATTAACAAACAAACAAACAAACAAACAAACAACCTTCCAATGTGGGGAGAGGAAGCTTTCCGAGGCCTGAGTGTGGCAACACATGCAGTAGGACATCACTTTAGCAACTCAAAGAAACAACAACTAAAAATTAAAAAAAAGAAAAAAATTACATTTTTTATCTTATACCTCAGATATTTTGTTCTGTGTATTTTAATATTGTGGGTCTTTGGTTTCTGAAGGTTTTCGTAGTTCAGTTGCTGGCTGTAGGAATTTTTGTGGTTGATCTAGAGAGAGGCTAGATATGAATAAAACCGATTTAGGGCCATATCCAGAGTGCTATATTATGTAAATGAATTATATATGCTGAACATGAAGCTACCGGGGTTGAGCTGTCTGGGAAGTCATTCTTTCTGCATCTATTTATTTTTTTCCGTGAAAGGGGAGGCCGGGAGGGGCTTAGGGGTTTGGGACTGGGGTTTGGCTGAAAGAAAAAAAGTATATATATATATATATATATATATATATATATATAGTAACTGATGAATCTAAATGACCCACTGCACCAACGATCATAAACTCATGGTTCTAAGTTACTCCTGGCAAAGCCAAGCCAAAGGCCGTTTTCAGAATCTGCTTCTCATAGCACTGAGATTGGAATTGAAGGAAGCTGTGTAAGCCCACCCTCTTACCATTCCGCCCTCAGAACTCAGCTAGTTATTTAAGCAAAGACTACTAGTTAGGCCATCAATAAGCATTCTTTTTATATTTCTTCCAGTATGAGAAATTATTGATATCACTGCTGACTTTTATATTATGGGAGGGAAAAATTAACATTAATAAAAAGGTGATAAAAAGCACTGTTTCTATTTTTTTCTTTTTTTCCAAAAAAAAGAAAGTAATAAAAACTTAAATTCTTTGTACCAGTTAAAATATGTATAAAATTTACATCTGTGCAGTGGAGTTATGTTCTAGAGACAGTCTCTGAGGCTTTAGTTTTAGCTTAGTAGATTAACTGTTAGAGACAGACGTATAATTTTTATGGAATTACATAATAATCATATCTGGATTTATAGTCGCATTTTACAAGTATCGCAATCATTGAATAGAGATAATCACGGTATTTTCATCAGCTTGATACTTTTTGAAAACATGACTGCGCTGTGAGCAACTTGCAATTTTTCAGTCTGTGAGAGCCTGCCCTTCCCTCTCCCCAGAGCCCCGGGGTTGTGTTAAACTGGTTTCTTTACTTCTGTCTCCAAGGCCCAAGACAATTGCCAGAAGGAAACAAAAACAAGGCAAAATAAATAAATAAATAAATAAATAAATAAATAAATAAATAAATAAATAAGTAAATCAAACACAAAACTAGAACCGTTCCATCCCTCCCCAATGAGCAGTGTCTGCCCCATCCTCTCTCGGAGCAGGGCCAGAGCGACACAGCCGAAAAATTGCAGCTTGTGATTTTCTTCTGTTTGAATCCCCCCCCCCCATGTTGTCCTGTTTACAAGTTAATCTAAGTTGGGGTATCCGTCATGGGTCTTCCTGTTTTTGTATTTAAATTATAAAATATCAGCAAGCTGTTCCCTGAGTAGTGTTACTGCCTGTGTGTGCAGTGCAGGCCCCGTGGCGCACTTTAGTAAGTTATCCACTCACGCTGTGAACCTGCCAATCTGCTGTAAGAACTCTGCTTTAAAAATCAAAACCAAACAAAACTTTAAAAAGAAAAAAAAAAGTGTTTGTGATCCAGCTTTTCCTCGTCATCCTACGTGCATGCCCGTAAGATCGGTTGGATATTAAACCATCAATAAAGTTTCATGAGATTTGAAAACAAAAGTTCTTTTGTAGCTTTGATATCTAAGACAGATGATGATCATGGCTTGGGAGAGAAAGAAAAGGCAAGGGCTAGGAGGGGAAGGGAGAGAAACTGCTGAACTGCTGAGAAAGGAAAGGACTAGAGATTGGCTGTCTTTCGCCAGACCCCTTCGAGTAGGGAGAGAAGGGCCTGAGGGGACTGCTTGGCAGCTTCCCTTGAAAGTTCTCATTCCCCCACTTGCTATAGGGGGATGACCTGGTTGATGTTATCCAGCGCAACAATCTCTTAAGATGCTGTGGCGTTCGGCCCCAGAGGGGATAGAGATAGTAATAGAAAAGGGGCTGCAGAAGGATCAACAGATTCCTCCCAGTCACCCCTGCTTTCCAAGCCCAGAACCTGCATTGTGTAAGACATCACAAACATGGAATTCTTACTGTGCTGGCTAAAGTAAAACTCATTTGCAGTTTTGATTTTCATCAATGAACTGTACTTTCCCCCCACGATTGTATGTAGTTTTAATAAAATCATTTAGAGCAAGGGGGTGCCAACCGATGTTGCAGAATCTTTTGTCCAGGCACCCCGCTGAGCTGCCGATAAGTCGTTTTAAAATGTCATGTCAGAGGTGTAAACAAACATTTTGGATTTTTTAAAAAACAGTATTTATTTGGAATGTTTTCATTTATCTAAATAACTATTGCTATTATGAATTATGGAAAAAAAGATTAATGTGGCATATAGTGACTTCTTACTACACATCACTCAATCTGCAAACCCAGAAAAATGTGTATATCTGTCTTTAGAAATTAGTGTTTATATCACTTACAGTGGTTTGTGAATAAAGAAAACTGGTTTGTAATATCAAAAAAATAAAAGCTTAGTCTGAAAAGGTACCTGTAAGTTTGTGTTCTGAGTTCTTCTGCCTCTGTGGATTTTTTTTACAGGGTCAACTTTACACACACACACACACAAGCTCACCCACAGCCTTATGCCTATCAGGAGTCAGGGGTGGGTGCCAACAAGTGGTCAGGGGTTTACCAGAATGTTCCTGCACCCACTTTGTCAGATCTCCTCCACCCCCTTTTATACCATAGTTGTCTATCCAAAGAAGTCCATGACCTCATGCAGGGCTGTATAAGAAAGAGTTCACCACACTTCAGCTGTTCTCCAGCATGATGCAGTCTGCAGGTTAACCTCACTATCGGCACACTGAAAATTTCAAATACACGTAATTAGACAAGTTGGGGGCATTTGTAAGGAAACCTGAGAGTTCACACTACTGGCTGCTTAGGATGAGCCAGACAGCCTGTTGAGCGCTTTGTGTTTTCTTATTTTAGTTAATCATTTAGGAATCCCCTCAGGACCTAGAAAGGTAAAGCAAAGGTGTCTGTGGCCAAGTCTAACGACCTGAGCTCAATCCCTAGAGCTCACGGATAGAAGTCACTGACACAAGTTGTCCTCTCAACTCTAAACTTGCATTCCAGCATACACGTGCATCTGCATACACACAAAATATAAACAGTTGAAGAAGTTGGGCATGGTAGCTCATACTTGCAATCCCAGCCTTGGAAGGACTGTCCTCAAGTTCAAGGCCAGTTGAGGCTACATTGTGAAATGATACCTGAAAAATAAGTTGTTTTTAAATAAGAGAGAGAGAAAGAGAGACAGAGACAGCAAGAGAGCATGCGTGTATGTGTTTCATGTGACACCGGAGGCTCTGGATTCCCTGGAGCTGGAATTACACGTGTTGAGAGCCACCTGATGTGGGTGCTGGAAAGTAACTCAGGTCTGCTGCAGAGGCAGTATGCATTCTTAACCACCAAGCCTTCTCTCTATTAAATTACTTTTAAAATAGAAAGAAATCCTTCATGCTTAAACAATATAGCCAATGTAGTTACTTAAGAATATCTTAATGCTACCTCGTGTAATAGTCTTAACAGGCCGGTCAATATGAAAACACACAAAAGTTAAAAAGATTCCAATAAAAGCTAAACCATAGCCCTATGCCATGAGCTTTTTACACATCTGGTTCAGGTCCTGAAAGCATGTGCCTCCTAATTTTGTGGAATATGAACATAAGGATCAATCGTTATGGGTGTTCCTCTGGAGGACCTGAGTTCATTCCCCTAGATGCCTGTAATTCTAGCTCCAGAGGAATGCACAGCCTCTGATGTCTGTGGGCACCTGCATACTATCTCTCTGTCTCTGTGTCTGTCTCAGCGTCTCTTTCTTTCTCCTCTGTCTCTCTCTTTGTCTCTGTCTCTCCAGTCTCCTCTGTCTCTCCATATCTCTGTCTCTGTCTGTCTGTTTCTCTCTCTCTTCCTCTCAGTCTACTAGGATAATGTCACACCAACATGAAGCTCAAAGACTTCCTCTCTAAATTGCATCTGGTGAGCTAATCACAAGAGTAAATTCTTAGGCCACTTGGCAGCTAGTGTGTCCACAGCAAAGAGCATCACTATGCGGAAGGTACCATCTTCCAGGTGCTCTACTTTCTTGCAGGCCAAGACTGAAGAATGTCTGTCCTCACATAAGCATGTGTGTGGGAACTGTGTGCACACGGACACACAAGCACATGTACCTACATACGAAGTGTGCTTTCACCCTTCCTCTCCACAGCCTGTGACTACTTTAATCAACAATGAACTAAAAAACCAAACATTAAAGTAATAGCCCCGCACGAGCAGAGAGGAAACAGACATTTTTATTGTGAAATATACAGATGTTGGTTTAACATGGGATCCTTCACTTTTCATTCATGTAGAAAAATACCTATACACAGAAATATGTGTTTTTATATTTGAAAGACTTGTACAAAAATTCTCCAAGTCTTTTCTAAAGAGTATGAAATTCCCCCATACATGCCAGGGAGTAACAGCCTGGCTAGATCCCGGTGGAGGACATTGCAGCCAGCCCGGAGGAGACAAGATGATCTGGGGTCAGATAGAAGGGGAGGAGATCCTCCCCAGTTGGTGGACTTGGAGGGGGCGGGGAGGAGATGAGGGAGGGTTGGGGAGGGTGGGAGGGAGTTAGAGAGGGGGCTACGCATGGGATGCAAAAAACTTAACCTGTGATTGATATAAAAATAAATAAATTTATTTAAAAAAAAGAGTATGAAATTCCCATCGTACAAACTGCTCAAGATTCCACCTAATGGTTCCGCTGGAGTAGGGGCCAGCTCATCATAAAGCCCACAACAGAACCTTTCAATACACAGGTAAAACTCTGCTTTCTCATGTCTGATGTTTGCAGTTCCAGGATCGGAGATTTGCATCTGATCAGCAACAGTTGCCACTCAGCACTTTAGAAGGGTCTCCTCTGAGATGCCAATCTTTCTTCCTATGTTGTATAATGATTACTTTCCTTGAATATTGGGGAGGCACCAACAGGGTGTCCTGTGGCCCAGAGAATTAACACTGTGGCCACAAGTCCGATCACATGGATCCAACTTGGGGAAAGTATTTACCCAGTCTCTCTCCAGTGGAAGGTACACTTTGAGTAGAGAGTTGGTATTGTGATGACAACACTGATCAGTCTTTTAAAACTAAGAAGAGTACCTTTCCCAAAGGGAATGTTGCGGAGATTACACTGTGAATTAAGCGAACTAGAGTCATTCAAATATATTGTTTGCACTCTACACTTGTGCTTACCTATACACTTATTTACATGTAATCACTATCCATATAGAGGGGACAGTAAGGTTATCTTTCAGTCTTTTTCAGTTTATTCACTTTGTATGTATACATGTGGGAGAGATAATATATGTGCAAATGCATACACACGCATACATGCAATCCTGTAGAGTGTGCTTGTGCAGGTCAGAGGATAACCCGTGGAAGAGTTCCCTGCACCCACTGTGTGGGACCTAGGGAATATTTTCAGGTAGCCAGGGTTAGTATTCAACTCATTCACCTGCTGTGCCATCTTACCAGCTCAAAGACATGCTTTCACCTCCCTGAGCTTCAGCTACCTCGGTAAAATAGTATAGATCTAACTGTCCGCTGGGGTTCTTGTGCAATTAGATGCATTAAAACCTGCCCCTTTCTATATCAGTTTATCTTTGTCATTAAAAAAACATGTTTACATACATAGACATACAGATACATTTCAGGAGCACATATCTGTATGGTATAGGTTTACACCTAAAGATTTATGTACCTGAAATATATTTTTAGGTATATGTAGATTCATATCTCTATATGTGTATGAGATGTGTGAGCTCACAAACATGTAGGCTAGAGGTCACTCTCTCAGTGTCATCTCTTGGGATGTGTCCACCTTGGTTTTTGAGATAGAATCTCATTGGTCTTTAGGTCACCACCCCAGACTACCTCTCCTGCCCACATTTTTATTTCACATTTTTTTATGGTCTGGCTTTAAACACAATATGCCCTCACCTAAGCCTCCCAAGTTCACTCACTGCCATACTTAACTCTCATATATTAAATAAATTTAGATATGTTTACTATATTAATACATTTAATTTTATGCCTATCAAATAGCTCCCTAAGTATACGCTCATTTAAAATTGATGATCAGTAAAAGGGATTTGTTACTGTTCTTATTGCAATCCTGATTATTTTCATCATTCTTAACCCTCAGTGGTTACAGTATATTACTGCCCGTGTCTACCCACTGGAATTGGAGCTAAGCAGACTGGAGACATGCCCAGGGTGTGCAGCTCTAAGTAACAGATTTGGGGCACAATGGCTGGCTCCCCAGTTTCTGCTGCTCTATGCTAATGCAGGTTTCACAAACTTCCTGAACTTCATCCTTACAGCAGCCTAGGTAAGTAACGCTTATAAGCACTGTATATATAGGTCAAACCCAAGAGCCTTCTTCTCTGACATACTGCACACTCAGAGATGTCTGCCTCCAGTAGCTGGCTGGTTAACTCTGATCTAAATCAGGGCTTCTTTTCACTGATGATCTTTTTTTTTTCCTCAAGAAATCTTAATATAATCCTAAGTATATAAAATATATAAATCAGTCACTGATAACCATCATTAAGAAATACATTCTAAAACAATCATGACAAGTATATAATTGAACATGAATTAAAGGGCAAATATGCACACTAATGATAGATGTGCTTGTTTTTCTAACACAATCCAATCCAAAGATACACCAATTTTATATGAATGTGCTGAAAGATGATGACAGGAAAATATTTGAAAGTGTTTGTTTTCCATAATTAAACCATTCCAGTTCTAGAAGAACGGAAAAACTTGTGTGTACTGCAAAAACACTGCAATTGTGCCAGCAAGATGGTTCAGCAGAGGTAAAAGTGCACACCTGCCACCAAGCCAAACAATGTGAGTTTATTCCCCAGGCCCCACTTGGTAACAAAGAGAGAAAGAACCAACTCCCAAGAGTTGTCTTCTAACCCCCAAATGCACAAGAAGGTACACACATCCCCCACCATACACCGGTGTACACACAAAATAAATAAAATGATAATAAACATTTTAAAATCCTGCGATTCACAACATACGATAGCCTCAAATCTAAACCAAGGTGTTCTGGGAATCTTCCATGACATCGCACAGTGTGACAGTTCCCACAGTGCCAAGTGCTCATGTCCTGTGTTTAGAATGGATGCTGCAGTAAAGTCTCAGATGCGACGCAGGTGAGCACTTTTAGAAACAACCTGAATTCATCTTGCTTTGGTTTGAATTGCTTTTTGGTCACTGTGCATTCAGAAACCTTCCCCTCTTGTCACAATATTGGATGGATCCCCCACAGTTTAAGCAGTTTTGGTCTAATCTGTGCACTTTCACAAGCACCGCAGATGCTGCCCTTCCTTCTTGCTTCTGCATACCTATGAGCAGGCATACCACTGCTCCCAGGATTATCCCTGAGGACACCAAGAATGTGCTGGTGACTTTGACATCCTAGCTCTCTGACTGAAATAGACAGATGGTGTGTCGCCTGAATGAAGCAAAAAGTCAGAAAGAGCAAAAGTATTCCCCAGGCTCAAGAAACGAAGGGAAAAAATAGCAGGTGTAGGTAGGAAATAGAAGTGCAGAGACCCAAATAAAGTAGGGTAATGGTGCTAAGCGGGCAGGGAATGTCTGGGAAGGCTCAGAATGCAAATTGGAAGTTCAGCCTCCAGATGCCAGCGAATGTTAAATCTCCCAGAGCCCCAGCATCTTAGCTCCCTGCAAAAATCCACCTTCAAGCAGATAGTAATAACTGCAGGGGGCAAAGTAGCCACTTCCTGTTCACAGGTGGGAAGTCAAACTTCCTGCAGCCACACCAGGAAGTTGTGTAGAACTGAGAAAGCAGGTCAGAAGCACAGCGCACAGCCTGCCTTTTATCTCTTTCAAACACTCCCAGGCTGACAAAACTGTGGTACTGCAGTTCCTTATTGTAAGGAGGACTTGTGCCCACAACCCTGGTGCTGCCGGATGCGAGTGACAGTGGACCAGCTGGCAGCTGTTTGCTTCTCTTTAGGTTTTCCTAAGTTACAGTGACTAGATGGTGTATTGTTCCTCTGACTAGCCCCCTTTGTTCAAAGACCTGTTCTCCTCTCAATGGATTGGATGTGTGTGGTGTAATTCAGAACGACAGCTAAAATGATGCTTTAACCAAAAAAACAAAACAAAACAAAAAAAAAACTACTAATCTTTCCATTTTAATGGCATCATTCAAATATTGATAACCCAGAATTGTTTCTGCCCTGGTACAATGCAAAGAAAAAAAAGTATAACTTCCCTGTTTGAAAAGCAAATTTTTTGTGATACTTAAAACAAAAGGACTTAAAACAAAAGAGAGAGAGAAACACACAGAAATCGATGTCTTCCATTAAATCAAAGACCTAAATATAACAGTAGAACAAATAGAAGAATGGACACCAAGATTTAGTGGCATAACAGGGTTTTTATTTTTTTTAAACAACTTCTGGGTCAATTTGTATTTTTCCTCTACTTCCCTCACTCTTGTTCTCACGATCCTCATCTCCGTTCTCATCCCTCCCCACCCAATCCCCACCTCTTCCCTAAACGCCCTGTGATTTTAGGCCATTTAATTAGCTTCCTTTGAGCTTTCATATTGCTAAGACCCCACATCAGGCTTCAGTGTGGGTTCAAGACTGTGCAACCCTGAAACCCAGGGATCTGGAAAATCATTTCCTTGTGGCTTGAGGACAAACAGAAGACCCCATATTTGGGGCTTAATTTAAAAGCAAAAGCCAAAAACCCCAAATGAGGTTCAATTAAAAACCTCAGAGGGGCTGCTCATCTACCTAAACACTTGAGCATCCTTGCAATGTGCTGCAGCCTGTGTGCCCATCAGCCTGTCGGATAAGGTCCTGGTACTCTGTGCTTTGGGTCTGCAAGGCAGCAGAGGTTGCCCAGGTCCAGAAGGCAGCAGAAACACTCAGCTCCCAAGTCTCTCTGCCCAAGCATAGATCCTATTCATTGCGCTTGACCCGGGGTAGAGACATAACTGTTAGTATTTAGACAGCTGCTTCTGGGTTGCCTAGCAACCTATGATGTCATCATGTGTCCACCACCAGGTAGCCACATCTGGCAGGCGTGGTTAAGTTTCTCCTTAAAAGGATCAACCCTCCACTTTGTCTTCTCTTGCTTTCTTGCTCTCTTGCCCTCTTAGTCTCCTGCTCTCTCCTGTTTTTCTGTCGGAATGCCCCTCCTTTCCTCTATCATCTCTCTCTCTCTCTCTCACTCTTTCTGTCCATCTCCATGTAATAAATCTCTTTCATATAAAATCTGTTGTGTGCATCATCATTTTATTGGTCCTAAGCCATGGGACAGAGTAGCATCAGAGATTGTAGGTGGGAAAGGGAAAGCACAGCCTTCCAAGAGTGTCCCTGACAGAAACAGAATTGAGGAAGAGGCGGCCCAAGAGTGAAAGTGAGATTCTGAGTATCCTGGACACAAAGTTATAGCTCCTGAAGAAGGGACGAGGAAGAAGCTGCCACCAGAGAGTAAAGTAGAGTGGTTAGGGTCTCAGATACAGAATAACACAAATAGACCTGGGGCAGCTGGCAGTGTGACCGACAGTTACATATTGATAGAACTGAGAATCCCAGCCACAGGGAGAAAAAGGAATAGAAACTACCAGCTTTGTCACAACAGAAAAACAGCTTCCATCAAGGACTTAGGGAAAACACCAAGGTAGGAGGAGTTGGCCAGGGTGCTCTAGGTTGGACTTTTTATATGCTCCTGTGGACAGGGCTTTCTCTCCATCCTTATTGATCCTGTCTGAGCTATCCCCTAGGATTGGCTCTTTTCTCTCTGCCAGCCTTTCGCAGGTTATAACTATCACAATCTCCAGGGGTTGCATGAAGCAGCCATTCTTAAAGGGACCCATTCCTATTACTAAGGTCTGTCTGTCTCCCCTTCCTCTCTTTCCCAACAACATAATGAGAAATCGTCATTATTCCTCACACCGACACTGACAAGCAGCCTGAATTCCATGGCATTTTATCTTTATTCTTTTTTTCCCTATTACTTATTTAGCAGTGTTGGAGTTGGAACAAGTGTCCCCTGCAAAGCAGGCATGTGCTCTGCCAATAAGCTTGACACTCAACTTGCTGTTGAGCTAGAGAGCTTATGTGAAAACAGACATACCTGGAAGTTTTCGTGTGTGTGTGTGTGTGTGTGTGTGTGTGTGCATGAGAGCACGTTTGTACTGTTGCACACATGTGGCAGCCAGAGGACAACCTACAGGAGTCTCTTCTACTGCCATGTGGGTCAGTCTTGGAAGTAAGTGTTTTTACGTTTAGCTAGCTCAGTGAAACCTACTTAAGATTGTTTTTAAGTGGTTCTAAGTAGAAAAAAAGAGACAGAGTACGGCCTCCCCTAAATGTTAGGTCATGGAAGAGACAGTGAAATGAAAAGAAAAACAAAAAATGAAAGAGAAAGATAAACATGAAGAAGGGAGGGAGAACAGGACAGAGGGAGGGATGAAAGTATATGGAGTGAGAAAGATGTGGGAGAAGGGAGAGAAAGAGAAGAAACAGAAAGCCAAAGGAGAAGGAAGCACAATGGCAAGCTGAAACACTTCCCACATAAGTTATCTATTACACATTTGTATGTATAATGGATGCGTGATTTGCTTCACACCTAGTGGTCATTATACGAACTATGGCATTTCAATGTTTTAGCCCAGGGTTACATTTCCTTGTGCCATGTTCTCATTCTTATTGCTGCTAGTATAGTTTCTCTCAGGCCTTAAACAGGCCTTGTCCAAACGTGCTACACTGTAAAGTATATATTTAGTTTTAATCTGTCTAGTAGATAGGCAAACAACAACCAACAAATAGTTAAAAAGAAAGAGATAAAGCTAATTTGCTGTTGAGTATGTGGTAGACATATGCACACATGTGCACGTATGGGTGTATGTGTTTTCATGTGTTGCTGTGTGGCGGGTTCATGTGCACAAGTCTGCAGGAGTTTGTAGAGGCCAAAGGGATGTTCCTCTGGCATGCTCTGCTTTTTGTGTTTGGTGTTTACTTTGAGACAGGGAATCTCACTGAACCTGGAGGTTGCCAAGTAGACTGGACTGGCTGGCCAGTGAGCCCCAGCCTTAGGGACCCTGCTACCTCTACCTCTTATCACAAAGATTGCAAGCATGAGCCACTGAATCAGACCTCTTACGTGAGTTCCGAGGAATCAAAATCAATCCTCCTACCACACAGCAAGCATTTTTACCTCCTCAGTCCATAATGTTAATAGTGAAACACTTAATAGCATACTATTGTTCTAAAATAACATACTTTGTTAAAGAAATATATAATAAAACAATACAAAATAAAAAATTAATAATATACTTAATGGATTATCCAAACCATTATCATTTCAACATGTTCCAAACATAAGTTATGCAAAGAAGATGGCTGTGCCATCCTTCCTCCCCATGATGCACTGGAGTCTGTAGGAACTCACACTATAGAAGGCCTCTGTTTGGACCAGTCCTGTGTCTAGGGCTCTAGAGCTGACTGAGGGTTCCTACATTAAAGCACATACATCCTCAGACCACCAATAACCCAACTGTTTGTATCCATCCCAAGCCCCTCAGAACCTAAGCGTTGGGGTAGGGTTCACCTCAGAGGGGGGTGCCAGCCCATCAGGATGATCTGGTGACAGTGTGATCACTGTCATCATGGTCGGGGTGAAGCCTTGTCCCCTGTTCTCTGTGTTCTCAGAAAGGTGAAGGTAGGCTTGCCTGCATCAGCTGCTGTCCTTTCAGGAGGCCACGCCTTAATTTAGTTGTAGTTTCTGATGAACAGATTATTTTTAAAGTGGCATATAGTCTTTATGCATGATACTAAACTTCGTAAAGACATTTTCATGCAGGAATATAGTGTACTTTGAATGTAGTCTTGAAACCTAACCTGGTTCTCGGGAGGTTGCTGTGACCAAGGTATTAAATTCTGAGTCTTTTTTTCTTCTTCTTCTTAGTTAAATTTTTACTTTTTATATTAATTAATTAGTTTTTTATCCCAGCTCCCTCATTCATTTGTAGCCCCCTCCCTCATTCCATCCCAATCCCACCCTCCCTCTTCTCCTTCCATGCCTCTCCCCCAGTCCACTGATAGAGGAGGTCCTCTTCCCTTTCCATCTGACACTTGCTTATCAGGAGTGGCTGCATTGTCCTCCTCTGTTGCCTGGCAAGGCTGCTCCTCTACCCAGGGGGAAGTGATAAAAGAGCCAGCCACTGAGTTCTTGTCAGAGACAGTCCCTGTTCCCCTTACTATGGAACCCACTTGGAGACCGAGCTACCATGGGTTACATCTGTGCAGGGGTTCTAGGTTATCTAGGTTGTATCCATGAATGGTCCTTGGTTGGAGTATCAGTCTCAGAAAAGACCCCTGTGCCCAGATTTTTTTGTATCTGTTGCTCTCCTTGTGGAGCTCCTGTCCTCTCCGTAAATTCTGAGTCTTAAGGGTGGTGAGCCTTGAGCTTAGAAAGTGTAGCAGTGCCCCTGCTTCACACTTGCCCCACATCCTTCTGTTTCTGTGACCCTATGCATCCATCCACTCATGATCAAAGCTCCATCTCTGTCCTGTGCAAAAAAAGGCAAATGGAAAAGGAATCATGATCAGAATAAGTCACCACATCAGCAATTGGCCACCCCCCCTCTGAGCTTGACTCTGCCCTTGAGGGTTAGTGCCTTTTGTTGTGGAACAGTTCACATTGTATCTTTAAAAATATGCATGTGAGCCAAGATGGTAAGTCCAAGGGTGATGCAGTCAGCATCCTCAGGACTGGTGGAGCCCAAGGACTTCAGTGAGTTTGCTCTCTCCTGGAGCGTGCCACCAGTGTGCTGGCAGGCATCCAGCTGCACCATGCTGAACTTGCAGATCCTGGAATGAAAATCCATGTGCCCGGAGGGAAATTTTATAGTCAGATTCTCTTTACAGTTTTTTTTCTCATATCACTTGGTAAGGATCCTGATACACAATGGTAGCAGCAGTAAGATGGGTGATGACAGAAATGTCTGGAGGCATCTATTTCCAATCTAGAATGGGAGCTTTGTCTACTGTTTGTCATAAATTTATGTATTCTTCTCTTCCAGATGACCACAATTGCAAAGTACAGCTTGTTTTGACATATGATGGTAGGACCATAGTGTGCCACAGCCCTCCCGTGGACATTTTATATAAATATGTTGAAACCTATCCCTCAACCTGAACCTTTGCATAACAATGAAAGAACACACAAACAAATGCTAAAAGCCGGATTATGAAGGAAAAGGGAACAACTTGAGCAAGGCCCCATGACAGAGTAAGTCAGCAAGGTGTTCTTCACAACAAAGCATCACAGGCACCCACTCAGACAATATCACAATTGTCTTAAAACTCTGAATTCTACCAAGGACATGTGACTGCTCATGATTCATAGGCACCAACGAAATATTGCTTTGTGTCTCATTGTCAACTGAGAAAAACGCAACCTGGTATATTCATGGTATTTCCTACACAACCTGATTTTGTAGGAAAATAATAAAAATGTCTTTTTATAGAAAAAAATGACACATATTTATGGTAACACCATTTCCAAATGTGGGTTGAACGGGTTCAGGGTCTTCTTCTCAGCTGAAAAGAAGATATGGACCGCAACAGATAGATACACGTCTCCCAAGGCTATTTTGGTTATTAGCAAAACTGAATCCCTTGAGGAACTATGACTGGGGACCCTATTTTTATGTTGGCTAATAACTGAGTAATAGATTACTCAATTCCAGAGTAATTATGGAGTAATCTATTACTACCACTAAAGACATTCCCTATCTTCACAGGCAACTCATCCTATATGTAAGAATAGTTTTAGAGCAAGATGTTTTTATGAGAGTGAAAAAGCCTTAAAGACCCCCTTTGTATCCTGACCATGACACTTGTTTACATCAATAATGTAGGGGCTTGAACTATAGATAGCTCAGTTATTAAAAATGCTTACTGCTCTAGCAGAGGACCAGAGTTTGTTCCCAGCACCCATGTCAGGTTATTCACAATCTCCTATTACTCCAGGTCCAGGAGATATTGACAATTTTGCCTGACATCCATGGGCATTGCACTCACGGACACACACACAAACAAACAAACACAGAAAGAGAGAGACAACGTATTTTTTAATATATAAAAAATTCCGGAGATCCAAGATGGCTGCCCCAGGAGGACACTGTGTCTGAAGAGCAGGACAATAGTGTAGGCACAGCGACCGGGAGACTGAGATCTGGGACCTAAAACACCAGCGTTTGCGACTGCCAGGTGAGCAGAATTCCTACGGTGGGGAAATCAAGTGGAAAAGTCCAAGGGACACCCAGATACTCCCAGGAAAAACTCCGG
>CM053757.1:14147817-14193230 GCA_028658305.1 Pachyuromys duprasi | reverse complement strand
GGGCGGGCTGGGCATGGGATGCAAAGTACCTAACCTGTGATTGATAACAAAAAATAAAAAAATTAAAAGAAAAAAAATTCCTCTCCTTCAAGTCCTTATAGATTCTCTCCAACTCTACCTACTCAAATTTAAGTTCTTTTTCAAAAAGCAAACAGAACTCAATATAACAAAGTTCCTTGAACCAAGAAAACAAAACACTACTTCCTGTTCCCCAAAACACACTACCAAATTATAACCTAATAAAAGCACACACACACATACTCAAACACAAAACCAAAACCAGCCTCCTCTCTCCCTAAAAAACAAACAAATAAACAAACAAACAATAAAACAAAACCTAAAAATCCATGGCGTCTGTTACATGTTGTTCAACTAGTCTGGAATATGAGTAATTGATATACTCAGTGTCATTCCACTGGAGAAAAGCGGTTTTCCCTCTCCAACAGGTATAATGACAGTTCAATTTACTTTAGTTGCTAGGTTTTCATTTATTCATTGCTTTAAAAATATAGCAAAAAATATAATATAATAAAACAAAAACTATCACATCAAAGTTGGACAAGACAAACCAAGAGAGGAAAAAGAACCCAAGAGAAGGAAGAGAATCAGAGACCTACTCATTTGTGTGCCCAGGAATCCCACAAAAACTAGAAGCCTTATAGTTACAGAAGATATGGTCCAGACCCGTGCACGCCCTGTGCGCATGCTGCTCCAGTCCCTGTGAGTTCACACAAGCTTTGCGTGTATTGATTTAGAGGGCCTTATTTTCTCGGTGTCCTCTCTCGCATTTGGCCTTTATACTCTTTCTGCCACCTTTTCCACGGGTCCTCTGAGCTCTGAGGGGAGGTATTTGCTGCAGACCTCCCATTTAGAAATGAGTTAGTATTCCAAGGTCTCTTGCTCTCTGTTTAATTTCTGGCTGTGGGTCTCTGAATTTGTTCCCATCTGCTGCAGAAGGAAGCTTCTCTGATGATGGCCAAACATTCTGCTAGAAGTATAGCAGAATGTCATTAGGAGTCATATTATCACTACACCTTCTCCTATTTTTTGACCAGTATTATTTGGTTTGGGGGTATGGGCTCCATCTCATGGAGTGGGCGTTAAGTCAAATTAATTATTGCTTGGTTACTGCCATAAGCTTTGGGCCACCATTTCCCCATCATATTTTTTAGGCAGGACAGCGTTGTAGAGCAAAGAGTTTGTGGCTGGCTTGGTATTTGTTTCTCCTCTAGAAGCATGCAGAGTACTTTTTTTAAGACACTAGCATGTAAAGGTCAAGACTCTACATAGACTCTATATAGGCATCAGGTCAGTGAGTTGTGTAGGAAATATCTTCAGCAATGGAAACTTGCTCTCAGTTTGTGGAGCGCAACCTATAGTCTTAGTAACAGACTGGGTTGTTTGAAGATTCCCTTGGGACCCCTATGAGTTATATGTAACCCAGTTTTGGTACTGGAATCTTCTTTCGGTGACAAGAGATGTCCAGTTGGGTCTCTAAAATTTTTTTTAAATTAAATACATGAACAATGAATTTAATTAGTTAATTAAAATTAATTTCATTAAATTTTAAAAATTAATGAAATTAATTAATTAAAAGAGCATAAGAACCATGTTTTTCTAAAATTCTGACTTTTCAATGTAGCCAAAGCCATAACTATTTTCCAGATGAGGGAAAAGAGATTCAGAGAAGACAGAGATGGTGCCAGATCAGCCTGGACCTTTTCCGCAGGACCATAGACTTTGCCCTGTTGAGTGACTCTTGGACTTTTCTGATGGACTGTCCGACTACCTAAGACACAATAAACTCTTGCAGTAGTTAACTACCAGCATACAGCACATTATCCCTGAGTTCAGTAGCTTAGTATATAGGAGTGTTAGTTTTACTCCCTGGGTATCAGAGAGCCCTGGAGTTGGGGGAATTAGTGCTGACTTCGGGTGTTCTGCATGCAGCTAACATCACAGATGGAAAGTGTTCATCTCACCCAGGTAAGGGGTCTGTGGATCTTGCCACACATTGGAACCACATGGGATAGTTTTATGCAGTATGTAAGACTGAGCAGCTTATGGGGTTTCTGATTTAGAGGAACTGAGCGTGCTGTGAACAGCCAGGCTCTAAGTTGATGCTAGCCTATCCTCGTATGTAAGCAGGCATTGACGTTCTAGAAGGAAATGTAACTGACCTGCTGAGGTGTTTTGTTTTTTTTTTAAGTACTATTGAGCCAGCAAGATGCTCAAAAAATAAAGAGGCTTTCTGCCAAGCCTGATCCCTGGGACTCACAAGGCAGAAAAAAAGAACCACCTTCCTCAAGTTATCCTCTGACTTCCATACACTATGGCATATGTCAGATCATTTACATATACACAAATCCATAAATAAATAAATAAATAAATAAATAAATAAATAAATAAATAAATAAATAAATGTTAAATTCAAGAATAAGCCTGGAGAATTTCCAAGTCTATATATTTAAATTAATTTAATTAATTTTTGATTATTACAATTTATTCATTTTGTATCCCAGCTGTAGCCCCCTCCCTTGTCCCCTTCCAACCCCATCTTCCCTCCCTCTTCTCCTCCCATGCCCTTCCCTCAGTCCACTGATAAGGGAGGTCCTCCTTCCCTTCCATCTGTACCTAGCCTATCAGGTCTCATCAGGACTGGCTGCATTGTTCTTCTCTGTGGCCTGGTAAGGCTGTTCCCCGCTTAGGGGATGGTGATCAAAGAACCAGCCACTGGGTTCACATCAGAGACAGCCCCTGCTCCCTTTACTGTGGAACCCACTTGGAGACTGAGCTGCCATGGGCTACAACTGAGCAAGGGGGTCTAGGTTATCACCATGCATGGTCCTTGATTGGAGTATCAGTTTCAGAAAAGACCCCTGTGACCAGAGACCCCTGCTGCTCTTCTTATGGAGCTCTTGTCCCCTCCAGGTCTTTCTATCTCCCCCTTCTTTCATAAGATTCCCTGCACTCTGCCCAAAGTTTGACTATGAGTCTCAGCATCTGCTTTGATACCCTATTGGGTAGAGTCTTTCAGAGGCCCTCTGTTGTAGGCTCTGTCCTGTTCCCTGTTTTCTCCCACTTCCGAAGTCTATTCCGTTTGCTTTCTGAGCAAGGATTGAGCAACTTCCCTAGGGTCCTCCTTCTTGTTCAGCTGTTTTAGAAGTATAGATTTTAGTTTGTTTATCCTATGTTATATGACTAATATCCACTTATAAGTAAGTATATACCATGTGTGTCATTGTGTTTCTGGGACACTTCACTCAGAATGATCTTTTCTAGTTCCCACCATTTGCCTGCAAATTTCATAATTTCCTTGTTTTTAATTGCTGAATAGTATTCCATTGTGTAAATGTAGCACAATTTCTGTATCCATTCCTCCAGTGAGGGACATCTGGGTTGTTTCCAGCTTCTGGCTATTACGAATAAAGCTGCTACAGACATGTTTGAGCAAATGTCCTTGTTGTGTACTTGAGCATGTTTTGGAAATATGCCTATGAGTTTTATCATTTATATATACACAAATAAATAAATAAATAGATAAATGTTAAATCCAGGAATAAGCCTGAAAGATTTCCAACTCTATATATTTAAATTAATTTTTAAGTTTTCTTTTTTTTTTTTTTTTACCTTTTTTCTTTTTTGCTTCATTTCTTGCTTGCCGGCTTGCTTGCAATTTTTACTTTTAATTTTGATTATTTTTATCTTTAATTGGTAAATAATTTATATCAATGCAGTACACTGTTATGTTTTCATTATATATATAAATATATATATCCATATCCATATCAATCATGTGTAAACTGGCTGACATCACTCTCACCTCTTGCACCTCTCAATCTTTGCTCTGGGTATTTAAAACTTGTCTCTTCAGCAACTTTACAATGCACTTTAGTATTAACTTTCATCCGTGCTGTGGTAGGCATGACCACAAATCTGCTACCACAATCCCCTCTCACCGACATGACATTTCTTTTTCTTGCCCCCCATGGTCCCTAGTTCTCTGGTACCCACCATTCCACCCTCTGCTTCTTTTAGATGTTTAAACTCCACATGAGTGATGGTGTGTGATGTTTGGCCTATGTGCCTGACTTGTTTCACTTAATATTGGGGAGAAGACATAACCCACAACTGAGAAAAACAAAACAAAACAAACAAACAAACAAACAAAAAACATCCACGCATCACAGAGCAGATAATGTGCTCATCTCAGAAGTATAAGAATTCAAACTACTTAATAACAAGAAAGCAAAAAACTAAATAAAGTAAAATAATGGAAGAAAAGAAAACAGTAGGTCAAGTGTCTGAATACATATCTCTATAAAGAGAGTGAGCAAGATGTGGTGATGTATGTATGTTATACCAGCTCTTGGGAGGCTGAGCCTGAGGGATTTAGGCAATATTCAGCTCCATAGTGACTTCAGGACTAGTCTGTGTTATGTGAAGCCCTGTCTCAGGAGGAAGGAAGGAAGGAAGGAAGGAAGGAAGGAAGGAAGGAAGGAAGGAAGGAAGGAAGGAAGGAAGGAAAGAAGGAAGGAAGGAAAGAAGAGGGGCAGAGGGAGGGAAGGAGAAAAAGAAAGATGGTTTTCATTAGGGACTTTTGCTGCCCAAGTCCACTAATGCTCCACTTATGGGGCCATGAAAAAGTGGAAGGAGAGAGTCTATTCCCCAAAGCTGTCTGCTAACTGCTACAATATTGTAATAGTAATAATAATAATACCAAATAATAATTTTGTAAGAAAAACAGAGAGATGCTAAGGGCTCACAGATAAGAAAAATTCTCAGTATCTCTCATCATGAGGGAAATGCAAATTAATACCACAATGAGAGCTAGTAAGTCTTGGTGCAGATGTGAAGGAAACCGTTAGATGCTGTTTTAGGAATGGAAATTAGTATACTCATGTTGGTAACATTGAAGTTCTTCAAAAACCTGAACATGGGATCAAGTCATAATCTAGCGTTCCTGCCACTGGATAACAAAATCAAAACCAGTGTGTCAGCAAAGTGCCTGTGCTCCTGTGTTCATTGTAGCAGCCTTTCTAATAGTAAGTGAAAGAACATGGATGGGTAGATGATAAACACATTCTGGAATGTGTGTGTGTGTGTGTGTGTCTGTCTGTCTGTCTGTGTCTATGTGAGCACAATTAAGCCTTTCTGAAAGCGTGAGGTTCAGCCCTGTGTCACAACGTTGGTGTATCACAGGTCTCCACACTTATACTACCGTGTAAGTCCAGTCTGGTGAGTTTCTAAGAAGAATGTTTTGGACAAGATAAAAATCTTACAATAAAAAGTATGAAATGTGATTTATTGTGATGAATATTTATTCAAGACATGAATCAGAGTGAAGACTTTCCTATAATGTTCCTTCTGCTGCAGGGGGAAAAAAACCTAGCTTGAACTGACTCCATAATAGCAGCAACGAAAGTGAGAGGAAGCCGAGCCTTGGGTGCAGATCTGTCATCCCAGTCTTTTAAGAGGCATAGGAAGGAGAGTCACAGGTTCAAGGCCTGCCTGGGTTACAGAGCTAGTTCAAGGTCAGCCTGGGAAGCTTAGTGAAGATCCTGTCTCAAAATAAATGTTACAATAAATAAATGCTGAGTGGTACAGCTCTCGCTTAGCATGTCTGCTTCCATCCACAGCCCTGCGAGGGACTTGGGGGTGCCTCCGAATTAGATAACCTTAATTCCTCCAGTTGTAGTTTTCAAGCTAGTCTCTCTCATCCCTCACCTCTGTTTCACTTCATGCTTTGTCCTACTGGTGTCAACCGTTACTTCACAGTCTTCCCTTCTCTTGCTTGGAGTAGCTCACTCTGTGTTACTGCCAATGGGAAGGCCCACATAGATCCAAGCCTTCTATTTTTCAGGGAACTTGGACCAGAGAACTAGCACACATTGAAGAAAGGTTCGGACTGGTTTAAGGTGTTCTCTCTTCAGGATGCTTGGCTCAGTGTCATAGAAATGTTTCTGAAGTTGGGAAGGAGGACAGAGGGGAAGAAGACTATGTAGGGAAGCAAGGAAGGGGATGGGCAGATGGAGAGAGGTTACTAGATGAACTTCTGTGCCTCTGGTGTGTGGTGCATGCCGACATTCACAAGCTCATATTCCAGGCCCAGGGTTTGAACGCAAGATCAAAGTGAAATCTCCATCCTGCTGTATGAGCTGAACAACCAGAACACACCATGTCTTCCTGAAATTTTGTCACTCCTGTGTATGTCCTCAATGGCACATGATAAGCTGGCAAAAATCTAGGAACAAATACTAGCAAGTAGAGACTCCAAAGCATCATTGAAATTGGATTTTCTCAACATAACCATGACTGTAGCCATTCAGACTAAGCATGTTCCCATCTGGGGGCTACTTTTTGAAGTCTTGAAGAAACCAGGAGCACAGACATTGCCCATTCTGCAATTGGTCTTTCCTGGTTCGGACACCTGCTGAGCTAATAACCCACTGACTGCAGTTTAGGCTTTTTGAAAGCTAAGTTCTAACATCAAACTTTCATCTGGGCTACAGCAGCCTGTCTCTAATGAATTTTTTATTTGTTTACTCATTGCTTTTCTGGGATATGAAAGAAACGCTCATCTTTTTAAAATTAAAAATAAAACTTTAAATCAGGACCTCATCCAATGGCAAACTGTTTAGGCTTCCTTCAGCCAGGAGGGATTCACCAGTGGGAAAATCGCACTCTGAAATAAAGGGAGATGGGACAGCCAAGAAAGGGTGACATGCTGTATGAGTGTTCTTCTGCTGTTTCTTTTTAATCTTTTGTGAACAGAGGTAAATTATTCATAGCAAACAGTGTGCTGTACATCATGTGAGTTCCAGGAACTCATCCACCAAACAGCTGAGCTCCCTCCAGCCCAGCAGGACCTGATTCTACTGTCTTCTTGCTCAATCTGTTTGCTCTTGGGGACTCAGGAACCCACAAGAGCAGAGTGTCAGGCAGAAGAGATTGGAATAGGGGGATCGAGGTGTCACTTATGGGAGAAGTTGAGCTCTGGATGTACGGTTTCAGTGAAGGTGTGTTCTTTTACTTTTCACAAAATTGAGAAAACTTTGTGCAATTGGACAGGAGCAAGCCAGCAGGATGTGAGGTCCGCTATAAAGACAGTACCGGAAATGTTTAGTATTGATAGCCTTGAATAAGGTTAGCAAGTAGAGAAACCAGGGAGGCACTAAAAGGAGCAACTATCAGCTCTCTTCGCTAGAATACATGCAGTCCTTCCTTGGCATGGCAAGAGGTGGTGCCCAATGGAACATGCCCTTTGCAGTGTTTTTAATGTTAATTATATATTAATTATGTGTTAGGGTTTGGTTCTGAGATGTCCTGACCTGTGCTGCAACACTTTGTCCTCAACTCTTTCTACTAGTTTGGGAAGCTGTGGGGTCTCTGAGAAGTGGTGCCAACCTGGTAGAGTCAGGACACTAGAGACAAGAGTTCTAGCCCAGCCCGCCTTCCTTCTGCCCGCCTTAGGCAGGTGGCCAGTTCCATACTTCGGTCCTACCAGCTGTCTTACCTTACCCTCTCTGCCATAATGGACTGATAGTACCTGCAGCTGGGATTCAAGTTGCTTCTGTTAAACATTGTGTCATGGCAACTTCAAGATTAACACACTATATATTTAAAACTCTATAAATACCCTCCCAACTACTTTATTTGGAAGCAAAGCAATAGGTGTTTGCCTCCGAACTCTGCTTGTATTTGCCATAAAGAATGAACTTTTTCTCTGTACCTCAGTTTCTTCATCACCAACTAGGGATAGTAGCCATTTTATTTAGTTGTGGCATTAGTGATATAATGAGACCTGTCCTGTTACATAAAGAAGAACTCAGCAACCTGTAAAGTGTTTGGGGGTAGAGAGGCAGGAGGACCAGGAGTTCAGTGTCATCCTTGGCTGCATGGAGTTTAAAGGCAGCAAGGGCAACACAGCTCTTGTCTACCTCCCTCTCAACACCCCCTCCCCCCAAAAAATGAAAAGGAGAAGAGAAGCAGGAAGTGGGGGGGGGTGCTGGGGAATATAAGGAGGGGGACTGAAAATGAAAAGAGGGAAGAGGGAGGAGAACACGCAGGAGGAAGAAGAAATAAGTGCTCAGTGTTGCCAGTGGTTAGTCGACTGCATATCTGAATTCACTTTCTCTCTGTCCTCCCCCCTGTCCACATGACTCAGATATATTTTCCCATTTCTGCTGGGGGTGATTCTCATATTGTCACCTCAGTCCCTGAAGGTTGAAGATCTACAAACTCTATGAATCCACACTTGTTAATATGTATATAAGCTAAGAGGTGTCAGGCTAGCTGTGGATGTTCCCGTGTACTCTAGACACTTGTGATTTTTTTAACCAGTGTGACATTGAACCTCACACAATCCTAAAAACTTTATAGGAAAGGTGTCTGCTTCCTGGGACGCCCCAGCAGCAGGTTCTTTATACAATGTGATTATACCATCTTCGTAGAGTCATGAACATCTACCCAGCTCTCTGAAAATTCAGAAGAAATTTAGTATGTATGGCATCTTGGAATATTCCTTCGTTCTCTTTGAAACAAACATTTATTTGTACATAATAACATTTGCCTGGGAGGGATCTTTGAGAGACCTCCTAGAACAACATGTGCTAGGTAGAATTGCTAGTGCTGGGATGAGAACACTGTGACCAAAAGCAACTATGGGAGGAAAGTGTTTATTTGGCTAATCCTTCCACAGGACTGCTGGTCACCGAGGGATGTGAGGACAGGAACTCAAATGGAGCAGAAGCTTGGAGGCAGGCACTGATGCAAAAGGCACTGAGGGGTGCTGCCTACTAGTTTACTAGTTTGCTCCTTACTGGCTCAGTCTGTTTTCTTACAGAACTCAAAGACCACCAGCCCCGGGATGGCACCCTCCACAATAGACTGTGCCTTCCTCCGTCAGTCGCTAAGAACGAAAATGGCCTACAGCTCCCTTTTACGGAGGCATTTTTTTTTTTCAGTTGAGGTTTCCTCATCTCAGATGACTTTAGCTTGTGTCAAGTTGACATAAAGCTAGCTAGCACAAATGAGTTTATCTGAGACCCAACACACATACACATGGAGGCTCAAGGCTGAGGCACCTGGAAAGTAAGATATTAACAAGTTGCTCTCCAATTTCCTCTGTGGAAGAAGCTGGGAAAATCACAGCTGCGGACAAGAATTTCCTCAACCCTTTAGAAATGAGGTCAGTGTTAACATGAGGACAGATATCCATTGACTCATTAGTGTGTGTGTGTGTGTGTGTGTGTGTGTGTATGGGGGTTACATGTGTTCATCTGTGTATATGGGTGTGTGTATCTATGAGTAAGTTTATGTGCAGGTACCTGTGCTCATGTCTAGCCAGAAGTTAAGGTCAAATGTCTTCTTTGGCATGCTCCATCTTATTTTTTTGAGAGAAAGTTTTTCACTGATCCTGGAGACCTTAGGTTTTGCCTGTATTCCTACCAGTCCCTAGTTTCCAACACTGGGATCATAAGCAAACGGCCTGGTTTTAAACCAGTGTTGGGGATTCAAACTCAGGCCCTCAACTTTACCCAATGAACTATCTCCCCCCACTCTCCCCTGACTCCTCCTCAGAAGTATGCTGTCAGTGTGCTTTGCCATATGGAAAGCTCTCCCCAGTGAGTCATACCCAAGTGATATCACGGGTGGCTGGACAAACCTGTAAGTCTACATAGGCATTTCCATGTATTATTTTAAAAACAGGACCCTATGATCCCGGGTGTCCCTGCAGGGGACCAAGATGCACCTGGGAGGAAAACAGCATTTCTTACTTGAGTTTGAACTTCTTCAGTTGGCTCTTCTTTCTGTTTCAGGTCAAGCAGTATTGAAAGCTCTTTGCCTTTGTTCACCTGAGAGGCAGTCCCACAAAGGAACACTCAGCCCCTCCCATACCACAACAGTTGAAGAAGATTGAAAGTAACAATGCTATGCAAATGTCCTAGCTTTTGACTTATTTCCTCCAAATGCCTCTTGTTTGCTTGCCACCCAGTGCATCATCTCCGGACTTGTTAGTACCTTGTCTTTGGTCAAGTTGGTTCCTTTCCTGCATCTTTGGGTGACCTTGACATGTCCCCTCTTCTCCTCAAATTTACATTGCTGACTATGATGAAACAGAAAAATGAACCTCTGCAGTATAAAGTAGACAGAGAGCATGCTGCGTCACTTACACCTGAGGGTCAATAAAAAGAACCGCTATTATTCCTATTTTGTACTTTTATTCCAGGTGCATTTCTATAGTAGGCCACATTTGTGGTGGGGGTGAGACCTCCAAGAACGTCTTTCTATTTCTGTCTTTGGAGAGGAGAGACAGGTGGAGGAGCCTGCAGTTTTCATCTAGCTCATTGGATATGTATGGCTTCTTTTCTGGCTCCTTGGCCTGGATCTCCATAGGGACAAAATTTTTCTTCTGATAAATTTCCAAATGTAATCAGAAAAAATTTTTGGAGGGAAATAAAGAAAAAATGTTTGTACTATTGCTGACAATTATTGCTGGAGGACAATAATAGGCTTAGTCAAACCCCAAAGACACTTCAAAACTCTCTGTAATGCAATCCACCTCTCTGCTCAAGAATCATAGTATCTGAGATGTGCTGAGGGCTGGGTATGGGTTGGGGCCAGACATCAACAGCACAAAACTGAAATCTCTGGAATCCCTACTGCTTGTACCAAATGACTTCAGTTGAGCACTTTCTTAAAAGTCTGGGTGATGTATTTCAGTGTCTCTGCTTGGCTGTATGCATCACAAAAGTGCATGCTGCCTCTTGTCCAGCTGAACAATGAAAAGTTATAAAATCTCATTGCATCTGGTCTGCCACACCCTTCAACTTCCACAACTGAAAAATGGGACTCACACAGTTTAAAGATCCCACATGAAAAATCCAAAATTCAGAATACCCCTATGTACATACATATATATGTACATAGATATAGATATGGATATAGATGGATATAGATACATATGGATCTATATATGGATACCTATGTTTACATATAAGATATATATATATATATATATATATATAATTTAAATATAAAAACAGCAAATCACAAGGGAGAAATTCCACACAAGAAAACTTTGTTTCATACAGAACCTACTTGAAATATTTGTATAAAGTCACCTTTAGACTATGTGGACATAAAAAAAATGTTTTTGGACTTAGTTCCTTCCAAGATGTCTCACTGATGCATACGCAATGATTTTAAAGTCAGGAAACATAGTCTGTAACTAGATCACAGATGTGAAGCTGTAGATAGAACCAGTCTCCTGTAGATCCTGTTTAGTACCTACCCTGAGCCACTAAGTACCAAAAGCATGTGCAGCTCTAGCTAGCTTGGAACAACATGAACAGCTCCCAGAGTTACCATTTGTGTCCCGTCTAGTACCTTCCCCCACTGGCTAAACTCAGAGGCTCTGCCCCTCTAAACTCAGAGGCCCCCGTCGTGGAAGCTCAGAAACTCCACTCCTCTACAGTCTATACACATCAGGATTTTCCTATGTGATGTTCTGTCCCACCTTCCTCTGCTGAGAATGCCTGGCATTACTAAACATATTTTTGCTTGAAATCCATCTCCCTGTAGATTCTGGAAAGAAAATGTTTGAAATACCAAGCATCTCAGGTAAACAATATTCATCTGGCCTCTCAAGATTAGGAGGAAAATCAGGCACAGCATGATGAAAGTTTGGTTTTGTTTTACTCTGTTTTTTGATAGATTATTATGGACATACCTGTGTACCTGCCTGCGTTTACAAACACAGCATACATGTAGGAACCCCCAGAGGCAAGAGTGTTAGATGCCCTGGAACTGGAGCATAAGGAGTATAAGCCACTCAGTACAGGTCCTGGAAACCAAGAACTTGGGTTCTTGGGAAGAGCTGTAAGTATTCTTAACTACTGAACCATTTTTCTGGCCCTGGAAGTACTTTTTTGCTTAGCACTTGACACTCTCTTTACCATTCTGGGTTACCACTGTCAATGGAGAATGAGGTAAGTAGCTCAGAGAGACATTCCTATTGTCCCAACCTACCTAGCACTGAATGCTGAAGAAGATGGACTGCAATTACCACTACAAAAGGAAATAATATTTGTCATCATCATCATCAGGGGCCCTCATGTGATATCAGACTATAGAGACTGAGCCAAAATTCATGAAAGCACAAATTCTACAAGCTGCCTAAAATTGCTTAAAGATGTTTTATTTACTATTCAATAAATAAGACTAAGTATGTGTGAGAGAGCTGAGGGAGAGATCAGAAAGAGAACTTCATCTGTCCCTCTTTATAAAAGCATAAATCCTATTCCATCATGACCTTATCTAAACCCTAAGCTTTCCAAAGCCCCACTCCAAATACCATCACCCTGCATCAGGAGTTTCAGCACTTCCAATCTAAGGCACACACAGGATTCAGTACCCAACATAGGCTGATGGTACCAGTTTCACTGATATAAACTTAGATAACAGAAGTGGCTCATCTGAGCTTTCTCTGTCCATTCTTTTCTCCTGATATCTGTCTAATGGGTAAAATATTGAAATCACTTTGTAATGCTAAGTGGTACTAATCTATGTTTTAAAGTCCAGTCATACACATCTTATGATATTTTGGTGTACCAGAGTTTGATGCATACGTTTAGGGTCATACTGTTTCTTGGTTAACTGTTCCAGTGATTGGGATAAAGTGTCCTTCATCTGTTCTGATTAATTTCAGTTTGAAATATATTTTGCCAGACTTTAGGATGATGATCACTGTTTCTTCCCTGGCCCATCTCCTGAAATACTTATTTTTTTAATCCTTTCACTCTAATGTGAATTAGAGGTAAAATGACCTTATTATAGACAACAAAAGGGTGTCTTTCTTTTTAATTATACATCTATCTATCTATCTATCTATCTATCTATCTATCTATCTATAATTTGAGAATATAATTACATAATTTCTTCTTTCCTTCCCATATACCTTCCCTTGTTCTCTTTGAAATTCAGTATTTTTCTTTAATTGTGTGATATCTATCTATCTGCATATCTCTTTATCTCTCTATATATGAGTAAATATAACTGGCTCAGTCTATGTAATGTTAAATGCATGTCTACAACTTCAGGGCTAACCGTTTGGTATTAGATAGCTAATAGGTTTGCTTTTCCCTTGTAAAGACTATCTCCCTAGCTCTCAGCATTTCTTAGTTGCCTGTGATTCTTCTCTAGGGTTGAGGTCTCATGACCTTTCTACTGTTCACATTTGCATGTTTTCCTTGTTCAGCTCAAATTTAGGCAGCCATATTGGTGGAAAGTCATGGGTATAGCTTCTGACATGTCCAGGAGGCACAATTTTACAGCCAAGTTGCTATTCTTCTAGCTCTTGTAATCTTATAATATCCTGTGGGTATCTTACATGTAGTTAGTAATTTTTCTGGTTTAGCAAAGTGACATTGTAGGTTCTCCTCTAAAAATCCATGATCTCAATAACACTGAATATCCCACTAGGTTTCCAGTACTGAATATGATTCAGCTCTAAAGTTTAAATAGAGACCCATTTCTTACTACCAAGGTATGCATGCCATATACTACACCCTTAGCATTGGCATGCATGATGGTCATCACTTTGGTTCACAGGTAGCATAGCTGGGTAGTACTGCTGGTTGCTTCTCTCCTCTGAGAAGTTGGATGGCACCTTCTGGTTCCATGTTCTCAAGGAGGAGGCTTACAGGTCAGATCTAGCTCAGGGAACTCTGGGCCCTATGTCTGAAGTGTGTGGTGTCTTCAGCACATACCCATAAACACAAGGGCAATGAAAATAGCCTATAATGTTTTGAGAGTTTCTTGGACAACTCTAACCAACAACTCAGAGTAGAACTTCCCATGCCTGATGTTGGGGTTTTGTTAGATGGTCTATGCTTTCTTGGGGATAGCATTGTTAGCCCAGATGGAAATTTTTCATTTAACTTGCATATGTATATGTATAGTTATACACTGACTTACTTGTATTCTAGGTATTTTTAGGCACATGATTAGTAGTATGGTTCCTTATGACTTTTTCAGATATCTGTTATTTTACCTAACCCTTTTCTTCTGTAGTCCTTTGTCCAGGGTTGAGGCACCCCTGTCTAATTAGAGCCCCTTACTTTCCCCTTCAGAGCACCTTGCCCTGGTATTCCCCTCCCTATTGCTCAACCCTGACACCACAATGGTCTCTTTTTACTTTCCAGTTTTTTGAAGTCACTCCAGATTATATACTCATATTTGAAGACCTGGAGCTATTTCATTGCTGTTTCATTCCAAGGAGCTAGGAAATGGAAACAATGTAGATATCCTTCAACAAACAAATGGATAATGAAAATGTGATATATACACACTAGGGAATACTATTGAGCTTAAGTATTAAAACAAGAAAAATAAATCTCTGGTGATGGGTATCAGGCTAATGCTCTTTACAGATTGGCCAGGATGGTAAACCAGGGGCTTATCTAGCAGGACAGGAGATAATTTTAGATCCAAAGGCAATTTGGTTACACAGATGTGTGGGTTTGTTAAATTCAGGGTGAGTAGTTTCTTAGCTATAAAGTGTACCTCACTTTCATAAATATTTGCCAGGCATTTCCTGAAACTAGACATGAATGGAATAAGATCAAGCCAACTAAAATTCCAGCACAGATGAAAGAGGTGTCTGAAGGCCCCATCCCCAACTGAAGAGCTGTTGGGATGTGACAGGTACATGGGTAGGAGGAATCATTCTTCTGGAGAGTGTAGTTGCTGAAAGGTGTTCATGGTCCAGTGGATGATGCCACACACATGCCCTTACTGATGGGACTATATAGACTTAGTGGGTTATGCAGAAAAGGCAGAAGCAGAAGGAAGAAGAAATAAGGGAGAAGAGAAAAAGAAAGAGGAAGAGGAAAAAGGGGGAGGAGGGAAAGAAGTAAGAAAAGAAATGAAGGAAGAAAGAAAGAAGAAAGAAAGTAAGAAGGAAAGAAAGGAAGAAAGAAAACACTGAAGTTGGAAGGAGGACATGGCTATATGATAGCTGATAGAGGAAGTTTGAGGGTAGATATTGGGGTAAATATGATCATATTTCATTGTATTCATGTATGAAATTCTCAAGAATTAATAAAATCCATTTATAAATAAATAAGTAAGTAAACCTTGTGGAGGCTAGGCATGGTGACACACACCTTTAATGCCAGCACTCGGAAAGCAGAAACAGGCAGGGATTTTTTTTGTTTTTGTTTTTTTTAAATGAATGGAAGGCCTTTCTAGTCTGCATAGCAAGTTCTGGATGAGGCAAGGCTACATAGTAAAATTTTATCTCAACACACACACACACACATACATAAACACCCCTGTACCTAGTGGTGTCATTCTGCCTGCAGAATATGGCAACTTTAATTTGTACCCCGGTTCGCAAAGGGGTTCAAGACCATTCGTTATAACGTGTTGATTGTAAATGTACTGTCTTCAAATGACCTGTAACACACTTTCATTAACAGTTTGTAAGAGTGTGATTACCTTAGACAGTTCAAATACCTGACAAAAACAACTTAGAAAAGAGGGGTTTATGCTGGGTCACAGTTTGAAGATACACTCCATCATGGTAAGAATATCATGGAAGCAGAAACATGGAGGCTTCTAATTGTGTTGTTAGAAGGAAAGAGCAATGAGTGCTGGTGCTCAGATGGTTTTTTTCTTTTCTTTTCTTTTCATTAGTCCAGGAACTCAGCCCATAAAATGTGGCTGCCCAAGGGTAGGGTAACTATTCTTACCTCAATTGACCTAATCCAGATAATCCCTACAGAAATGCCCAGAGATTTGCTTCCATCGAGATGCTAAAACTCATCAGACAATCATGACTCACCGTCCTAGTGAAAGCTCCACTTTGCAGCCACTCATACAGAACTCTAGTTAGTGCATGGGAAAAGAACTTGTGGGAGACAGAGAAAAGGAATCCAGACAATTAAAGGCTCTGTGCATTCTGTTGGCTCTGAGCACGTGCACAAAAACTGCAGTGCTGTTTTCACGAATTGCTCATAAGACAGCCTTTCCCCACATGATGCAACTCATTAACGAAGGATATTTCTCAGTAGATTTGTTATATTAAAAAGGCACTGTCTACTATGCTAATCAACTGTGTTGTACTAGAACTCCATGTAGATTAATTAAATGTATTACTTGCCAAAAGGAATGTGATGTAGATGCAATAATCCCCTCCCCCAACCAGGAACATGTATGTCCTCATAATAATGGAAGCATGTCAATTATAGAGCTTCTTTTCACACAGAAACAAATGCCGTTTGGATTGTAAGTTACCATGACTTTAAACAGGACTAAATAGAATGTTCTCTTTACATTGAGAGTGTTGAGTCAAACACTTCTGCAAATTAAAGCATCATGATACATCTGTATCTTGGGGTATAGAGGCACTTTAAGTGATGGCCACTGGCATGAATATAAGCTTTATATTTCAGTTATAGCTTTGGGTTGTGGAAATGAATCTGTCTCTTGCCCTCATATTCCCTTAAAAAACACAAAGTGAATGTTCTAATGAAATCTTGGTGCACCAATGTCCAGCACTCATATCTAGGGCAACACTCATGATATGAATTTAATAAGCCGTAGAAGCCAGAACAAAAGTCATTCCTTTTTCTGTGTCTTCTTGGCCTCCTTTAAAGCCTAAAGCTGACTGATGTTGATTGTTCTTAGTAATAGTCCTAACTACTCCCTTGTGGTGAAGGAGCAGAGACCTCAGAGGAGATGTTAGGCAGGGAAACACTATGTTCTCAGCTTCCCAGCACCACTTCCAATGTGCATAGGATTGCATGAGTGGATTGGTCTAAGAATTGTGTGAGGAGATGCATGTGAGGGACTCAGCAACTACCGAGAGCACCGCACTTTAAAGGTATCATTTCCTAAAGCCCTCTCCCCTCTCCAGTGGTGCTATGACCAACATGACTGCCAGATCTCCCAGATATAGTATCCTGGAGTCAAATGTCCATTCATGCTGTATTTTCTGGAGGATATTCTTGAGCCTGCACACTGCACCTATAATCTTTCTCATGTTCCCAGAGTCCTCATCTCTGGGAAATTGTCATTTTAATCACTTCCAGAATATAACTGGTACCACACACTTATAGTGAGAGGGAGTATGCATGCTTCCAAACATGAGTTTTGGAGCTAGAGAGAACTACATTCATTTACCAACCCTCTATTTTGATGTAGGAAAAGCATCTTAAGTCCTAGGCATCCCTTTGATGAAATAAAGGTAATAGTAGCTTTGGCTACACATGGCTATTGGAAATAGGATTTGTGTGCCGGTGTGTAGAGGGGTGTGGGTCAGGACAAGTTATGGGAGTCTCGGGATTGTGCTTTAGGCATCTACGGTTCAGTCTCTTTTCAGGATCTAGCTTGGCATTCCCTTAGTAGAATGTCTTCTTGACAGAGAGGACTCACTGGTTTTGAGGAACTCACCAGTGTCTTTGGAGGGCTAGAGCAGGAAGCTCTGGTCTGCTGAATCATAGGCCAACATAGTTGCAGGCAGCAAGAGAACACAGGAGTGGGAAAAAAAGAGGAATTGGTTAGGATTTGTTGTTGTTTCCACTTTACCTGCTGTGCTTGTGTTTCTGAATGCCATCGAGGACAAATCAGTCTTGAAGACAAACAGGCCATGATGTTATAACTTGAAATGCTTCATCCTGTTGCTGCCCTGGTGTGGAAGGAAACAAAACAAAACAAAACAAAACAAAAAAAGCATTGATAACCAGTTGAACTCTTTTCTTAGGTTTTTATTTCCAGATAACTACTATATACTAACTTTACAGGGGGACTAGGAAAATAATTCAATAGTTTTGTTCAACTTTTCCTTATTTGGGGGAGTGACAGAGACTCAAAAGAGGAAGGAAGATACAGTGAGGGACTTTGCAGATATGCAAGCTCATAAGCAGAAATAGAATGATGGTAGCCCTCATTGCTCTACAGCAGAACATCTGGTCCAGGAGCCTAGTGAGGTGGAGACCTAACTGAGGATGTTCTTGCAGTGGACCCTATCTGACCCAGCGCAGTACACTCTGCTTTGATCCCTGTGTCCTCTCCCTAACCAGGAAGGGCTCTTTTTAAGGTAACTACATTAAAAAGGAGGCAGGCACTCAGGGTTGGCCTCTCTGAGAACAGAACTACCACCCAACCAAAAAGAAAACAAAGCAGATCCGAGTGTGCAGGTTTAATGCAGAAAGCAAGCCATCTGTGCACGATCCTTTTAGTTCATTTGCTTCATTGGCAAGTGTCAAACAGTGTCATAAAGATCCAGAGGAATTATGGAAATGGGTATTAACATTAAAATCGGAGGACAATTAGAACATTTCCCTGCATAATTGTTTGGCAGAGACTGTGAGCAAGAAGTTCCCAGGGCTGTGATTTATTAGACGCAGGTTGTCTGGTTCTTTCCAATCTCCGGGGCCAGGAACACATGAGGGGAGGGGATTGTTCCGGAGAAGTCAATACCATTGAACCATTGCTAGAAACTCAGGCCATCTTTGATTCTTGGCAACTGCTCTTTGAGCTGCTGGATCAGCACTTCCAGCAAAGCCAACCAGGAGTACCATCCAGGCAAAAGGGGTGTGCTAAGAAGCGGAGAGACCTCTGTGCCACGGTTTCCTGTGCCTTTGTCAAAGAAAGTGTACCATGTTTGCTTGTAATTAGCACTCCGACAGACGTCAGAGAAAGCGGCTAATCACTGACATGGCCCACAGTGCTTTGTAAGTAAACACCATATTGCAATAGACATGCAATTAATTATACAACACTCCAATTAAACATGTTCAAAATGGAAGTGGGGGTTGGGGAGAAGGTATCAGAACTGTACTGCCCAAACCCTTTCTACCCTGTGTTTTCAACCTCAAAGAAACAATAAATGAGTCAACTCTGAAATATCACCAAGACATTTCCAGGCATCTCTTGGCACCAAGTGCACAGCCATGTGTGTTTCTGGGAAGTTGTAAGGTGCTGGACACAAAGCTTCTAGACATGCCAAGCTCGGTGTCTTGGCTATTGGAGCATAGATAGTTGGAAGTCCTGGTCCCATTTCTTTTTTTTTTCTTCATTTTTTTTTTATTAGTTACAGTTTGCTCACTTTGTATCCCAGCTGTAGCTCCCTCCCTCATCCCTTCCCAGTCCCACCCTCCCTCTCTCTTCTTCTCCTATGCCCCTCCCCCAAGTCCACTGATAAGGGAGGTCCTCCTCCCCTTCCATCTGACCATAGTCTATCAGGTCTCATCAGGACTGGCTTCTTTGTCTTCCTCTGTGGACTGGTAAGGCTGTTCCCTTTTCAGGGGGAGGTGATCAAAGAGCCATGCTTCCATTTCTTTCCCAACCCAACATTCCTTGCCCAGGAACTGCATAATTTAGCTGTGCCCTGCTCACATCTATAACCACACATGCAAGATGACTAGGCAAGGGGTAGACTCTTGCCTAGCATACACAAGGCCCTCAGTTCTGTTCCCCGTTTCCAGGGACACCCCCTTAAAGTGCTTAAAAGTCTATGCATGTCATCCACCACAGTAATTCTAACCAGTGCCTAAATGACATGACTATACTGTCACCCACCTCTTCCCTCATGGGTAGGGTTACAGTTTGAATAAGGAATGTTCCCAACAGTCTTCTGTATTTAATCTTGGACTCCAGATGCCAGTGATATTTTGGAAATTTCAAAACCTAGTTAGTAGCTGTGGGTTTCTGTGGACACGCCTTGCATGTATTATTTCTGGTTCTGACCCAAGTTGTCTGCTTCTTCATCTGCTGAGACATGAAAGAGCACCCTGTAATCTTTGTTCACCATTTCCTAAGCCAATGTAGCCACCACAGACCCTGGCCATGGTGGACTATATTCCATGAAACTATGAGCCCAACAAAATCTTTCCTCTTGGAAGTCACCTCTGTCATGTATTTTTGTCACAATGCTGGACATATGTAAGTAGGTAAGTAAATAAGTAAATAAATATATCCAACCCAATCGGGAAGCCTCGGTGATGCAATTAACTTTTAGAAAGTTCCACAGGCTGAGGCTAGGCTTGCCAGAATCCCGGTCTCACTTGTTTCTTCGCGTGTTTGCCTGACCTTCCTTCCTTCACTGTTTCTCATTCTCTCACAATGTAAACCACTAACTAGAAATAAAAAGCTTTCTTTTTGAAGAACCTGATCAAAAATGATAGTATCTTCTTAAATGTGAGGTTTGAATTAAGTGTAGTATGCTTTTGTATTATGTGTATGTTATGTTTTTTTGTTCAATTAAAGAGAACATATAAAAAATTTAGTGAGTATTTAGTGAGATCAGGATACATCTTCTGCATCTGCAACGAAAGGAGGGTTTGAGGGAAGAAATGCCTTGAAAGAATGAGAGAAGGGTCAGAGAAAAACCACAACAAAGTATGACAGCAATGAAAAGAAATTTGGGGCATAGCAACATGCCAAGTCATGATGGTATTCATTGAACACTTACTTGGACTGACACAGGAAATAGATGTCAGCAAGGCCACCATATGCAAGGAATGGTGGTGCAAGTTTGTCATTCATCCCAGCTCCATGAAAGAAGGATCTCAAGTCCAAGACCCACCAAGGCTATGCAGTGACTACAAGGCCATCTTGGGTAGCGTGCTGAGAGCCTATCTTAGAATAAAGAGCACAGAGGTGGAAGAGACAGCTCAGGGGGTGAAGCACCTGCTGCTCAAGCCTGAGGAACTGAGTCCAGATCTCCAGCATTACTGAAACCCTGTGCACGGCTTCACATACACATAACACCATGCTTTCATGGGTGTTTTCTGTCTAGATAGCAAGCCAAAATGGTGAGACCCCGTTTCAGTGGATTACAGCAGAAACTGATAGAGTAGGACTTTCCATGCTTCCCTTGTCCTCCTCACATGTGTGCATTGGTGTATGCATATACGCGCATGTGTGTGTGTGTGTATGTGTGTGTGCTGTAAGTGCACACATCAATGGAAAAATTTGGAAATGGCTCAGGTTAGCTCAGTGGAAGACTATTTGCCTACTATACACAAGGCTCAAGAGTTGTGCCCACAAAGAAAGTTAAAAAGAAATATGAAAGAGATAGAGAAAAACCTTAAAAACTAAAATGATAATATTCCTGAACACCTACTATGTGCCACATAGGACATACTAACACACTTGCAAGATGCACTACATTCCTATAAAGATATTACAAAAAATTCGGTATTATCACTTTCCCAACATTACAAACAAAAAGAAATAAAGGCACAGCTAGGTTAAGCCATTTTGTCAAAACCACTCAGCTAACAACTAGTGGAAATGAGGTAACAAGGAGCCTTGGAAGATTGATTAACAAGGGAATGACAAGATTAGACAGAACCCAGGGAGGCAACGTGAGAGGAGAGACGGTCTCACAGTTCTAAGTCCCAAAAGCAAGAAAGGGGACCCCACGGAGGAGAGAAGTATTTCACAGTGTAATATCCAAACTGGCACGCATCACTGATAAGCCAGAGACATTGGCGAAGCTTGTCTGCTTTGCTTTTTGTGCTGAAGTCTTGTGGCTTCTACTGGGAAAACTAATAACATAACAAATGAAACTATTGTTCAGTTTCATTAAAAATAAATCTGATAAGATGGGCAGAATTGAATTAACCGATCTCAATAGAGTTCTCGTTATTGGAGCAAACAGAATATTCTCTCTAATAGAATAAGTCCTGGTTCATTTTGGCCAGCCTGTTGAGCTCCTTGCTATAGATTTGGTTTCCTGCCTTTGGCTCTGGGCATGCACACGCTAATGTTACTATCTGCAGGTCGGCATAATGGATCAGCATGAGAGATCTGGCCAGAGGACTGAATGGATCAGCATGACAGATGTAGGGGCCTCTGTTACCCTTGGCAGACAAGAGCTGTCCTCCCCTCCAAGGAAGTCAGATTTAGGGCCCTAGAGCTTGCAAAAGGGAGAAATAGCCCTTGTTCCAAAGAGGGTGAGGTTGGGCTAGAGTTCTATGATGGTCTGCTCTTGGAGACAGGGATAGAAAACAACATTCAGCATGCCTGCTTGTTTTGGCTGGCTTTGAGTGAAATGAATGCCAGCAGTATTTCTATTCCTTTGTACTGGCTGGAGTTCAAGAACTCAAGACTGGATAGCAAAGGGATCAGGTATTTTTGTAGACACACACACACACAGGCCTGTAGAAATAACACACAGTCATCATTTTTCTCTCACACAGTTTATACACAGATGATTCTGGAGCCATAGTTGAGTAGGTAAGAGTACTTACTATTTTTGCAGAAGACTTGAATTTGGTTCTAAGCACGCATGTGGGTGGATCACAGATGCCTATAACTCCAGTTCTTGGGGATCTGATGCCTTCTTCTGCCTTCTGTGAAATACACACACACTTACACATATATAAGTAAGTAATGAACACATGAATGAATGACTACATAAATAAAAAAGACTTAAAAGATGTGCGTAGAACAGAAAGCAAGATGCAAGCTGGGGCTATGGTTCAGTTGATGGAGGACTTGCCTGACATGCAGCATGTGCTGGTTACAGACCCAGCCAGTCCAGTAACCAGACACAAGTGGTGCCTAGTTATAATTCCAGCTCTAGGAAGCAGAGGCAGGAGGGTCAGAAGTTCCAACTTATCCTCAACCACATAGCCCATTTAAAGGTAGCCTGGGCTAAATAAGGTGGATCTTAAAATTAATTAATTAATTATTTAAGAAAGGAAGAAAAGAAAGAACAACAGAAAAGGACAGACCCTCAGCAGGAAGGGCACTGCCTGCTCTTACAGAGGACCATACACCAGTTCCCAGCAACCACACAATGGCTCACAAAACACATATTCTCATGCAGGCACACATTAACACATGTAATTTAAAACAAAATGATTTAGAAAGTGTATTTCCAGTGATGTAGCTAAATCACTTTCGAGGTAAGCTGAAAACATTTACATCAAGTCAAGAATATAAAACTGTGTGTTTTTATTTTGTATTATCCAAATGAGTTGGATTTGTGTATGTCCTTAAGAAGAGCAAACCTAGTAAAAATATCCATGAAGGAAGTAAAACTTGGTGATGTGTCTCAGATGGAGATGATTAAATCTTCTCTTCCAACACCTCCTGGAGGTTCCCTTGCTGAGAGACCCTGTCTGAGAGACCCTGTCACTCTCTACTGACACAGACCCGGGTGTGGTGCTGGCTATGGTCTGAGACTTTGTGCTTGGAATATCTGATGTTAAAGCAAATCAGTGATAGAAATCAGTTTGACCTTGCCTTGCACCTTTGCCTCTTCCAAGGTGATGGCCATGGTCAGGTGACATCACCTCTCTGAGGCCCAGTTTTACCATCTGTGAAGTGAAGGTCCCAGCAGGTCCTGGGGCAGAGCAACTACAATCATAAGACGAAAGTAAGCACTCAGAGTGCCTGACTATGTGCCAGTAAGTAGCAGGAACTTTCTCTTGCTAACAACAGCACATTAGCATGCATGCACGCACACACACACGTGTAGGCACTGAGAACACAGTAATGAAGAACGTAGGTCAGGTCTCTACCCTCAAAGTATTTATGACTCATTAACTGGTGTGTTCCCTGTGTTTTCTCATAGCACACACAAACAGAAATTTCACACAGAATGGTAAGAAAACCCCTACTCTAATGCCAGTTAAACATCCAATTTTTTACTTTACCACAAGTTTTAGTTTCCTGACTGAACCTGGTAAGGTTTCTGTTTGTGACTTGTTAGATATTCATTGTACTTGGGCTGCCTGGGGGCCCTGGTTGTGGAATGATTTGATCTCCCCAAATCTCTTCATGACATCATTAGGGCTTAGACATACCCCCGTGAGAAATTTCTCAGCATTGCCACTGGATCTTACAGTAAACCAGCATTATAATTTTAATAGTTTAGTCTTAAGCAGCTGAAACTCTGTACCATCTTCTAAATAATTAAAAAGAAAATAAAGAAGACTTAAACAGTGGGCTCTCTTGGATAAAAAACACACTGTCCATGACTGTGTAGGCATCGACCAAACACTGAGCCCAAGCCCTCCCTACCTGGTTAGAGATTAGCTTTTTCTGCATGTGAAGTCTCAGTAAAGAAATGAAATTTGGCTAAACTGGAGTACTGTGTATATGAGTCATGGAGACAGAAGACTTACTTAATTGTAGTTGTCTTTCCTTGTTTGGGTGCCTCTGTCTCAGGCTTTATAAGTCAAATATTTGCTATCTGTAGTAGCTCAGTCTGTATTGCCAACACTTAGGGATGAGAGGATCTCATATTCTAAGCAAGCCTGGGCTATATATGAGGACCATATCTCCAAAATACCAAAGAACCGAAGACGTATTTTAATGGTAAAGCACTTGCCTAATATTCATGAGGCCCTGGTTTCATCTCTAGCAACACACAGAGACAGACAGACAGACACACACACACCCTGAAATACTTTCAGCCAGTTCATGACCCATGTATGGAACTGAGAATAAACATATTCATGATGCTAAGATTGGAATGATCTTTATGAGAACAAAGAAGGGTACTGTTGACTGTGTTAGAGAGGGCCAGGGTCAAATGAAGAATTGTTCACACCTCAGTGCTAGCACGAGTTAACCACCTGTTCTAGTTTGCTTTCTTTCTCTGTGATAAACACCATGACCGAAAGCAACTTGAGAAAGAAAGGGTTTATTTCACTTCATTGATTATTGCCCATCATTAAAGGAAGCCAGGCTAGGAACTCAAGGCAGGAAACTTGAGGTAGAAAGTTAAGCAGAAGACATGACTTCCTCCTCTTGAATAGTTCAGCCTGCTTTCTTTCACACCCTGAACCATCTACCCAGGGGTAGCACCACTCACAATGAGCTGTGCCCTTCCATGTCAAACCCCAGTCAATAAAATGCCACACACACTTACCTACAGGCTATTCCTCCAGAGACACTTTTTTTCAGTGATATTTCCCTCTTCTCAGATGAGTGTAGCGCAGGGGTTCTGTTCTCAACCTTCCTAATGCTCTGTCACTTTAATACTGTTTCTCATGTTGTGGTGACCCTCCAACCATAAAATTATTTTGTTGTTATTTCATACCTGTAATTTTGTTACTGTTATGAGTCATAATGTCAATATCTGATATGCTGGATACCTGATATGTGACCCCAAAAGAGCTGTGACCCACAGGTTGAGAAATGCTCTGCACATTTCAAATTGATAAGGAATGATCCTGAACACCATTTTTTTTTAAACAAGGAAAGTGCTAGTTTGTTTGGTTTTGTTTGTTTTGTGTTTTTACCTTTCTTTTCTATCACAGATGGCAGAATTGATTCACAAAACAGGTACACAATGTGTTCTAGTGTTGCTAATCAGGGACTGGAGATCTGGCTCAGTGGGTAAGAGCACCTGCTGCACAAAGACAAGGATCTGAGTTTGAACCCCTAGCACCCACAAGACTAGCCAAGCATAGCTGGATGTATATCGGCAATCCCCACTACTGTTTCAGGCAAAATCGGGAAGAGTGCTGGGGCTGCTGATTTTCATCCTGGCACCAGAGTAAGTGATGGGGAATCTGTCTTGCAGAAATAAGGCGGCGAGTGATAGAGCGGGAAACTCTCAGTCCTCTTCTGCAACTAGCATGTTCATGCATAAGCATGCATAATCACATTTATGCAAGCATAAACAGCACACATACAAACACACACACACACACACACACACACACAGGAAAGTGCTACTAATCAAAAAAAAGGCAAAACGCAGTGACTTGAAAGGGTGTACTTATTTCCATTGCTCAAGAGTCAGTGTTGGCTACTTTCAGGACCACGGACAGGTAATTAGACTCCACAGATTGGAACACGACCCACAAGTAAAGAAATTGGTTTGCTGAATAATAAATGTCCCTTTCACCCATGATGATGATCAATTTGTTTGTTTCGATTTAAAGGATGCAACTTAAAGCTTTAAGCAAAGCTTTCATTAATTCAACCTTCTTAAAATGTTCAGTACTTCAGACCTGGTGTTATTATTATTCATCAAAAGGCATCTTCTACTTCAAAATATAAGTTCGCTCACCCTACACAAGTAGTGATATTTTTCAGTCCAAGATATTACTCTCTATAGTCAAGAAAAATGCCTAGATTTTGTATGTCTTGATAAATGTGATCAGATCTAGAAGGAAGCAGAATGGACTTCCTCACATCTACACTAGAGCCCAGATTGAAATCATTCCTTTACTAATCCATATCCTTTCTGGTTTGGGGTAAAATTTCAGGCTTTCTCTCTAAACCTTTAGTAAATAGTAAATTGGTCAGTGGCTTCGAGAAACAAATCGTCCACCCTCATGCTCCTGTTTTGTCCTAAGTGCACAGCTATCGTCTCCTCCCATGCATCTCTCAGATTTTTAGAATGTGGCTTTCAAAGTTGCTGGAAATAATCACTGTGTTCTTCTCACACGGAGAACTTAAAAGCAGAAAAAAACTGCTCTCTCAGCTCACTTCTAAATCCGAGCGAACCCAACTGCTCTTAGGTATGCTTTGTCTCCTGCCAAGATGCAGCACCACTTTGAATAGAATAAACAAGGAGGGGGAAAGGATGTTCAGGTGGCTTGCTGCAGCTGAAGCCTCACTGAGCTTGTGGCATTCATAAGGTATTGTAAAGTAGCTTTTGGCATGTGTCGTTTTCAGAAATGTGTTCTCCCTGTCACTAGTTCCCTTCTCATGCCTTGTGTAAAGTACACCCTGCCTATTTCTTCAACAAGAAATGTGTCTTCCTGTAAGGTGTGGCAGACAAACTAGAAAGCACTTGCCACATTGCTTAATTGCTGTGTACAAGTGTTGCCGAGCACCTCAGAGTGTAGTTTGGGACTGTGAAAGTCATAAGTAGAAAGATGGTATACTAAGAAAGAAGAAAAATGAAATCCACCACATTCTGTCTAAGATGCATTAAATGTTTCTCACCTTCATGAGATATGATTGCATACAATTTTTCCATTGATTGGAGGAGAAGTACTCATTTCACTAAATGCAAACATCTTTTTTTTAAGTTATTTAAGGATAAAAGCAGACATGTATGATGTTGCCAGCATGTAAGAGCACTGAACGGGAATCCAGAGGACCTGAGACCAACCACCTACTAATAGTTCTGTAACTAAAGTCAAGTTACAGATTTTCTGGGGTTTGGTCTAATTAAGATAGTTAGGAGCAATCTCTTTAGGTCTGGGGTATGTTTGTCAAAAAGAGCAGGCATTGATTCAGTCATTCAATAGATCTATCTATCTATCTATCTATCTATCTATCTATCTATCTATCTATCTATCTATCATTTGTATATATATGCACGTGCACATATTTATTGCACTTCTACAATGTGCTAGCATTGAACAAAACAGGAAGCATTTCTACAGTCATGTAGTTTTTGTTCACATAGAGAATACAGCCAATGAATGAGTCAAAATAATTGAACCAAATAGCTGCAGGTAGGAGAAACTGTCAGGAGGGATCACAGTAACACCGTGTCACAAAGATAGATCACCACCAAGCAGGGTAGAGTTTGGCTGTTCATTAAGTCAATGGTACCCAATTGGTAAGAGACATAAATTTTAATAGGGATGGCAGTGCCTTCCACCAGTTTTTTTGAGAATTGTGTGAAGAAAATTCCTATATAACTGATGTTGTGAAAACAAACTTTTTATTACAATTTACTTTCCTATTCTCCTTTGTACCTTGAGCACTAACTGCTCTCAAATAGTGAAAATGCATTCATTATGTATGAGTTTCACTTCAGGGATGTAAGAAGGGAGTTAGAAATGATTTTTAATGGAAGGGGCATTGGGTCTGACAAGAGACTGAAGCACACTGATCTAGGACTTCTGCGACCAGAGCCACATTGTAGTTGGCAGTGTTGTGTCACAATCTGGTTTTGGGATTAAAATGATAAATTTGGACCAGTGGGAGGATTGAGTCGGTAAAGGCTCTTGATGAATCCTAGGACTGTATTATGAAAGGAGAGACCTGAGTCTTGTACATTTTCTGACTTCTATGCTTGTACCTTATGTGTATTTGTGTGTGTGTGTGTGTGTGTGTGTGTGTGTGTGTGTGTGTGTGTGAGAGAGAGAGAGAGAGAGAGAGAGTTTGTGTTTTCTTCTCTCCTCCTTATAAGAATGTTGATCACTTCCTAAGGGCCTTGGTCTCACGATCTGATATACCTGCAATAGCTTATATATGCCTAGAAATTTGAACATCATTTGTTGTTTCATCTCTGTCATTTTGATAAAACACTCAGATGCAAAGAAACTTGGGAAGAAAGGGCTTATTTTGCTTATAATTCCAGGTTATAGTCCATCATAGCAGGGATGCCAAAGCAGAATCTGCAGATAGCTAGTCCCACCACCTTCAAAGCCAAGAACAGGGAGAAATGAATGCATGCACACCCATTTGTTTGCTTGCTTCATTTTTTCACCTTTATGCAGTCCAGGCTCCTCTAAATAGGAATGATGCTACACACTGTATTGCTATGTCATTACATATTACACATCAATTAATTTAATTAATAGAGTCTCCCTACTTATTCCCTCAGGTCAACCCATGATAGATAATCCCTCATTGAGACCCTCTTCCCAGGTGATTCTAAGTAGTATCAAGTTGACAATTAAAACTAATCATTACATTCTTCCTTCAAAGATTAGAGTTTTAACACATGGATTATTTGGGGACACAGACATCAAGCCTATCATCAAGTGAGGTATCAAAACACATAGAAACATCCTGTAACCCCTTTCCGAACACATTTCTGAAAACAACACATACCAAAAGCTATTTTACAATACCTGTGTGATGGATACTCGCACATCTTTCCAGAAACACCCATTTATGTGGAAAGCAATGGAATTGTTCCTGGGAATTTTCAAAAGTAACTGCGAAAGGAATTGACCTATTCCAAGGATTGTAAGGTTCGGTAGCAAGCATGAACCACATTGCTCTGCTAACTGAGAAAAGCTTTTTGGAGGGAAAGATTAGTGGTGGCATACAGAGTACTATTCACTAATATGTTGGTCATTCACGGCATGACATTTTCCCCAGCATGCTAGATACCATGCTACAGACTTAACAGACAATTGGAAGCCTTATACACTATGTAATGGCAGGTGTTCTTAGCTTTAGGAGTGAGCCAAGAGCAATTATATTGTTGGTGATGGGATCTTTTAAGCCAGTGTCTTAGTATGTAACAATGGTCCTAGCACTTCTATCTCCTCATATCCTTTGCTTAGTTGAGAGCGGTTCTTATGTTTCCAAGGCCAGCTTCAAGTCTGTTGTATAGCTGAGCATACCCTTGAACTTCTTATACCCCTATCTCTTCCTCCAAAATGCTAAGATTACAGATGTGAGTTACCATATACAGTTTATGGCATATGGAGATCAAACCCAGGACTTCATGCATATAAAGAAGGAATGCTACCTACTAAGTACATTCCTAGTCCTGCTTCAGCTGACTATTTGTACTGACGGATAGGAACCACCATGACCAGCCTGAGAGCATTTAATATCTGCTTTTGATCTTCCTGTTAGTGAATGCAACAACTACTGTGGAGAGGGATTCTGCCGACAGTGTGCTTCAAAAGGTCGCTCTTCTACCTCCACCAAAATAATGTCCAGAGTCTGACTGACACAAGCTGTGATTACTACCTTATATGGAAAAAAGGGAGTTAGCAAATGTGAGTAAGTTAATGATATTTAGAAGAAGGAGATTATACATAAGGGTCTCATGTATGTCAGTAGTCCTTGAAAGAGAGAAATGGGAGCTATGTAGTCATGGAGAGAAGGATTTGGAAGCGCTACTCTGTTGGCTTTGAAGATAGTGAATTGGTCACAAGCCAAAGGATCCAGGCATTACATAAAGGCTATAAATGTCAAGAGAATGTATTCTTCTCTAGAGCTTGTACAAGGGGCTCAGCACCAACAACACCTTGAATTTAGACTGATTGCAACAACAATAAAACAAAACCAGGAAACACATACTCTCCTGCCCCAATATCACGCACACCTGTATCTTTATAAACTAGTAAAACAATATAATTGCCCTTCAGAGAGCAATAAGCAGAAATAAGAGCAAAAGCCCCCATTCCCAGGCATTCTGCAGACAGAGCTTCGCTGTTCAACCGCATTTCAGTATCCTTCGATAAAATCAGTTTCATTGTACTTTTTTTTTTTCACTTGAGCTTCTGACTCTTCGTAACAATGGATCTCTGCTAACATAGTCAATGTGCAGGGTCCAGGAGAGGGGACCCAGTGATATATCAATGACCTTTGGGCAGTTTCTTTCGTCTTGATGATGCTTACTATGTCCAGACAGCTTCAGGAAATGTGCTTTCCAGTCAGAATTGTTCTTGGCAACAGTGAGGCTGCTCTGAGTGGTACAGATTGAATAAGCAATTCTACATCCCTGTTGCCATGACATGGGTGAGGTAGTTCAAGATCCTAAATTACTGTAATGTAAAATATTGATTATTAATCTCAAAATGCCTAGAGTCAAGTAAAAAACAAGTCTCAGTGTAAGAGGCTTTCTGTATTGGGTTGATTGAGGAAAGGAGACCCACCGTAACTGTGGATGGCTTCGTTCCATGGGTTGGGGTCATGGACTGGACAAAAATAGAGAAAAGTTGCCTAGAACCAAAATTTGTCTTTCTTTGCTTCACTATGTGAAGGAAAAGAAAGAGACAAATGGAAGATTAATAGTCAGCAGCCAGCTATGAGGTGCTGTGGAGGAAAGAGGAGAGTAAGTGATTTAAAAAGAGAAAATTCCCCCTGCACTTCCCCCTCCCTTCTCTATTTCCAGCCCTTCCCACCCACTCCTCCTCTGTTTACCTCCAGAAAAGCTTTTACACTTTCCAGCACCTTCCCCTAGTTTCCCAGCTCTAGGCTGGTAGGCTTTCACAGGTGGCCACAGTTCTTGTTGCCTTTCTAGTTCCACACTCAGTCATTCCTTGTGTAAATGTCTGTTGAGATAACTTGTATAGATATTTCACATTTGTTTTTTTGTTTTTGTTTGTTTGTTTGTTTTTTGCCTTTCTAGTTTCACACTTAATCATTCCTTGTGTTAAATGTCTGTTGAGGTAACTGGCCCTGATGTCAAGTGTCAAAGGATAAACAGAAGCCTCAGAGAAGGAGCATGGCTGAGGCCAGCATCTCTAGGAGCCCTGGCAGCTAGCTTTCACCACTAAGACTTCTGATTGTGTCCAAATGGACTGTGCTCCAGGTTGGTCACACTGCGTTCAGAAGTACTCATTCCTACCAACAATCTCTTTTCATGGTGCAGCAGAAAATAATGATGATTGGGCCATTCATAAGGATGCCCGGTGTCAAAGCCGATGACCCGAGATTGAACCATAAGATCAGATGATGGAAGTGGAGAACAAATTCCTGAAAGTTGTCCTTCGATTAGAGCATGAGAGATGTGGTCTGTGCACTCTCTGAGCCCCACAAGCAAATAAATCTGATAACAGTTTTAAAGAAAAATTGCATCTATGCAGCATGTTGGATTAAATAGAAGCAGCTTTTTTTTTTTCTACTGGTAGCTTATTGCCCCTGTCATGAGGGCTATGTTTGCCCTAGATCTGCCCAGAAGTTATAATCCCAGTTCCCGGGAGGATAATCCTGCAGGCTACATCTTCATTGATGAGATCTCAAGGTGGTCAGTGTTCTGTGAGATCTCAGATGGTTAGCCTTCTATGACACCCCTCTCTCTATCCTCTCTTATGTATGTGTGTACATGAGTGCGCATGCATGTGCGTGCACATTGTGTGCTTGTATGCATTGCATGTGTTTACTTGTGTGTATGGAGGCATATACATGCCACAGAGCCTGTGTGGAGGTCAGATGACACATCAAAGGAATAACCTGTCTCCTTCCACCAAGGGAGTTCTGTGGATTGAACTGAGGCAGTCAAGCTTGGTGGCAAGCATTTTTACCAGCTGAGCCACATGGTGGACCCTGGGTTGTAACTAAATAGTTAAATTTGGGGGTGGGGAGGATTGTATAGATCCTGTTTCAATATCAGAAAAGAAAAAAAGCATTTAAAAAGGCTGTAATGTTAGATCTTGATTTTAGAAAAAGAATAGAAGACAGACCCTTGCAAAAACAAAGACCTTGTGCCTGTTATCTACACAGTACATGAGAAAAAACAAAGGCTACTGTGCAGAATAAAGCTACTGTAGTAAGAACAGTGATGTTGAAAATAGTCACAAGTGACTTAGGAAGGAAATTCGCTGTGGTTCAGTGGGTAAGAGAGCTTGCTTGCTATGCAAGCAGGAGGGTCTGAGTTAGAATCCCAGAGCACATGTTGAAGTTGGGTGTAGAGAGCAGAGCATTGCTGGGGCTTCTTGGATGCCAGCCCAGCTCCAAGTTCAGGGAGAGGCCCTTCTCAAAGAAGTAAGACAGAGAATGACAGAGCAGGGCATCTAGTGTAACCTGTGGCCCTCCCTTCTCTTTGTTATTGTTACGTTTTATTTTGAGAGAGGGATATATATGCCACGGTGTCCTTGAACTCCTGGTCTTCCTTTCTCTGCCACCAAATACATGTGCCACCACACCTATTTTCTCCTCTTTATTCAGTCTGGGATCCCAGCCTGGGACCCACATTCCGGTGGGGAGGGGAGGTCCCTGCTCAGTTAACCCACTCTATAAACTGACTCAGAGACATGTCTGCAGAGAGATTCTAAATTCTGACAAGTTGAAGAGGAAGATGAACCAGGACGGCGCGCTACAAAGACACCAGATAAACAAAATTGGCCATGAGGAGTCAGCATCCCAGGACTGCCTCAGGTTAACTAGCCAGGTTTACTGTCTTTGGGCGGGGCTTAAACTTTGCATACTAAGAGAAATCCATTCCCTGCTTTAAAGGGAAGGGAAGGTAAAGAAGGAGAGTATCTTGTAAGCTCCACCAATTGCAGCCACAGTCATTTTATTTTGTTCAGAGAAGAAGCCTGGGAAATTGGATTTTGAGTGTTGAGGACACAGTTCAAAAGTTCCCAAACCCGGCATGCCCACTTTGCTGGGGAAGAATAATGGGGTCGGATCGCCGCGACTGCTGGAGAAGTCGCACTCTATTGAATTGCATCAACTTTAGACAACTGGATTTCAACTGTGACTGCAAAGCAGAACGCAGCAAATCTCGGGCCTGGCGAACTTTCCAGCCTCGCGGATCCTGACATATTCTCTCAGAAGCCCTTTACACCAAAGGCCTCCATCTCACTCTGCCTCCTTGCAATGAAATCGGATTTTAATACCAGTACAGGCTCAGGGGCTTGTATTTTCAGCCCACAGAACTGCAGCCTACGTGGCTGACACTCATTTCCAACAGCAAAAGGTGGGAGGGGGGCGTGTAAGAGAATAATCAGCAGGCAAGTGCTGTCTCTTGAAACTGAGTGTCAGCAGAGGAAATGGGGACCCGGGGGCCTCTGTAAATGGACAAACTGCTTCTGAGTGAATGAAGCCTGATTCGGGGCACACTGGGGTTTTCTTTGTTCCTTCATCTGTTTATTTTGATTAAAATTATATTTAGTGTGTGTGGGGGGGGTCACGGGCGGGGAGGGAGCAAGGGATGAAAGGAGGGAGAGAGGGAGGGAGCTCGTTCTCTCCTTCTACTCTTCCACTATGTGTATCCCTGGGATCAAGCTCAGATCATCAGGTTTGGCCACAAGCTTTACCCACTGAACTTTTTCACTGGTCTGTTTATTTTAATTTTTATTAATGGGAACTGAGCAGAGAATTTATTTGGGTTTCGCCTGCTCAAGCACCTTCAGGAAGTACCTTCAGGAAGACTGATTCCTGTGCTCTTTAGGTTGCAAAACCAAACAAACTCGGACTCTCAGGTTGGTATTGGCTGTGACCCCTTTGGAGTTGGTTTAGAAACTATCTGGAAGGAAAAAAAATGGGGAAATACTGGAGTTTACTGTTTAGGATTTACTGTTAACGTAGGTAAGAACTGTAGTATAGAAGGATGTTTCTATTCAGGACTTATAGGAGGGAAATTGATCTCTTTCTCTCCTAGAAGTACTCATGCACAGTAAATCCAGCAGCTAAGATGGGCTTTCACTAGTTTTCAGCTGGAAAAAAAAGCAGTATTTTTAACAGCCCTGAGTGCATGCTACATACCCAAAGGCATTTTATCTAGTGACCAATATTTTCCCATCCAGCTCACCCAAGGCAAACACGGTTTTACAATTTACTTCTGCAAGCTCAATTACTTTGGGGTCTCCATGTATGCCTTAGATGAACAAGTATTTCTCTTTCTGTGTCTTATCTCTTTCTGTGGCTTATCATTTTTGTGTAGTGCTCTCCAGATACATTTATGCTATTATAAATGGGAAGGTTTCCTTGTCCTTAAAACTGAACAACATTCCACTGTGTGTCGTGTATGTGCACATGTATGTGTGTAGCATGTGTTCTTTAGCCTTTCATCCAAGGATGGATGCTTTTGCTGTTTTCATGTTTTGAATATTGTGAATGATGCTGCAGAGAATATCTCTTTAAAACACCAATTTCAATGCTTTGAGTTCTATATTCACTACGGATTGAAAGTGTTACCCAAAGGTCATGTCCTGGAAACTTGATCCTCAGTAGAACAGTGCTGAGAAGTGCATCCTAATGAGGGGTGATTAGTTGTTAGGACTTAAGGTTCCGCTTTGTAACTCAGGCTGTCTTTGGGAAGAGATTAACATTATTATCTCAGGAGAAGTTTGGCTATAACAAGAGCAGGCTTGCTTCTCAGTCTCATTCAGCTCCCTTCTGCTCTCTTTTCTGTTACAGAAAGTAGGTCCAGGTATGGACCCCTCAACCATGGAGAGGGTCCTCCCTAGAATCGGACCCATCATCCTTGGAGAAGGTCCTACCCAGATGCAGACCTGTTAGCAAACTATAAGAAATCAAACTCTGAGCTGAGGAAATAGATTGGTGGATAAATTACTTGCCCTGCAAGCATGAGGAATGGTGTTCTCGCTCCCAGCACCCAGGAAAAGCTGGACACTGCAGAACACATCCGCTATTACAACAGTTCTGAAGAGAGATGGGAGGAAGACAAGAGCTCTCCAGAAACTTGCTAGGAGGCTGTCCTGGCATTCACTGATGGAACAATCCTATTTCAAGGTGAAAAGTGAGGAACAGTACCCAAGGATGCCTTGGCCCCCATGTACCCATTATGACACAAGTACACTCATACATACATAAACACACACACACACACACAGGTATCACGTTTGAAATTTTAAAAATGAAAGAGATTTGCATTCCTCATAATTCACACAATTTCAGCTTTTCTGACATAATGGCACAAAGCTGACCAAGGCTCTACTTAAAAGTGAAATCTTGTCTTTATTCTTTTTTTTATTATTAATTAATTTGATTATTCAATTTACATCTTGGTCATAGGCCCCTCCCTCTTCTCCTCCCAGTCCTACTCTCCCTTCCACATTCCCCTCCCTTATTCCTGAGAATAGGGGAGAACAGGGGAGCCCTCCTACCCACACCCCAGGTCATCTACTCACATGAGGACTGGGTTCATCTTCTTCCCTACTGAACTGGTAGGGCAGTCCCATCAAGGGGGAAGTGAACAAAACACAGGCAACATGGTCCATGTCAGAGATATCCCTTACTCCCCTTACTATTGGCCCCACACGAAGCCTAAGCTGCCCATCAGCTAGGCTTCATGGGCCCAGTCCATGCATGGTCCTTGGTTGGTGCTTCAGACTCCATAGGTCCCTCTGGACCCTGGTTAGTTGGCTCTGTTGTTCTTCTTATGGCGTTCTTGTCACCTCTCAGTCCTTTTTTCCTTCCCCCCTCTTTTCCACTAGATTCCCTCTGCATCACCCTATGTTTGGCTATGAGTCTCAGCATCTGTTTCAAACCTTTGCTGGTTGGAGCATTTCAGAGGACAACTCTGGTAGGCTCCTGTCTGCAAGCATATCAGAGTATTGGTAATAGTGATAGGGGATGGCTTTCTCCCATGGGGTGGGTCATAGGGTTGGACAGTCCCTCAATCTCTGTTCTATCTTTGTCCCTGCAGCTCTTGTAGGCAGAATAAGTTTTGGATCGAGGTTTTTGTGGATGGGTTGGTGTTCTCCTCCATCTACTAGGGGTCTGGTCAGTCTCCATGGCCCCTGCTACTAGGAGTCTTAGCTACAGTCCCCATCATGTCCTCCTAGAGGCCTCTTCTGACTTAGGTCTTCAGCTTGTCACAGATGCCTCCACCCACCATTTCTCTCTTCTCTGCAGGGCTTCTGCCCTCCCATCCCTGTTCTCCCCAGGTCTGATCTCCAGCCTTATTTCTCTGAGCTCTTCCTCTTCCACCTTGTTCCCAATCTTCAACCACTAACTCTGTCTATTCTATTTCCTCTTCTGAGGGGGATTTACACATCCTCCCTTTTCCTAGTATTTTTGGGAGACCCCACTACCAGAGTGCAAGAATGTACCAAAGTTTTCTTTTTGCCTACGACTGTGTTGATACTTACTATTGCTTTGTCATCTGTTTGTCTGTTTGGTTAATTAGTTTGGACAGAGGTCACACTTTATCAGCCATGTCGACCTTGCCCTTTGCTCCCCTGCTTCACTCTATCCCATCCCAGTGCTGGCAGTATACATAAGTGCTACTGTGCCTGCTTCATCACTTCTTGTTCTGATGGTGGCTATGCCATACGGTGTCATATTGGCTTTCATGGCTCTGGTGAGATGGTCTGACATCTGCATAGTCACTGTCCACTCTTATTTGTTTTCTTTGAACACGTCTAAACAGGTACTTTGCCCCAGGACTTCTATGTCTGCAGTTACCTTTCTGTGACTCTTAGCTTGCAGAGTCTTGACAGCAAATTGAGGGCAACCATTACACTTGCTCTGGTCAGCATATACACTGTTCCTGCAATATGTAATGTAGGCCTGACATGTAGCAAGACACTATCAAATATAAATTGGGTAAGATAACTCAAGGCAGCCTAAAGTGAGGGTAGAAGGCTACTTAGCCTACAGTCACATGGAACTAAGGAGGCAGCACACACTTAAGCTGCAGGGTCTGAATACTCCCCTGATCCCTTACATTATATGCCACAGATTTGCTAAATGACTAAGAGGATGACAGCTTACTATTTGGTGAACAGAAAACCTTAAGGAAGAATGAAAACTCACCAGTGTGTCTTCTGATTCTGAAATAACCAACGGTTTCCATTTATTTTATCATTTTTTAAAAACTTTGAACTGCGTTACTTGTTTGAGGGAGTGGACGTGTTTAGAGGTCTCAAGATGACAAGGACCACATCATTTAACCAATGAGACATCGCATTACTTTTCCCTTTTAAAATTCTCTCTCTCTCTCTTTGTATGTGTATGTGTGTGTGTGTATGTGTGTGCGTGTGTACTTGCAGGTGTTCATGTGGAAGTCAGAGGATACCCTCAGGCATCAGCTCTCACTTCCCTTCTTGTTTGAGATGGTGCTTCTGTTGTTTGACTGCACACAGATCAAACTACTCAGGACTTGGTTTCCCAGCATTTTTCTGCCTTGACCTCCCATCATGCTGTAGGAACACCATGGTTACAGATGTGTGCTACAGTATCCAACCTTTACAGAAGCCCTGGGGATTTGAACTAGGGTCCTTACTCTTGCACAGGAAGTTATTTCTATCCAATGATTCCTTTCCCATGCCCAACTGTTTTTATTTTTAACCCATTTGCTTGTCATGGCTGCACTCAGAAACTAATACAGACTTTTCCAAATGAATTGTGTTCCTCTCTTTCAGGTTCAGACACTACAGAAGGATTAAAAGTATGTCATTTCCATAATCTCTTAGAGAGCCGTTCAGATAATTTCAACATTAAAGGCCTTGACTCTCTCCAGTTATTACGTTGGTGTCAATAGGAAAAGGTGAAAGTTGTTATTTTTTCTTTTTTTCACATCAAAGTTTTCTGTTTCTGAAGCAGCATTCAGCCAGAGCCATAGGATGTAATTAGAGGTGACAGGTTTCTCTCCTGAAAGGATTGCCATCCCATCTGATGTCAGTGGCTCCTGGGCACTGCATTCTACTCCGTCTTCCCTACCCCCACCTCACCTTACCTTTATCAGAGTTCTGGGCTCAATAGATATATAAAGAAGTTAAGACTGCGTTTGATCTTTTGCTCTTTTCTTAAATAAAAGTTTTCTTTGTTCCTAGAACAGAGAGAGGCTGCAATAGTGAGAGAGGGAGAAACAGACAATAGAATTTTCAGCAATATTGTGCTAGCCAAGGTGTCAGGGACCATTCTGGGGGAAGTTTGAAGATTCAGTGTTTGCTATTATCTGTCACCCTCTTTGAAAGACTCTGTTCTGAGACAGAATCTCTCTTGAAACTGATTTCGTTGATGACTAGAGCCTCTTGACAAGGTCTAAGCAGCTAGGACAGTTACAGTCCCTTGTTGGAAGAGGAAAACAACCCAACCGGCAAGGGAAGGGGAAGCAAAGGCAAACTTGGAATGAAGAGGCAGAAATTGGTTCACTGTATTTCTTCTTGTTTATCTATGGAGGTCTATCTATGACTTACACTGTGACAGAGATGGAGCATGATAACAAGGATTGGGGAACAGTGACAGGGATGAAGGGTGGGGATGAGGATAGAAATGAAGATCTAATGTCAGTTTTTTTATTCCTTCCCTTCTTTCTTTCTTTCTTTCTTTCTTTCTTTCTTTCTTTCTTTCTTTCTTTCTTTCTTTCTTTCTTCCTCCCTTCCTTCCTTCCTTCTTTATTTGAGCCAGGTCCTCACTGGATAACTTAAGGTAACCTTGAACTACTAGTCCTTGAGCCCCTGCTCCAAGTGCTAGGATTACAAACAGGATATGTCACAAGGTTCAAAGACAGCTTTTAAATCTGTCTTCCTCCTCCCCCTCGTTCTTCTCCCCTCCTCTTCCTGCTGTTCTTCCTCTTCCTCTTCTTCTCCCTCCTCCTCCTTTCCTTCTTCTTCTTTTTCTTCTTCTTCTTCTTCTGTTTCTTCTTCTTTATCATATTGATCTTTTTCCTCTTCTTCTTGAGCCAAGAATAGAAAGGAACAGGAGTCTTCTCTGGGTTAAAGTGGTAGTAGAGCTCCAGGGAATGAAGCTGGCAAAGCCTAGGTTTACCGAGGCTCTGGCACTGTAACTGGCTCCACTGCCCATTTCTAATACCTTAATTCAAGGGACAGTAATGATGAAAAGGGGAGAGGGGTCATTCATTCAATGTGGCCACATAGAGAAGAAGGATCATAAAGTGTTTCAGCTACCCCAGTCATTTTGAAATACTGACATGACCCTTGGGTTTAAACAGAGAAATAAGAGTTGAAGCAATGGTGAGGTGATGTGCCTAGTCAAATAGCCCAGTTCAAAGTGTTTTCTTTTTTTAATTTAATGTATTTATTTGCTTATTTACTCAAGTATGGTGTACCTATCGCAGACTCTGTTAGAGGTTAGAGAACACCTGTATGTGTCACATGTCTCCTTCCACCATTTGGGTCTTGGGGATTAAGCTTAGGTCCTTCAGTTAGGCAGTAGGTACCTCTACCACTGAACCACATTGGCTTTTCAAGGTGTCTTTTTTAAATCATTGCATCACTGCTGGCACTACAGGGCTGTGTGAGGTGTCTGTATTACTTGGGGGGAGGGGAGACCAATCTCATTCCAGAACACAGCCTTATCCCCATGAGAAGGGGTCCATGTCTCAGGTTCTGCTGTTCTTGGAAGGTGTCTGCACTTTTGGGATGCTGACTCACCTCTGTGTATTCATTGGGTGAGAAGGGCTAAACTGACATTCTTGAGTGATTAGCACCTATAAACGGTAGCATATGAGCCAAAGAGGAGGAGGCAGATAAAAGATAAAAGCAGACATGTCAAGCTTTTCTTCTGTCTTTGGTTACCTGTGGGCTCATATGAAGAGCCAGTGTGTTTAAGTAAAAATAACCTCTAAGTATCACTTTTAGCACACAATTTGAGAATGATTAGAGTTAAAACAAGATAAGATATGCCCTGTAGTCAAGCCAATAACTAAACATCTTTGCAGAAAAATATGCCCCTTATCTAACTCCTGTTAAATACATAAAAATGCTTAAGTTGTATTGGCTCCAAGCATTCCTTCATTGGTCTGGTAGGCAAGAATTGAAACTGTCCATGGAGATCCTGGCCACTGTATTCTTTGTAGTGCACAATTTAAGCCATCCTCTGGTGGTACCTGTGCCATCCCAGTTACTTGGAAAGCTGACCCAGGTGATCCTTAGTTCAAGCCCTACCTACCTGGGCTACCAAGTGAGTTTAAGACACAGCCTCATTTTTTGTTGTTGTTGTTTTAATGTACAAGGAGGGCTAAGGATGTAACTCAGGGTTTGCTTCTCATGATCCTGGGATTAATGCAAAGATATTTCATTAATTTATATTTGTACTGACGTAGGGATTGGAAGCAGGGTCTCATACATGCTAGGCCAATAATCAGCTGAGCTACATCCCCAGTGCCCTTTCTGCTTTCTGGTTTTAAGACAGGGTGTCATTAAGTTGTCTAGATGTCCTTGTACTTATTTTATAAACTAGACAGACTCAAGAGTAGCTAGGATAATAATCAAGCGGCAGAAGGTCTGGCTAGGATTGTGTTTATTTGTTTGTCTACATGTTCATTTGTATGTTTGTGTGAGTTTGTGTGTGTACATGTGTGCATGCATGTGCATGTAGAGGCTGGATGTCAACTTCACATGTCTTTCTATCTTATTTTGTTTCTCTCACTGGCCAGAAGCTCACCAATTTGGCTCAGATGGCCAGCTCGAGAAAACCAGATATTTGCCTGTCTCTACCTCCCCACTTCTGGGATTACAGAAATGTAGCTCTTGCCTGGCTTTCACATGGGTGCTTTGTTAAACACAGGGATTGAACTCAGGGCCTCATGCTTATGTGCAAGGCAAGCACTTCACCCACTGAGCTATCTCCTCAAACTTCCCTCACTTTGACTCTTCATCTTTAAAAGTGAAGATACAGTCAACTTGCTGGCCTCAAATCTCTGCTCCCAGTTTTGTAAGAAAGCTTTTGAAGATAACATATGGCATTTTAAGCCATATAGACAAGCAGAGAAATAATGGGGACATGAGAAGGAAAAGAAAAGGAGCCCATCACCCAATAGTGGGAACAAAATCCCTCATTGCCTGCGAAAGTAGCAACTCCAGAGTGAATAACAACATTCACTATAAAGGCAAAGGCTGCTCACCTTTTCTACATGTAGATGTTTTATGCTAATGTATCAATGGGCCAGGCAAGAGAATTCAGTGTTTAAGACCATGGCAGGGTTCCATTCTCTTCCCTAGACACTGCCCGAAAACCTCAAACAGAATTTAACTTTGTTCACAGTAAGGACAGCCACCTGCTTGAATCCCATGAGCTAGACTTGCCTCTCAGGATCCACACAGGAACAATGACAACATAGTAACTTCAAACCCTACTCAGATCCCTGTATGACTGTTATGAAACCATGAGCTACAACTGACCTTTGGGAAGTCCATCACCAGATAGCTTTTCAGCTGTGCTCTGCTTTATTCTGAATGAAGCTTTTCCTCCTGCATCTTGGGCTTAAGATTTAAGTAAATATCTTTATTATAATATCCAACTTTCATAAACCAGCTAGTCATGAAAGTCTTTTCAGCATCAAAGTCTTGATCCCTGGTTTGGCCTGAACTGATATCCCTAAAATTGAAGGGGGACATCTCAGGTTTCTGAGAGTGACACTGAAGAGCTGTGCCTCCCTTACCTATACCACCGATGCTAGCAACTGGAAACTTTCTACATTGCCTATCCCCTCTGCACCAAGCCACTGCAAATATAAGCCCATGTTTGAGAAAGCCTCCAGACCAGGCAGGTGAAACTGGGTTCCATGACTTTCTCTTGAAAGAGTCATCTACCAAAGTACAGACATGAGACCTGAAGAACAAATAAGTGTGTTATTTGGTCCAGATGACTTGTCTGATGGAGAAAGCAGAGTATTGAAATCACCTACTACTAGTAGGTTGATGTTAAACTCTGTCTTTATATTCACATAAATGCAAATAACATTTTACAGGCTGAATAGGCTGTATTTATGTATTTAGTAATTACACACATACATGTAAATATGCATATATCATATACATATATGTATGTCATAGCAAATAATACAAAAATAAGCAAGGGGTATGTAGGAGGGTGGAGAAAGGAGGGGAAGTTATATAATTATATTGTAATCTCAAAAAAGAAAATTAATAACATAAAAAGAATGAGTAAGTATAAAAGTGAACTCAAAAGCTTGGATTCTGGATTTGATCTGAGCAGCAGATCTGATCCACCTTCCTCAGCTGTGCACCTCTGCCCTCATTTATAGGAATGTGTAACCAACTAAGTCCAAATGGGTTTTCATTTTACTACTTTTCTGTCTTTCTTTTCTTTTTTTCCCCTGCCACCTTAATTCAATTAGTCAGCAGAAAAAAAAAGACAAAGGAAAGCAAATATATAGCTTTAAGGTCAATTACAGTCAGGGGTCAGGAGGATGAGGGAGGGAAGAATAAAGAGCCTATGATCCTACCTTTGGTGAGTTCACCCCTGTTTGATTGGAATATTAATTTTCTGAGTGATTATTGATACTCCAAGTTAACACGGGCAGTCGATGGTCTTATGTCTCATGGTGCTGCTGTCCTGAGAAACACACTTCCTTAAAGAACAGCTCTACTTTTCAGCTGACAGGTTCTGCCCAGGAAAACACTCTCTGAAGGGTTGAGGGTACAAAACCACCTGCTCTGTAGATCACATGATCTGAATTTCTGCACCACACCAACACAGTGTGAACAAATAGGGGCCACAAGATGATAAAGTCTCCTGTGCAGCTTCTGGGAGACACTAGGAATGGACTGTCCTTTTCATGAAGTGACTTTTTAGAAGAGTCATTCACACCATGGACAGACAGCATGGTGAGGTTCTGAGGATACAGGGTCCTCTTTCTATAGGTTTCAGAGGCAAACGGATGGTTTCAGGTCACATGCTTCATAGAACATCCTTCCAGTTAAGCTCTCTGTGATTCTCTGGAGGCAGACAGAAGGAACAGAGGGCCATGAATTGGAAGGAACAGAGGTGACCTGGGGCTTTTAGTTTCCTTCCTCGAAGGAAGAATTTGCACAAGGGGAAAGATTTGTATGATCTGAAGAGAAACCAGAGTATTACTGGTTTTCTTATGGGACCCCTAACAGTGGGAACAGGAGTTATCTCTGACTCTGTTGCCTGCTTTGGGGACCCCTTCCTCATACTGGGTTACCTCATCTAGCCTTAATAGGAGAAGTGCCTAGTCTTACTGCAACTTGATAAGCCATTGCTGGTTGATATCTATGAGAGGCCTTTTCTGAAGAGAAACAAAGAAGGAGTAGATTCGGGGGGGGGTCACTGGCAGAAGAGGTGGGAAGGGAAACTTCAGTCAAGGTTTAAATAAGTAAGTAAGTAAGTAAATAAATAAATAAATAAATGAAATGGATGTCATTCTTCTAGAATCCTGGCACCTGGGGAGTCTGTTGAGTGATTGGATTCATAAGCAGGTAGGTGGCCTTCCACGGAATTGTGGACTCATTTATGAGAGCAAAGGTAGAGAACCCTCAGATGGGCAATGGCTGGTATGAGATCTAACATTTGCTCATAAACACGAGCATTGACTGTTCATAAATAAGTCCTCTTGTTATTTGCTCTCTCCCCACATCCAATTTAAAAATGAAATAATTTTTCAAAATAGAGAATCGAAAACTATAAAGATAGTTACAAGGAAGTGGTCTTTTATTTTTCAAAAGTTTCTTTTAAAAAGATTTGTTTTATTTGTGAGCATGTGTTGGGGGAGCATATGAGTGCAGAGGCCTGTCCTAGCCAAAAGAGGGTATAGAGTCTCTGGGCCTGGAATCACAGGTGGGTAAGTGATCTAAATTGAATTGCAGGAACTGGACTGGGTGGTCTGCAAGAGCAGTAAGGACTCTTAACTACTGAGCCATCTCTCCAGCCCTCAAATAGCTTCTAACAGTGATTCACATCTGGTTTTCATAAGCAAAGATGCCAGGTGTAAGACATCTTGTGAACAATCACCTCTGGCCAATGGAGTGGAATATGGCACATTATCAAGAATAAATGAGACAAATATTCCAATTAGGGCCTCATCCTACTTCTTTCTATCTTCTGCCAAGTGTTTGTCTCAATCATTCAAGCGACAAATCACTCCACACTCATGAAGTGCTGCTGAGTGGGCACACTCTACTAGAAAAAGATCCTTGATTTTATTTCCCTTGGAGGCTGGGAAAATGAGGTGTCTGGAGTAGCTGTGTCTACTGTGTCAATTAGATGGGGAGGGTCCAGAAGATCCTATCCCTGATGGAGAAAAGTCAGATGATAGTAATATGTCTTCAAAGCTATAAAAAGAGTGATTTGATTTTATTTACTGGAGATCATTTTTTTTTTTTACACCTGGGCAACCAAGCCTGGAAACCTGAGCTTGGACCTCTGAGACCACATGGGAGAATAAGAAAAACAAGCCCTCTCAGTTCTGACCTCCACATGTGTGCTGTGGTATGTGTACACCTACACAGGCATGCACAGCAAATAAATGCATGTGAATATACATAGATAAACTGTGGCATATCAGTGAAAGAGACTAAGAAAGCAAAATAAAGTCATATTTAAAAAGAATGCTGGGTAACGTGGGAGAAGATAAACACAGTAAAATAAAAATAGGAACTGCATTCTTAGAGGAGCCACCAGTGACTGCATTCCCAGCCCCCATGTATCAGGCACTGGATTATACAGTTTGTCTGCATCACAGCCTTTAGTTTACCGCCAAGGATTGCATTACACAGTGTGTCTGCATCCCGCCATGGACCAGTACTGTGTTACACAGTGTCTTGGGAGGCAGGTATAATTTCCCACAGTAAGAAAACTGGCCTCGGATCATCTCCCAGAAGATGGTGGTGCTGGGACTCATATCAGACCCCTTTGACTCCGGATCTGCAGTGGTTTCAACCAGATGCCACTGTCCATTTTCACTTTGAAAGAATCTAATACGACAAATAGACAAATAGGAAGAAGGTAAGAGTGGAGGCTCCTTCCAGGTAGAAGGTTAAGAAGGATGATAACATTAAAACTGTTCTTTATTTTGTGTACAGTGATGCAATCTACAGATTAAATAACACTATGATAGAATGATTTGATATGGATTTGAACAGAAGGGACGATTTTTTTTTTCATTTTACAGATTTTCTGTGGCTTTCCTAATTCTCTAAAGTCCGTTCCTGCATGGAACTAACAATTCAGACCCAACTGAAAACAGAATCAGAATCTTATTTTTGTATGTTTATATTTTTTGGTACTGGAGAGTGACCTCAAGATGGAAAGCTCAAGGCCATCCTTAGTGATATGGGAGCTCCAGGCCAGCCCGG
>CM053757.1:14121444-14147317 GCA_028658305.1 Pachyuromys duprasi | reverse complement strand
GTAATGCTATTTCCAATTTTCTTAGAAAGTGCCTGATGATGCAGACTTGCCATGCCACTGAGGAAGAGGATCCAGTCAGTCCTGATGAGACTTAACAAGCTATGGGCAGATGGTAGTAGTGGAGAACTTCCCCTTTCAGTGGACTAGGGGAAGGGGCTGGGAGAAGATGAGGAAGGGTGAGATTGGGAGAGTTGAAGGAGGGGGCTTCCATTGGAATGTATAATGAATAAAATGTGAAGAAAAAATTAAAATTAAAAAAGAATTATGAGAATTATCAAGTAAGACTTACATTTACAATGTCCAGTCCATTTGTATTGGCAATCATGGGGAAAGTATTCCATTATCTATCCTATTCTGGTGAGTCCTAAGTTCTGTATCTAAACCACTTTCTTATCATATTTTATACTTATCAACCTAAAAGCAGCTATCTAGACCTTAAAATATATTTCTAGACATAAATCATCATTTTTAGCTTACTTTTAGTAAAACTATGACTACCTACTCTTCAACATCATCAGAGACCTTAGAAGGAAATAATATTAGCTAAATATATAGGAAGCATGGAGCAAACAGCTTCCAGAACTATAAAAACGACAGATTCAGCTGGCTGCTGGACAGTCACTAGAGGTTGCTCTGTGTTACTTGGGCAGCCAATCTTCAGCCTACTGGCCTAGACTGTCTGAGAGGCTTATCTTTGAAACGGGGATTTGGAAGGACTGACCACTTAGTCCCTGCAATGTTGGACTATCAAAGTCCCAGTGTCCTGCTTGTTCACAGTTTGCTTCAACAGCCTCCTAAAGCATTTTAAGAACGGGTTTTTGTTTTTGTTTCTGTTTTTCCTCCAGTGGCTATTTTGCCACATTTTCTCTTTGATGCCCATCATTTTCTCTGAAGTAGATTAAAGGTGTTGCCACTTAACCTTGAAAACCTATCTAAGAGACTAAATAAAGCTTATTTCAGTAATTAATTAAGCTAGTATCTAACAAGACTATACATATGTTTGTTACTAACAACTAATTTACCTCTCTAATCATCCTAAAGAATTTGCAATTGTTAGCTTTCATAAGACTAGAATTTTACACCACATTTTCAAATGAGTTGCATATGTACAATATATCAAGCAAAAGTTGATCAAAATAACCTTAAATTTCTATCAATATACAATAAATGGGTTGGATATTTATAATACATTAAGCAAAAATTGATTAAAATAATCTTAAATTTCTATCAATATATAGTAAATGAGTTGCATATGTACAATACATTAAGCAAATGTTGATCAAAATAATCTTGAATTTCTATCTATACACAATAATCCATACCAATACATAATATTTGACACAAATGGATTCAATAATCTACCTTTTATTCTATAATCACATACTCCCCCCCCCCTTTAAAAAATCATTCACCTTTTCCCTCCTTTCCCTAACAGTATCTAAGAGAGGAAGATAAGAGAAAAACATAGATGGGAAAAAGAAAGAGATCCTTGTTTTCAACCTTTACATTTTTTTTTCTTACCATGACCAATCCATAACCCATCAAACAACCAACAACATTCACCCCACCTCTTGGGAATGGAGGCATCATATTCTTAAAATTATTTTTTATTGTCTAGGGGAAAAGCATGTTTTGGGTATTCTTAATTCCCATTCAGAAAGGAAAAGAGGATGGACATTGGAGGAGGGAGAAAACAGGGAATAGGAAAGGAGCAGCCTGCTACAGAGGGCCTCTGGAAGGCTCTAACCTGAAGGGTATTGAGGCAGATGCTGAGACTCATAGCCAAACTTTGGACAGAGTGCAGGGAATCTTATGAAAGAAGTGGGAGATAATAAGACCTGGAGAGGACAGGAGCTCCACAAGGAGAGCAACAGATCCAAAAAGTCTGGGCACAGGGATCTTTTCTGAGACTGATACTCCAGCCAAGGACCACTCATGGAGATGGCCTGGAACCCCTACACAGATGTAGTCCATGGCAGCTCAGTGTCCAAGTGGGTTCCAGAGTAATGGGGACAGGGACTGCCTCTGACAGGAACTGATTGGCCTTCTCTTTGATCACCTCCCCGTGAGCAGGGAGCAGCCTTACCAGGCCACAGAGGAAGACAATGCAGCCACTCTTGATGAGACCTGATAGACTAGAATCCAATAAAGAAGGGGAGGAGGACCTCCTTCATCAGTGGACTGGGGAAGGGGCACAGATAGAGAAGAGGAAGGGTGAGTGGGATTGGGAAGGGAGGAGGGAGGGAGCTACAGGGGGGATACAAAGTGAATAAACTGTAATTAACAAAAATAAAAATAATTTAAAAAGAAAAAATTAGGATATTGGACCAGCACCGGAAAAGCTAGCTCTATCTTTTCCTGTCTAGTCTATGTAATTTTTGTCCAGTCTCTTTGCTTTCTGTGTAATCTGCATGTTTTCTGTTCAGTCTCTGTGGTATTGATCATTTGGGCTAACACTTTTGAAGTTTACCTGGGTGTAGATTCTTGAGTAAACAGTAACGGAGTCAGTCTGTGTGGCAATCACCTCAGCTACTTGATTTCTCTTCATTGTTATCTGGTCTTTTGCTCCAAAAATAAATAAGCTTTTAAAAGCAATATTGTAGGTATATTTTGAATCATGAGGACCAGGTAGCCAATAAGAATCATTTTCCATGTGAAGACACTCAAGTCTCAGCTAATAGGAGGTCTTTCCTGGCCAAATCTAATCTTTTTAAGTTTTGTTGGTAACCAGATTTTTTTTTCATTTCCTGTATCTACATAAGCAGGACTATGTCCCCATCTCAAAACTATTACAGGTTTCCATTCTGCTGTCAACATCTCTTTATAGTAAATGGGTTGACTTAGTTCTACACATTTTTTCCTATAATCCAGGGTCTCTCTGAGGTATTGTTATTCTTTTTTCACCAACATTAAGAAAATGTAGAGTTAACAAAGTGTTGTTTAGCCTGTCCCTGGGGGTCTTGACTTTCTCTTTTTGTTTAATAAGCATCTCTTTAAAGAACGATTGGCTCTTTTTACTAATGCCTGTCTTGTAGGATTGGGTGGTATATGCTTTATATTATAACATTCATAGAATTACTTCATCTTACTGCATAAATATGCAAGAGCATTATCAATTTTAGTTGTGCGGGTATCTCCATAACTGCCATTATTTTCAACAAATGTGTAATGACACAATCAGCCTTTTCTGAACTTAAAGCAGTTGCCCATTGGAACTCTGAATATGAATCTATGCTATGGTGTAAATACCTTTGTTTTCCAAATTTTGCACGGTGAAACACATCTGTCTGCCAGATTTCATTTCTTTTGGTACCTCTACCATTATTTCCAGCAGGTAATAGAGTTTGGTTACACAGAGAACATGTAGGATATTTTTAAAATTATAATTTTTTTGGCTTGTTGCAAAGTGATAGAATTTTTTTAAACCTTTACTATTAACATGCTGTTTTCATGAAAATTTGAGTCTTCTAACACATTTCTTATTAGTAATTGGTCAATTTCCTTATTTCCTTGTGCCAATGGACCTGAAAAAGCTATATGAGACAAAATATTAGTAATAAATAATGGATAGTTTCTATTTCTGATGGCCTGTTGCAGTTGCATAAATAAAAAAGTCAATTCTGAGTTTTCAGGAATAAATTCACAACCTTTTCTGTATGTTAAGAGTCAGTAATTATATTAAGAGATTCAGAAAAGTATAATAATACCATAAGGATTGTATATAATTCTGATATTTGAACTGAGGTATATGGGCATTTGATCACCTTGCTTATTTTGTCTGACTTATATCCTGCCATTCCCGTCTTATTTGCATCAGAATAGAGTGTAGGTGTCTCAGGAATTGGTGTTACCTTCAAATACATGGAAGAATCCAATTACTTCTTTTTATAAAGTGTATACATTTGCTTTTAGGATATTTGTTATTATTTTCTCCCAAATAGTTACTGCAACTTTTGACAGTCTTCATTGGTTACCCACAATGACATTATCTCAGTATTAGTATGAGGCACTGCAAGTTCAGCCGGGTCCATTCCTGACAATTGACGTGGTCTCGGTCTACCTTTTTTTAATTAATTCAAAAATCCTTTGTATATACGCCTTTAATTTTTTACTTTGTTTATGTGCTAAGAAAATCTTTTCCATTATGCCGTCTTCACTTTGCATAATGAGCCCAGTAGAAAAATGAGTAGAAGGCAAAATGACCAAAATACAAGCAAGTTTAGGATCAATTCAAGCCACATATGCATCTTGGAGTCTTTGTTCTACCAGAATTAACTCTTTTTCTGCTTAAGCTACTAGACATCTTGGACTGTTTAAATCTGATTCTCCTTGTAATGTTTGAAACAAATTACTTAACTCATAAGTACTTAATCAAATTGTAGGCCTCAGCCAGTTACTGTCTCCCAATAATTTTAAAAAATCATTAAGAGTTCTCAGTTGTTGCAATTTGTCACTATAGATCTGTATGTTTTGTGGTCGAATATTTTGTTTACTTATTTTATAACCCAAATAGCTAAGTGAATCTCCTTTTTGTATTTTTTTTTCTGCAGCAATCTGTAATCACCAGCATGGCAGAATTCTTTGTGTTTACTAAACATTTTTTCTCAAGTATCTGCATTACAATTAGCCAACAAAATATCATCAGTGTAATGGTAAATGATAGATTGAGAGAATTGCTTACAAAATATTTCTTCTAATAGTTGTCACATAAAATATTGACATAAAGTTGGACTATTTAATATTCCCTGTGGCAACACTCTCCAGTGGTATCTCTTTATTGGACCACTATTGTTCATAGTAGCTACTGAGAAAGCAAATCTTTCCCCATTCTGCACATGCATGGGTATAGTGAAAAAGCAATCCTTTAAATAAATTATTATTATAGGCCAAGATCTAGATAACAAGAAAGATAAAGGAATTTCAAGTTGTAAAAATCCCATTGGTTGAATGACTCTATTCACTGTTCTTAAATCCATTTTCATCCTCCATTTTCCTGATTTCTTTTTGAAAACAAACACAGGGAATTCTTTGTGCTAGTAGATTCTTCTATATACTGAGCCTCCAGCTGCTTTTGTACCAGTTGATTAAGTATCTGTGATTTTGTTATTTTCTTATGGGCCACTACTCTTGCCAAACAGAACTATTTGGTAGTCATTTTAGGGGTAGGGTTGTTTTAGTCATTTTAACAGTGATTCCCCTGATAAATTTGGAAACTCAATCCCTGTGATGTCCGGTAGTTGGACAGTAGGCACAGCTTCTGATTGATCTTCATTACACATATCAATAGTTTTCCCAGGAGCAACTCTCATTTCACCCCTAATTTCATCATTTTCTGTCTCTGGGCTTGCATGAATATTAATTTGAGTACCTGATTATTGTAAAAGATCTCTTCCCCGTAAATTTATGGGTATGTCAGCCACATTGGGTATCAATTTCCCTGTTTGCCCTTCTGGTCCAACACTTTTAATCCACTTTATACTTTTTCTTATTTGAGATAATTTACCAATTCTTATAAACTGTGTATAAACCTTCTAAAGTGGCCATTTTGGGTTCCAAGACTTTTGGGAAAGAGTACCAATATCAGCTCCTGTATTTACCAAACCTTGTATTTCAACACTACTCATTTGTACCATTAATTGGAGCTCTCTGATCATTAATCACTGTTTGCCAGGACACACTGTTTCCCGTATTCCCAAATGCCCATTTTTTTTCTACTGGAGGGACTTTACCCTTGAGGTAGGGAAAGAGTAACAGCTGAGTAATTCTATCTCCTGCATTGATTTGTATTTCCTTTCTTTTATTTTTTACATATGCATGATTTTAATTTCTTCCTTGTAATCCTCATCTATAATACATGGAAGCACAATAAATCCTTTAGAAGTTAATACACTTCTTCCCAAGATCATCCCTACTGTCCCTTAAGGCAAAAGGATCATAAACACCAGGGGGTAATTTGCAATATTCAAGTCTTGGGGATAGGATAAGAGGTTTATCTATAGCCACATCCAAAGCTGCACTACCTTCAGTAGTGTGCATCAAATCTGAGATTCTTTGTTTTGGTTTTCCTGCTTGGCTGTTACCTCTGGCTGTCCAATGGAAGACTGCTCATATTGTTTGCTGTGCGGCCTCAAACTGACAGGCCCCTCCATTCATTTCCAGGTGGCAAGAGTTACCTTGTATGTCTTTCCTGGAATGGCAATCCTTAGACCAATGCTTTCTTTTGCCAAGCAACTATGAAATCCTGGGAGCAGTTGTATTCCATTGCAGCCAGAATCTGCTTATTTCCATCTACAATTAAATGTACCATATTCTTCAGAGTTCAATCTTCTCCTATATTGAGGTCTAAAGCATTTAACCTTATAGGTTTTTTGTTGTCGTTTTGTTTTGTTTTTGTAAATGGCCAAATCCACTGTAATTAAAGCACTGTGCATTTTGATTTCTGAGACTTCTAGCTATGATATTGGCATGATGCTTCTGAGAGCCAATATCAGTTGTCTCTCTTATTCATTCATCTATTGGGGTTGTTCATGCTTTCAATGATCTAAGTGCTCTCTGGCATTCAGTATTTGCATTCTCATACACCAAGATCAGTATCAATGCTTGTCTGGTCTCAGGGTCTGTTATGGTTCTATTTACAGCTGAACCCAATCTTTGTAAGAATTAAGTGAAGGCATCTGCCTTGAACTACTTTAGTAAAAGAGGTGAATGTTTTTCCAGTCTCCTCAACCATTTCCCACACTCATAAAGCTGCAACATAACATTGTTCAATTACAACATCATCAGATTGGATTTGTTCTCATAAATCAGCATAATGCCCTTCACCAAGCAATTGATCTTTAACAACATTTATTTCCCCTGCTATATTCCATTATTCTATTTTTGTGGCTTCATTTCTCCACCACAATAACCATTGTAACTACTGACCAGTTTCTAATAGAGCTGACACCAATCCCTTCCAATCCTGGGGAATAAGTCTATTTTTGGTAGCCCAGTTATTTAACATTTGCTTAAAGAAATATGAATGTATCCCATACTTTACAATAAACTCTTTAAAATGCTTTATATCTAGCGTTTCTCCTGGACGCCATGTCCTCTCATGAGAAGCCTCCCCACCAGCAGGAGCAGGCAGATGCTGCACAAACACTGGGAGAGCTGATGGTGCTTGCGCAGCCCCAAACGACTCCTCTGGGGGTGCACTTGGCTTGACAGTAACTCATTTTCCCTATCTGCCTCCTGCTCTTCCCAGTCTCTTGCCTCATGCAGGTGCTCTGGGCACCTGGCAGCAAAAGTGCCTGGGGCAGGGCAGGGTGGCAATCTGTCTTCCAGCCTAGTTTGCTTTCCTTTTTTATCCTGCAGGAAATGTCTGCTCTCAGACACCAGGCCTCAACTCTATGATTTTCCTTCCACTGGCACTTTTTGTTTTCCAAGCACTTCAACCTCTACTTGCAAATGCTCTAGGTACATAGCCAATTCTGCATTTTTCTTTTTCTAACACAAGATAATTGAGTGAATCTTCTGGGTTTTCAGCTTTCCTCCCAACCTTTTTCAAAATGGAACACATAAAGATAACAAAGCAAAACCAGAAACCCCCTCTGGAAGAAAGACAGGATACCCCTCCACCCCCAGAGGCCGTAGCCGCTATTTTGCCAACCTCCCTAAACAACATTGGCAACCCATCAAAACCTCATGATTCCTCTACTGCATCAGAAGTGAAGTTACCCATTATGCCTAGCCACCTTGGGGTGCCACCTGTAGGCATTAGTTTTTCAAATGCTACTTTATTTGGGGATTCTTTAAAGATTATACCTCCTTTCCAACCCCCCAACCCCAGGTAAGAGGGAAAAGGTTGTAAGGGAAAGGAGACATAGCCCTCTTTACTTCTTCCTGCTGGGTAGGATCATAGGATTCTTTGGGGGGCAATACCAATATCCATCTTCAGGAAATCCAGAAGTCCAGGTAACCAGCAAACATCAAATGTAGCAGCAGGACAAACCAGCAGCAAGCAGTCATCCTCTGACTTCTCAAAGCAACCCAGCCTTCTTCCTCTGGGCTGTCATATTTATACCCCTCAAAGCACTCGGAATTCAGCTAATTTCAACCGGCAATGAGACAATTGTCCAGCTCCACATCCGACAGTAAACAGGTGTTGACAAACTAAAATCCCCCACTTGAAATTATAACAAGAACATGTTTACATATCATAAACCAAAATGCCCACAACACTTAGGTTTTGTCTTTTCATGGCGTCCTTGATTTCTTGGATGTTTTACAACAGAAGATTTTAAATTTAACCTTTTCTTTGAGAGATGCATCAATTTCTTCTATTGTATCTTCTACACCTGGGATTCTTTCCTCCATCTTTTGTATTCTGGTGGAGATGCTTACCTCTGTAGTCCCTGTGTTCTTCTCTAAGTTCTCTCTTTCCAGGATTGCCTCAGTTTATGCTTTCTTTATTGATTCAATTTCCACCTTCAGATATTGAACCATTTTATTGATTTCCTTCACCTGATTGTTTGTGTTTTCCTGTGTTTCTTTGAATGACTAATTCATTTCCTCTCCTCGGGCCTCTCTAATGGCCTCCATCTGTTTGACTGCATCTTCCTGTATTTTTACAGATTTCATTTGTTTCCTCCATTATCATCTTCATAAACATAGATTTAAGGTCATTTTCTTGTGTTTCAGTTGTGTTAGGGTATCCAGGACTGCTTGCCTTTGGATTACTAGGTTCTGGAAATGCCATATTGCTTTGGCTTTTGTTGAGTGTGTTTTTATGCTGGCCTTTAGCCATCTGGGTCTCTGGCATAGGCTCTTAGTTTCTGATGCCCACTAGAGTCCTGATAGATGGGGGTATGGGAAGAGCCCTGGGCAGGAAGTTGGATGTTCCCACAGGAGCCCTTCTCAGATTGGTGGGTGTTTTCTGACTGGCTGGTGGTTCTCAGGTAATTGCCACTGCTCTCCTCAGGTGTATGATCTGACTGCACTTCTCAGGAGTTTAGGGATTCTCCCTTTGCCAGGGGAAGTCCCAGAGAGAGCTGCCCTGCCACTGGCTTCTTGTTCTGAGGTTAATGAGTTGCAGCTGCTCAGACACTGTTCTCAGATACTGTGTTTGCTGTGCACAGCCATCTTGTAGAATCCGGGAGCCCAGGGGTTTGATCAGTCTGTACAGGGAGATGGATTGAGCTTTGGAGCAGCATCTGAGGCTGCTCCCATGGCTCCCAAGCATCAGGAGGCCTGAGGTTGGAGCCTTGTGCCCCAGTACCCAGAAGGTATTCACTGGGAGGTGGGCACAGCAGGCAGGCATGTGGCTAGATGCTGGAGACCAAGCATCACCATTGTGGATCCCCATAGAAATATCTCTTTTAAATGTTTGTTAATGTATGTTGTTCCTTATAAGATGGAAACAGTGACATGTCTCATGATCTGATTTGTAAAGTTAAAATTTGAAATGGAAACAAAGTTGTCTGTTTAAGACCTAAACAATAATAGTAACTACAGTTATGGGATGCAGGTGCCATAATAGGCACTTGGTGTATGATTTTATGCAGTTATTATGGCAGCCTTTAAGAAAATATTATTAACTCACTGTAGTGGTAGAGAGATAATATGTGAGTTTAAGGTCACTCAAACTGTGTATAGATTCCAGAATTTGCATGGTTGTCAGTGAAGCTGTGTAATTCTGGCCAGTCTCCATTGAGGAAAAAAAAACATCATTATTGAATTATCATCTACTGAATTTTCTGTGTCTTGGAAACTATGAGACATGATAAGAAAAACAAACCAACCCTCCCCTTCCAAAGGGAAACAAAGCAAAACTCTGCTATGTGTTCCATAAGTATTTTCAGTGTAATATTTTGTGGTCTATAAGTATGTTTTCCTTTTATTGAAAACAGATTTTTTTTCTCACATAATGTATCCTGATTGTATCTTCCCTTCCCTCTACTCTTTCTTCTTTCTCCCCACTTCACCTCCCAACCAGATCCATCCATTTTCTTTCATTAGAAAACAAACAGGCCAACACAGGAGTCAGCAACATGAAGTCAGCAAAAGTGGCAAGACCAAGTTGGAGTGCCCAGAGAAGCTTTCTGGAATGTTTCTCTCTGCAAAGTCAAGGGTCAAAGTATAAAGATCAGGGCAGCGATGTTGATCTAAAAAGCAATATCTCACTCTACCTGGGCCTCTATATAAGTCCTCTCCTCAAAGTCCACCCGCGAATGTTCTCAGCTGGCTAAAGTCACACCCCTTGCATGAGAGAGCAAAACATCATTTACCCTTTCACAAGCCAACCTGGGTAAAGCATCACATGGCCAGCTTGCAACAAAACATCACATGATGAAACTGAATTCAAAAACTTCACTTCATTACTATACTTTTATTTATTATTTGACAGTTTCTATATCTATCCGTCCATCATCTATCTATGTAGATAGATCTATGTACCTATGTATGTATGTATGTATGTAGCTATCCATCTATCTCTTTGTATATATATATATATATATATATATATATATATATATATATGTTTTTTTTTTACCAAATTTACCCCTTGTCCTCTCTAAACTTCATTTCCTCTAATTAAAAAAATAATAATACACTGAATCTAATTAGTGCTGTCCACATAGGGATGTGTGTGGGACCATCCACTAAAGCATGGCTTGTCCCAGGTCTTGGCTTTTTTGGTATCATAAACACTGTAAGTCCTCCTGACTCACTTCAATGTCCCTAAGGAATTTGTCCTCTAGACTCAAAATCATGAAGATAAGATGAATGTACAGTCAATATCTAGATCTGTAATCTAATCTATTCTTTTCCTAGAGGTTGAACACTTGATCCTTAATGGCATAGGCTCCAACACCACCTGGACATTCCTGTGAGCATCATATAATACTAAGTTATCTAGAAAGACCCTGAGTGATATTCACTTACCAGTACCCACATCCTTGTGTAATCATCTTCCAAATCCTACTCCATCCCTTGAGTATGGCTGGACTTAAATACTAGCTTTCATTGCACAGGTAAAACAAAATGATGGTTTTTCTAGAATAGTAATCTATCTATTTCTCTCTCTGTCTCTCTGTCTCTCTCTCCACCCCTTCATTTCTTTCTTCCCTGAAAAGGATACGAACATATGTTCTGTGTGCATCTTAACTCTTTCTCTCTGTCTCTGTGTTTCTTTGTCTCATTCCATCCCTCTTTCCTGTCTCATTTTCTCTTTTCTTTCTGCCTCTCTGGCTCTATCTCTCATTTGTTTGTGACTGATAAAGCAAATTTCCATCTTGTGAGCTGCCTTATGAGAAACCATACACTAAGAAACTTGGGACAGCCTTAAATCAAAAGCCTGCCAGGACCTGAGTCTAGCCAGAAGCTGTGTGAATGAGCACTTGAGCTTGGAAGCAGATCTCTCCCTAGTTAATCCTTGGGATGAGACCCTGGCTAGTCTGATCGCTGTCTGTAAAATCTGCATGAGAGAAGCCAATTTGGCTAAACCCTGCCTCCTGTTTCACAGAAACAGATAGCTAATACATACTTCTATATTTTAGAACAGCTCATTACAGGGCAGTAAATAACCAACACACCCTTCTCTAATGATTATGGAATAATCTTGCAGATTCAGAGAATAAGGAATAATGACAGCAAGGAGAAGTCTGAGTCCACAATATCTTCATGTCACCCCTAAACCTCAATTCTGGTCACTCTAACTGTGCTTGGGATCATCAAATTTCTTTAACTGCAAAAGGTCCCTTTTATCCTCAGCAATTAGAAAGAACAGGATTGGGGAGATATGAAAATCAGATAAGTCCAACTTCCATCAAGCCCAAACACTTGCATGATGTTTCTACTGTGGCTTATTATGTGTGACTTGTTCTTTTATAATGCCCAGTTGTCTTATTTTTTATATCATCTGGTTTAATTCTTTTAAAAAATAGAGAATTATTTTATGAGTTTACTGGGGTTTTCAGGAGGGTGAGTCACTTGCCACTCAACCAGCAGAGTTTGAATTAGGCCTAAAAAAGATGAGATTTCAAAGCCCTCTCCCTTTCCTCTTCTCCAACCAACCCTGAGGGCACAAAACATGTCTTCATTTATTTTTGCCTTTTCAACAACGTATGGTTGTTTCCTGACACAGAGTGGGTGCAGACATTAATAAAATATTTAACAAAGGTTAGAGGGGAAAAAAAGTGCAGAAGTCTAACGCTGATTTGCTATATCTAGGTCAATTTACTTCTCTGTGAACAAAAGGACATTTTCATGTCCAACTCCAAGAGCTGAGGCTGCTTCCATCTAGTTATGTGCCCAAATCTGGTTCACTTTAGCGCTGAACAATTTAGGGTCAAGATAGCCATCTCTCTTCCAATATGTTTTAGTAAAGTAGAGTTAGAACTTGAAGGGAAAAAAAATAAAGAAGCAATGAACAGGCCACAATTCTTTCTATATACACAATATTTTCATTTATTCTTTGAGAATCGCATACCCTCATACCCTCCTTCTGATTTTACACCCCCCCCCATCCCACTGAATCCACATAGTGCTGTCATATGCATACAGTATGGGACTCATTGGAGCATAGGGCACCACCTATAAAAATGATTACCCCTTCCCCAGCAGCCAGTAACTAGCAACAACTTCTTGGATAGAGGTGGGTCTTTTTGAGCTCCTCGCCCGTCCATGCTGGCAAGTTGACAGGCTTGATAGGTAACTACAGCTGCTGTGAGCTTGTGAGTGCAATCATCCTGCCACATCCAAAGGGCAATATTCCACAGCACCTCTCCCCATCTTCTTCCTAGTCTATTCCTTCTGCCTTCTCTTCTTCAGTGTTCCCTGAGCTTGCTCTCTCTCCCTCACCCTCCTCTCTGTGTATGTGTAGCTAACTTAGGACTAATTTCCAACACTTTCACCAGTTAGTTAAGCCCACGTGTTGATTATTATTATTTACTATTAAGATTTATCTTTTAGTTACACAGCACTTAAACCATCTGTATACACAAACCACCACACAAAGACTGGATTTATTTAATTAGCCTACAGCACAGTGCTGAGCAATAATTACTCCATCCTAAACCTCCATGCCTGGATAGCTTCCTCCCATTCAGATTTCTACATTATACTTGCTCAAAGTCTGCCTCATTTCTCCTGATGTTTCCAGATCCTCTCCTCTGGGATCTGTCCTCCCACTCCATTCTTTCTTCTCCCCTCCAGACCAGGATGTCCTACCCTCTTCTCTTCATGACTCAGCATTGGCTGGTTGTTTTTTTTGTTAACACGGGGAAAAATGATGTTTAACAAACTTGAGACAGGTGATGCTCATAATAAGCATCACAATGCAATGACTGGATTAAAACCAGATAGTGCAGTAGAGAAATCAGCATTTGAATGAACAAGGGTAAATTGTATACATTCCGCAAGAACATTATACTGACACACCTGCTTTTATAACTGCCCACTGCAAAAAGAAGCTTTTCAGACCAAGGCTTAAACTAGCACAAACATATTTAGAAGGTGGGTTTACAACATGGTTATTCAGCAAAAAAATAGACTTTTCCATATGGCATATGATCTTTCCATCCATGGTCTTTGGACCAGGCTTATAATTCCAGGCATGAGTTCCCTTCTTTAACCCTTGTGAAGGACAACAAGTGAATGAAGAAAAGATGTACATGTGTGCCTGTGCACACACACACATAAAAGTTGGGATTGGGAAAATTGAGCTCTTTGGTGGAGAAGCTTAAAACCCTGGAAGCTCAGCACATTTGTTATATACTAGAAAGCAGGGGTTATTGTACATAGCTGAAGAAGGAAGCTGAGTTATTACATATAGATTATTACATATTTCATGTAAATAACTATATTACATATAGGTTATTACATATAACAAGGGGTCAGTGTTATTATATACAGTTGAACAAAAAGGCAGATTTGCTAATCTTGGTAGTAGCAGGTTCTGTAGGGGAGCTGCCTTCAGGGTGCAAACATTTCTGAGGAGAAAGCCACAGTGCACTCTTGCACACACTTCAGGTCAACATTTAGGCCTGAAGAAGGCTTTGCCATCTCTCTTAGTCTCACCTGAGAAAGACATTGGCACTCCTGTGGGACTGAGGTTAATGAGTTCTTTACATTGTTAGGGTCCAGAAGAAGCTGAAAGAGCAACCCCAGACTCAAGTTGCATGCAAGCAACAAAAGGCGTTTATTCTGCCAGCGTGCTGGGGCTACCGTCCAGGTAAAATGGCGACCCTAGTCAAAGGCACACAATTCTTCTTAAAGGAAACTTGGGGAATTTCAGGGACAGGTCATCTTTACTGTGATTGGCACAGGTCAAAAGCAAGGGTATGAGTGCATCTATGATTGGTTAGGTCCAGCTGGGGCCTAATTAGGGATTAGGGACTCTTTAAACTGGTCCAAACCAGCCCAAACTGGTGGGTGACAGGGTGGTCGGTGGGCTGCATTCTTGTGTTCTACTACAAGTTAAGGCTGCCTGGAACAGATGTCCTTTCCCATTTTTGTGGTTATCTCTAAGCTGTTTTATTTGGGGGGGGGGTTATGATCTTGTTCCTTGAATTGTAGGACTGTTCCTCTCATCATGACTGTACTCATGTCACCCATTTGATTCAGTCAGGACTTTACTCATTCCTTATACTGTATAGAAACTACTAGCACTGTGAAAGCTGGTAGGCGGGAAGAAGACTGTGAGTCATTTCCACAATTTCTCTACATGCTGCAGCCAAAGTGTGCATGGTGTTTCCAGAAACTTGGTCTTAATATCTGCTTAGAGTGAAAAACAAAGAACAATGACAATTGCTTCTGTTGTTTTGGGGACTTCTGGGGTCTCCCAAACCAATAACTTTTAGAGAGGTTTCATGTGCCCTACTCTGAGTTTTTTGTTTATTAAAAGCTGTAATTCTCTCTCTCTCTCTTTCTGTGTGTGTGAGTGTGTGTTTTGGGGAAAGCTCGAGTGTCAGCAGGCGAACATTTTTAAAGGTTTATGAACGCATAGATACATGTGTGCGCATGCTTATGAAGTATAGAGGTCAACTCTGAGCATCCTTTCTCAGGAGCCATCCACCATGGTTTTTCAGAAGAGTTTCTCATTGGCTTAGAGCTCACCATCTAGGGTAGCTAGCCAGTGAGACCCAGGGATCTGTCCATCTCTGCTGCTGCTCTAGTACTGGGATTATAAATCCATGCCACCATCCTCTTTTTGTTTATTTAAACAACTTAATCTTATATGTATGTATGTTTTGTCTGTATGTATGCTTGTGTACCATGTGCATGTCCTGTGTCTGTGGAGGCCACAGAAGGAAGTTTGGTTCTCCAAAAGACTGGAGATGAGTCCGTTGTAAGATGATATGTGGGTCATTAGAATGGAAGCTGTGTCCTCTGAAAGAGCAGAGAGTGCTCCCAACTGAGGAGCCACCTCTCCAACCCCATGCTTTTGTCATTGTCATTTGCTCTCTAATGTGGTTTCTGGGGAGTCAAACTCAGGTCTTCATGCATTTATGGTAATCACCTTACTGATTGATCTCTTGACAGCCTTAAAACCATAATTCTTGATTTTTGTTCCTATTAGGTTTGTGTTGAATTCCAGGTCTGGGAATTCTTTCATTTATTCATATATTCATCATTCTATGCAACCACTTCTTTATCCAGTTATCAGTCTATATGCATTTATCCTTCTACTTATTCATCAATCCATCCATTTGTTCATGTATCCTTCACCTCTACATCAACCCACACATCCATTATGTTATCCTCCAAAAGATGCTATCTATATAAAGACATCTAAATATTTAGATTTATCCAAGAAGCACAACACATTCTTTGATTGTGACAAGCTCAGTCATGCTATATATATTTTAGAATTTTTATACTTTCCTTCCCTAAGTAAAATAATAATGACTACATAAAATACAGAATAGGAAACTTAGAAGAGAAGCCTGCTATAACTCCACACTTGAAGATTAATAATGACTAACATTTGGCTGCATTTCCTCCCAGACTCTTTTATGCATATTTTGCAGATATGAACTGCAATACACATTGATATATTGCTTTTTATTGACTTAATTCTCATTGTTTACACTTTTCTATTTCATTAGATATTCTACAATGTCTTTCATTGTCTGCAAAATATTCCACTCAGTTGCTTTTTAGTGTTTTATTTATCTGTGGCTTAGAGGTATTACTCTTAATGACATTATTGCTGCCATTGAAATAAAAAATAAAGTAAAATAACAACAACAAAAAACTCTAAAGTCAGAAAAGGTATGGAGAACTAAAAATGCCCCAAAGTTTCACCTAGCTCTATTCTTTTGTGTTAGTTTCCCAAATTACTTTTGGGTAGTCTGACACATCTTTAATTTAAGCCCTAATTATTGTACATAATGCAGCTCACACCTGTGGTGATCGTGCTTTTATTAGCATTAAAACTGAAGACATCAAAGAATCATATCAGGATAAAATGTCTATTTCTAATTTAATAGAATTGCAATTAAAGCAAATTTGATCTGAATGAAATTCCATCATAACTGGATTTTTTTTATTCTGCACAGTGAGTGAAAATTATTCTCCCCTAAATTGAAGATTAATAACATGCTTTTAATGTTAAATGTAGCAATTCAAGCATTAGGTTGTAATTCAAGTTCAACACCACTGAACATTTTATAAACTTCACATTTTAACATCTCTGAGAAGCGCTTCGAGGTAAGTGCATTAGCGCTAAATGCATTAATGTTATTTTTCTTTATAAATGAGCTTATAACTGTGTTGTTACCTTCATTTGAATATTTTAATGAAGGGATAATATAGGGAGAGTGCTCCATTTTCACAAGGTAATTGTTTCTTCCGTGAGTGGCTAAACTTGGGCAGAAAGAGGAATTTATCTCATTGAAATTCTATTATGGCTGTGGCTGATGTTGATTGTCAAAGGCTCCCATTACCTGGGAACTGGGGCTTTCTGCTAATGCTCTTTCTGATGCCATCGCATTGCCAGCTGCCCACAGTGTAATCCTCCCCTTTGGCAGCTCACAGCAGCTAACCTTCAGTATCTGGCTCTGGTACTTGGGATGGGCACTCGGAATTAGCATGATGGAGAATTGTGATTGAGATAAGTTCAGATGAGGTAGGCAATCCAGCTTTTCAGTAGAGCCTAAACTGAAGAAAAGGTATATAGCAGTTCTCAAATTTCTCAAAGCTGGGTAGGTGCCTTTGTAGTTTAATAGGAAAAGGTGGACGTAAACATGTTTTTGTTTTGAGTCAGGTGTAGGATATGGGACTGATTCAGACTGTCTACAGCAGCAAACTCTTTGCCTTGTGTGGGCTCTAAGAGGGGCTCTTGCCAGCTGGAATTAGTTAAATTCTGAGGACTTTGAGGGATATAAATATGATAGCCCAGAGAAAGAAGGGGCGGTGGCTTGCAGTCAAAGGAGGACTGCTTGCTGCTCTTCCTGGATTGCTGGCTTGCTGGTTACCTGGACTTCTGGATTTCCTGAAGACAGATATTGGTATTGCCCCCAAAAGACTTCTATGACCCTACCCAGCAAGAAGGAGAGGACAAGGTCCATTTTCCCTTGCAACCTTCTTTTTATCCTACCTGGATTTGGGGGCTAACGGGCGGTATATGTTTTAAGGAACCCCTAAGACAGCAGCGTTTGAAAAACTAGCACCTACAAGAAAGGGCTCCAGTTTTCCCATGGTTTCCAGATCAGCTCCATATACCTTGTTACTTGTAAGTTTCTTTTAACAGTAAATGCACTTCTTTCTTCACCTTTAAACAAAGGCATTTTTAGAGTGTGTGCATGTGTGTGTACATAGGAGTGTACTGACCACAGAGAGTAGAAGACAGAACTGGATCCCCTGGAGCTGGAGGTCCAGGATGCTGTGAGCTGATCGATGTGGGTGCTGCAAAACAAACTAGGTGAGTCCCCCAGCATAGCAGCAAATGCTCTCCTTGCCGAGGCATCTGTCCAACCCTCTTTCTGTACTTCAAAACTTTGCCTAGAATTTTGACAGGTCTTGGCATAAAGGATGTCACCAGAGGGATGCTCTCTGATTGAGGGCACTGTTGCTCCTGGAATTCTGATCCCACCATGAAATCAAGTCCAAAATAGCTTCCCGAAACACAAGACCTGACAGATGAGAAACGAGAACTCCACCCAACAGGCTGCAGCCAAGCCAGGCTGGTCAAAAATACTGGAATCACCATGAGGAATCTATCAACCTGTTCAAGAACCTCCCATACTGAACTCAAGCTTTGACCTACATGTATCAGTTCTGTTGTTGTTGTTGTTGTTGTTGTTATGCTAAGAAGCTCTGACTTAGAGGAGAAAAGCCCACAGTTCCAGAAGGGACACAGTCCAGCATGGTAGAGAAAGCACAGCAGCAGGAGCCTGAGCTAACCTGGCAGTCACAAAACAGAGTGATAACATGTCATCCATAAGTGGGAAGCAAAGATAGAGAAGAAGAAGAGAAAATTAGAAAAACGTCAAATCCCACCAGCAGTACAAACTTCCTCCAGCAGAGCTCCAGCTAAGGTTTCATAACCTTAGCAAACAGCACTACTGACTTGGACCAAGTGCTCAAATACGTGAGCCTGTGAGGAACATTTCTCATTCAAACTCCAGCACAATGGGTGTAAATAAATGAGAGACTGTCTAAAGCTGTTGTCATGGACTGACATAACACAATGTCTTTGCCACAACCTAGGTAATCAGGGATAAGTACATCTCCCTTGCTAAGTTTTGTTTTTCTCCTCTGTGAAGTGGATGTTAACAGATTGCCTTGAATTAGAGATTATAGCTCGAAAGGATTTAGTCTATTTATGCCACAGAAGAGGCCTCCAGGTTAGATATTAGCTACGCATGCAGTAAGTGTTCGCAATGTGGCTGTTTAGTTCAGTGACACATACTCACACATTCCAATCGGTGCTTGAGAATCTGAACTATGAAAATACAAAGCTATCATGGTCTTCCTGGCTCAGTCACTTCTTGTATGAATTTAAATGCTTCACTCTGCCTCTCTCTCTCTCTCCTCTCTCTCTGTATGCATTAATGTGTAATATATGTGTATGAAGTCCACAAGCGTGCATAAGTATGCATGTGTACATGTTGTTGAATATTTATTAAATTCTAGAAGGATTTTTCTATTACCCAGCTAGTTCCCCCAAAATTGAGACAGAGACCTATTGATTTATCTAAATAGCATTAGCACAGTAACTGGGCGGGTACAATTTAAATTAATTTTCTGAGCTAATCTGGCTACCTTCCAGCCATATTCTCCAAGTTACTTGCCAATATGTCCTCCTTTTGGGGCTGGATCTTCTCCATTAGACCATGACCTCTTTCTCCATCTTTTCCTTCTTCCTTTTCCTATCTCATCTCCAGCTTGCTTTCCAAGTCTTGTGGTCCTTGCCTCAGACCCAAAGCCCAGAATGGATTCTGAGCGGTAATTGGCTATCAGCAGCATAATTAACCAATCAGAGATAACTGGAGAGCTAAGTTTATACCACAATGACCAGTATGTAAGAAAGCACTAGTCTGGATTGCAAACAGATCTTGGGGCCCAGAATTTAGCATATATATACATAGCACCAGACTGATCCTCAACATGTGCATGGGACGGGTATGTGGAGGCTAGAAGTCAACTTTGGGTTTTGTTAAGTTTGTCAGTGGGACCTGGAGACCACTGAGATGCCTAGGATGTTTGGTTAATGATCTTTTTACACGGGTGCTGAGGATGCAAACAGAAATCCTCATAATGGCACAGACGGAATTTGTCATCTGAACCACCTCTGAAGCTTGAGTTTAAGTGTTGAGCTCCTGTGCTTCAGCGAACCTGTCTATACAACAGGAATTATAATAGTATCTACCTCACAGGCTCTTGAAAGTGATTTAATCTGTTACAATACTTGGAACTTAGAACATCATGTGATTGCCATTAAATATGAGTATTATTGACAATAAGGGGATACATGCTTACAGATTGTTCTATACATATAACTATTTCCACCTAGAATATTTACAATATCATTGATTCTGTAATGGAGAATGTAAATCATTTTCTAAAACAACATTGTGGAAAATGTGAATGTGCATCTATATTAGTTAGTAGCCATAGAGCTGTGACAAAATGTTCGTCAAAAACAGCTTAAAAAAGGAAAGAAGCATTATTTCGTCTCACAATCTGAGAGCGCAGTCCATCAGGTTGGGAAAGCTTGACAACAGGGTTTGCATCACATCCACAGTCAGGAGTCAGAGAGAAATGAATGCTAGGGCTCAGATCACTTTCTCCTTTCTATCTTGTCTGTGACCCCAGCTCATGTAATGATGACACTCAGGTCTTCCTACCTCAGTTAACCCCATCTAGGAAGTCTGTTTCAGACACCCCCAGAAATGTGTCCCGTGATCTAGATCCCATCAAGTTGACAATCAATAAGAACTCCAACCCAAGAGTGATAGTGTGATGGATCTGATTAAATTCTCAATAAGACTCAATCATCATCAACACATGGCCAAATATTTTCTCCTCAAGATGCTCTTCTGATTTTTCTGGATTTCTTTTTTTTTTAACTTTTTTTTATTAAATTCTTTATTAATTACACTTTATTCACCTTATATACCCCTGTAGTTCCCTCCCTCCTCCTGTCCCAACCTCTCCCTTCCTCCCCCCTCTACACCCATGTCCCTCCCCAAGACCACTGATAGGGGAGGTCCTCCTTTCCTTTCCTCAGATCCCAGTCAATCAGGTTTCATCAGTACTGACTGCACTGTCTTCCTCTGTGGCCCGGCAAGGCTGCTCCCCCCTCAGGGGGAGGTGATCAAAAAGCAGGGCAATCAGTTCATGTCAGAGACAGTCCCTGTTCCCATTACTATGGAACCCACTTGGACACTGAACTGCCATGGGCTACGCCTGTGCTAAGGTCCTAGGCCTCCATGCATGGTACCTGGTTGGACCATCAATCTCAGGAAGGACCCTGTGCTCAGACCACTTGGTTCTGTTGCTCTACTTGTGGAGTTCCTGTCCTCTCCAGATCTCACTGTTTCCCACTCCCCTCATAAGATTCCCTGCACTCTGCCCAAGTGTTGGCCATAAGTCTCAGCATCTACTTTGATATTCTGCAGGACAGAGCCTTTCAGAGGCCCTCCATGTCAGGCTCCTGACCCATTCCCTGTCCTCTCCATCTTCCGATGTCCATCCCCTTTGCCCTTCTGGATAGGGATTGGCATTTTAGCAAGAGTCATCCCTCTTGATTAGTTTCTTTAGGTGTACATATTTTAGTAGGTTCATCCTATAGTATATGTCTATATGAATGAGTATATACCGTGTGTGTGTCTTTCTGCTTCTGGGATAGCTCACTGAAGATGATCCTTTCCAGTTCCCACCATTTTCCATTTTCCAGTTCACGATATCCTTGTTTTTTATTGCTGAGTAATATTCCATTGTGTAGATGTACCACAATTTCTGTATCCATTCCTCAGTTGAGTGGCATCTGGGTTGTTTCCAGGTTCTGGCCATTATAAATAAAGCTGCAACAAACATGGTTGAGCAAATTTCCTTATTGTGTACTTGAGCCTCTTTTGGATATATGCCTAGGAGTGGTATAGCTGGATCTTGAGGAAGTGCTATTCCTAGTTGTCTGAGGAAGTGCCAGATTGATTTCCAGAGTGGTTGTAGAAGTTTACATTCCCACCAGCAATGGAGGATGGTTCCCCTTTCTCCACAACCTCTCCAGCATGTGTTGTCACTTGAGTTTTTGATCTTGGCCATTCTGATGGGTATAAAGTGAAATCTCAGGGTTGTTTTGATTTGCATTTCCCTGATGAGCAAGGATGTTGAGCATTTCTTTAAGTGTTTCTCTGCCGTTCGATATTCCTCTATTGAGAATTCTCTGTTTAGCTCTGTACCCCATTTTTTAATTGGATTATTTGATTTGTTGCTGTTTAATTTTTTGAGTTCTTTATATATACTGCATATTATTCCTCTGTCAGATATAGGGTTGGTGAAGATCCTTTCCCAATCTGTAGGCAGTCATTTTGTTCTGACAACAGTGTCCTTTGCTTTACAGAAGCTTTTCAGTTTCATGAGGTCCCATTTATTGATTGTTGATAATAGAGCCTGTGCTGTTTGTGTTCTGTTCAGGATCAATATTCACTTTCATCCACCTCTTTGGGTTCTAGTTTTAATAAATATCATCTGTCATGTAGTATTTCCCACAGTCTGAATGTTTTCTGGTTACATTAATTTTGAATATTTTTCTGTTTCCAGTGTTTTTTACAAATTAATATTTAAATCTTGGTTAATATTGGGTGGGTTCAATGAGGTGTACAAAGGGGGAGAAGTCCAAAATACTTCATAAATGACTCTGTATGCTTATAGTGAAGGGACATAAAATAATTTACTATCTCTCTGTGTGTTGACTGGCTATTTGCAGTTATTGACCACATTTTTAAGGTATTTTAAAAAATAGTAATTTTATTGAATCTTGACTTCTCAACCTCCTCCCAGTTCCTCTCACACCATTTGGGAGTTGTCAGATCCCAGCGTCTTCCCCACCAGGGACCCTCTAGTCAGCCACATGGTATGGAAACAGGTAAGGAACCCATACTCTGCGTCATATCTCAGTTTACTGGGTTACTCCCTTTACAACTTTACACACACACCACACTTTATATCCACTCTTCTCTTTGCCTTGTGTTTTAGGGTTTTCAAAACATGAAGAGCATATAGGGAGAAAGAGACAGAGACAGACAAACAGGGACAGAAAGAGACACAGAGACAGAGAGGCAGAGAGTTTGTTTCTGCCAAAGCTGCACACTACTCTGTCATGTGGATTTATAGAGATAACTCAACCTGTTTCTTTCTCACTGGTGACATTTTTTGTTTCTAGTCTCCTGATAGTGTGAATGAACAGCTACAATGAACAGCTCTGTGTGTGTATGTACACACGCTAGTGCGTGTGTACATGCATATATATGCATGTGTGTACATGTGCTCATTTGTGCATTTCTATGTGTTTCTTGTTTGCTATGGTCAGTGTGGCAACCTATCTTATCACAACTTTGGTGGATACTGAACATGTCTTCATGAGAAAGCAGAACTATACTGATAGGCATAGGCTTTTTGTTGTTTGATTTTTTTTTAATCAAAACTTCTGCTCTTCTAAAATACCTAAGTTCTGCTGACATGTCTCGAGATCATTTGCCCCTCTGATATGTTTTACAAATTCTTGCTCATGGGAGGAAACAAGAATTATGTGACAGATGAATGAATCGTAATAACTCAGTCTTTGTTTGCATCTGTTCCTCTGTTTTGGGCATGGGAAACTGATGTGCTTCTTCATTTAGAAGAATCTAAAAAGAAATTCAGCTATGAGTTCTGTCCTTTAAAAAACTGTGTATTCGTGTGTTTGTGTGCGTGTGTGTGTGTGTGTGTGTGTGTGTGTGTGTGTTAGTTTCTGTGTGTGTGAATGCAGGTCCACATGCTGTGGCACATATGTAGATGTGAAAGGACAACCATTTGCCACATGCCAACAACAAGCCCCCCTTTTTCTTGGCTCTCACTTTGTATCCTCCAAGCCCTAGACCATACTGGCAAAGATCACACCCTGCACGTGACAATTAACAGCTGTGGACAAACTGCAGCCCAACTAAAATACCACACTTGGGATTGAAACTAAACATACTTACATAACAGTTTACAAAGAAACTGAAACTTCCATTACATATGCTATTTAAGAGCAAAGGTCAAATCAATGCAACATCTCAGTCCCTGTGAAATGCCTTAGCAAATGAATGTCTTTGTCATCAAACCAATTGGCATTTAAGACTCATGGTTCAGGAAGCACCAACGTGGTTTCCTTATCTATGTCCTTCCTGTTTATTGGAAGATGCTCAGCAGAATGCTAAGTGACACTAATATATCTTTCTTCTTCCAAACTGGACCATGTTCTATTGACCACTGTTATGGCTCATTTTGGCCAGTGAAAAACATGTATAAAAAAGTTCTCTTTGCTGGGCTGTATTCTGTGTCAGTGTCATCTGTTTTCCTGATCTTTTAGTTGATGGCATTTATCTATTGCATGGCTAGTAACAGAGTATAAAGAGACTTCTTTTTCTTTATTAAGGCTGCCTCCTGCTTTTCCCCCAGGAACTTGACTTTCTTGAATTCCTTTCTGTCACATAATATTCTTCTCTTACATGGAAAACATCTTATGTAAAACAAATATTCTGTCTTTCCCTTTTTTTCCTGCTGCTAAAAACCTTCATATGGCAGAGATCAGACAGAAACCAAAGTGAGCAGTGATTTCTTCCACTGTAGATTTACACAAAACATTTTAATCTCATTTTAACCTCATTTTTAACATTTTAACTTACTTTCAGGGCTGAAATTGGAGATTTATATTTTAAGTATGGACTTAGGGTTATCTCTCCCTCTCCCTCCTTTCTCTGTCTCCCTGTCTCTCTTTCTTTTATTTTAAGACTTTTTCTTTGTCACTTGTTAGTCAAGACTGGCTTTGAATTCACGATTCTCCTGTCCCCACCTCCCTAGGGCTGGAATTACAAGGTGTACAAGCATACTCTGCCTTTATGAACCTGGCTTTCTCCTAGCATCAGCCCTGATTCTGGTATTATTAGTGTGAACCAAATGATTTTGATTAATGAATCTCTTTCTCTTGAGGCTCAACTAAAACCAGTGGCTGGAATCTGCATTTACACTGAGCAACTCAAATAGCCAACCACTCAGGGATCCTGTACTCAAGGAACTCTCTGTTTCTTTTCAATCTAGAGCTCTGGGTGCACTTTCTGGTAAGGAAAGGGGAGATATGCAAGGTCCTAGCAAGTTCCTCAGTCCAAGAAACTCAGTGAATCTGAAAGGAGACACTTAACCAACCTCAGAGTATCCTGTGGTCTGCAGTGGCTAATGCTATTACTCAGGAGATTCTTCAGCTATAGAATCATCTGCCTACCAAGGACGGAATTATCTCCCAACGGTCTAACTATAAGGCTACTTTCCAACAAAAGTACAGTATCAGACTAATGAGAAGTTAGAGACTTTGTTGAACAGAATTTCTTTCTCTCTTTTCCTCACTGGCACTGGCTAGCTTGTTTTCCTGATCATAGAGATTTTGTCTGGCACAATATGAAATGTCAAAGTAGTTTTCATTCAAGTTTCCAAAAAGCCACAGAGGTTGAGCACTTTTAAAATTATTTTGGGGCCATTATACTCCTACTTTTGAGAACTGTTTGTTCAATATATTACCTCACTTGCTGATTGTTGATAGAAGTGTAAACTGGTATAGTCAAAATGAAAACCAGTTTGGAAGTTTCTCAAAATACCCAAAATAGAAATACTTTATGATCCAGCTAATCATACTAGGCAAATAACCAAATGACTTTCTCTTGACCTAGATATGCTTGTGTATCCACGTTTATTTCTGCTGTATGCATAACAGCAAAAGAGCAGATTAACCTAGATGTCCATCAACAGACAAAGAGAGAATGGAAATGTGATACACACACACATATACTCGCATACACACACATACACATATACACATTGAAATTTTATTTTGCCACAATAAGGAATGGAATTATAACATTTTCAGAATAAAAGGATGTGTCTGGAAGTTTATTATATTAAATGAGGTCATCAAATAGAGTCATGAAAGTGATCGTCACATGTTCTCTTTCCTATGTAGATCCTTACTTTTAATTTTATATATTTGTGGATGTGCAGTTATGCTTGTGGGTTAGTTCACAAAATTAGAAGTGGATCCATGAGAAGAGAAGGGGTTTTAAGGAAGAGGTGGGAGGAAGTATAGAATACATGGGGCATAAAAGTCCAAAAGTCCAGAGGGGGTCACTGAGGGAAGAAGGGAACAAGT
>CM053757.1:14093721-14120944 GCA_028658305.1 Pachyuromys duprasi | reverse complement strand
ACACAGAGTCCCTTTCCTAGAAATCTGAATTTCACGAACAACAAGATGATATTTCAAAAGACAAAATGTTGTAAAGTGAAAAAATCCTCGTGTCCTCTAGCCTTTCCTGTGCTCTAGGATTTATTACATCACACCCCCTTTATTTCTCTGTCTATCTGTTAGACAAAAGACATTAAAAAATAAAACAAAATTATATATAAAAATAATAATTCCTGTGCCCCAAACATAGCAGGAGATTCGGATTGCTGGACTTGCTGGTTTACAGCCTAGACAAACCAAAAAGAAAACCAAAACTAAAAACAACTCTCAGTATTGGGGAGAGATCCCGACTCAAAGGAATAGAAGAATGATAGAGGAGACATCAGTGCCCCATACGCTGTACACTGGAACACTCATATGTCCATATACATGTGCTCATACACTCCCCCCACACAGAGAAATAAAGAAATAAACAAAAAAGATGCACATAGCAATACATCAAATTAGCCATATTTAGTTACTTCGTATTGTATTTATGTTTTTCTTATTCTTCTCATTTGTGCCTCTGTATTCTGATAGATTGCATTGTACACAGCAAATACACACAATTTCACATGTTGATTTTACAGATTGTTATTCTTCTCTGTGTGTGTTTGTGTTAATTTCAGAGGCCATAAAAGATTGTTAGATACCCTGGAGCTCGAGTTACAGCCAGTTTAAGACATAGAGTATGGGTGCTGGAAACTAAACCTCAGTCCTTTGCAAGAGCAGCAAGTACTTTTCTCTAACAAACCATCTCTCCAGTTCCGTGTGTTGTTTTCTAAATAGTAGAATGAAAGTATAAAAAAACTTTACAATTATGAAGATGCTGCTTCATGCACTTTTAGAAAAAAATATGAAATAGCATTAAATGCTATATTATTTAGCTGTTCTTAGAGATGAAATATCCAATGCTGTGTAAATATATAATAGATGGTAAATTTATATTCCATGTTTCTAATCTGTAGCTCTAATAGACACTTTAATATAAACCATTGATAGGTCATATTTTTATGTTCCTACATGAGACACGGATGCACTGCTCTGAGGTAGAGTGGCCTTATTGTGACCACGAGGATGAAAGCCACAATCTAAGAAGAATACGTACAAGACAAATAAAGGTATATATGAGTCCTTGGCAGTTGCATGTCAAGCACCATGTTGAATGGTGAAAATAAAGCCTGTGTTTAACCACTCTGAATGTGGGAGTGTAATGGGCACTAGACTGCTCCTCTCTATACAGTAAATGAGAAACCTATAGTGTGCATGGGCACATCTCCACTGTGTTCAGATATCAAGTGGTCATTGACAGAGGGAGAATAGGATCTTTCCTCCAGCTTTCTCTTCATGGAATACTATCCAGCTCTTGGGTGTAGGTAGAAGCTGACAACCCCAAATGTTGGCAAGGATATAGAGCAACTGGAATTTTAGATGCGTCACTTGAAAATGATTTTGGTTTCTCATACAGCTGAGCATAAACATAACTATATAAATGAATATTTATGCTCCTATAAAATTCACTTTAAAAACTGAAATTATTTTTTACCACAGATTGTATTTGTGAGTGCTTACATCACCTTTATTCAAAATAACCCAAAACTAAAAAGGATGCGATACAGATGATTATACAACTATGGTTCGCCCATCCAATGAAATACTTCCTACAATAGAATGAAAGACTGACAAACATGGAAATATGAAATATTATAACGCATAAAATAAACATTATATCAAACACTCCAACTTAATCTGATATGCCAGTGACTACCTGAATCTGGGGAAGGGAAGTTGGTAGAGTTCACTGAGTAGGCTAACAGTAGAACTAATGATAAATATTGATGGTAATAATGATTATACACATAAGTGTATATGGCAACATTATTGAAATGGAAGCTTAAGGTGGGTAAATCTCCTGCATTTAATTGTATTTTAAAGTTTGTTTAAAGTGACATAACGAATAACGAATAATCAAAGCAGAAGAAAAAACTATATAAAATTTTATCTCATCACTTATAGTAAACATGGAAACAATACAAAATTTGATGTCATCATTTATAGCAAGCATATCTACACACACAAACACTCACACACCAATAGTAATAAAATATAAATAAATACAAATGTTAACAAGTATTAAACCATGAAATAGTGCTATCTTCATCACTACCTACAAAACAATCAAAAAAAAAAGAAAACTGAATAATATGCAAAAGTGCACACTAATGTGTGTGGAGACTCAAGTCCAGAACCATGCCTGGAGAAGTAGGCTTAATTCATAATCCATAGGAAGTACATAAGCCATTTAGAATAATTGAATAAGCAATTGGCTCTTTTGGAGGCTCACTCTGTGCTCATTATCTTCTTGGTATTTATTATTCTCATTACACGAGAGTCACTTTGTCAATAGCACTTTAGGCTAAGCTTTAAGTACTGGAATAGTAAATATTACTCCATTATCCCCAGTGTTCTCAAAATTTTCTCCATCTCTAGTTCCCTTGTGGCCAGCACAGTACCTGGCATTGGATTATAACCACATTACATAATGCATATGAAGTGTTTGCTTTGCTTATGCATTCTTCTAAATGATTCGCACATCTTGACCCAGTGAATAGCCATAATAGCTTTGCAATGCAGGTACAATTCCATCACCATTATGCCCATTTTATTCTTTATTTATTGATTTCAGTTACTTTTGACAGCCAACATCCTACCCAATTGCCTGATCTTGGATTTTTTATGTTGATCCCAAACCCTGTGCTCTTTTCATTTTAGGATAAAACTTTTAAAAATTAAGCAAGTCTATGGACGCCACAGCAGAGGGCCGTTATACTTCATGTGTGAAGACACTGGGGAAGACATTGACATATCAAAGGCAAACTTTTAAAGTCATTTTTAGGGTTGCAGAGATGGCTCAGTGGTTAAAGAGAACTTGCTTCTCTTCCGGAAGACCTGAGTGTGGTTCCCAGGCCCTATATCATTTGGCTTACAAGCACCTGTAAGTCTAGCTACAGTTCATCTGACATGCTCCTCTGGCCTCCACCACACCCCCAACACACTTGGCATACACAAACAGACGCACATACGTACACATAAATAAAAAATAAATCTTTTCCGAAAGTGGAGCCTCCCTTCAAATACTGGGTACCACTGGAGTTTCCTAACTTGCATCCTCTGGGAAGAGGAATGTGACGTTATTAACACTTGGAAGATCAGAAAGATGCCACCCTACATCACTGAGGGAGTTGGGAACATGTCAGTGATATAAAGAATCTGGGTGGGTGGATGTGTGTGATGTTTGGAGCCCTGCATGGCCATCTGACTTCTGGAATGTTAGGCTCCTTTTTTAAAGTTAGCAGCCTGATGTGGGATCAGTCTCAGGCTTGGGTAACTTTCATGGCTAGGATGCATCAGCTGGTACTTGCATCTTTTAGAACAATATTTTAAAAATTAGTTTAGCTATGTGTCTTTTATGTCTTTGTGAGAGTCAGCCATGGATGTGTGAATACCTGTGAAGGCTGGAAGAGTGTATCAGCTCTCCTGGAGCTGGAGTCACAAGTGGTTGGGAGCCACCTGGTGTGGGGGCTGAGAATTGAACTCAAGTCCTATGGACAGCAGCACCAGCTCATACCCACTGAGCCGTCTCTTGAGCCTGACACATGCATCTTGTTTATTAAGGTATGCTATTAGCAAGAAGTCCTTTATTTCTTCTTTGATTATATAGATTTCTTCTGGCTTTACATATGAGAAGAAAGGTTACTGGAGATATGCATAATGAAATTATTCGAGTGCATTTTAGCAGAAAATCAAGGCATTTCTCTGAGACAAAGGCCTCAAAAACAACTCCAGGACCAAAAAAAAAAAAAAAAAATCTGAAAGGAGCCTTAAAGCAAGAAAACAGATTAGAAGAAAGAATGAGGGAAAGCATTGTAAGTAAAGACGGCCACACTGGCAGGGCATAGAGTAAACAGCCAGAGTCTATCTTCTGGAGTGAAATTGCGTGAGTCAGCCTGGTAAGGAGTGGGGGCAGCTAGTGCAAAGCCAGGGGTCTTCTTCTGGAACATCCAGCCAGTGGGGTGAATGCAATCCCTTCTCTCCCAAACGCCTTCCTGACCCTCTCTAGGAAAGTCTGTGAATGCAGCCAGATTGGAAGAGCTTTCCCTTCATGCTGCTTGATAAAGAAGGGCTTGTAACATCACTCAGCTACATTAAAATGCTTTCTTAGCTTCGGGGGAGCTGAAAGCATTTTTATTATGTTCCAACATTATTTATCTCTCTTGTACACAAGACTGAAAAGCAGCGAAGCCAAAGAGAAAAAAAAATCCTTTTAATGTCTAAAGCACAGCCTGGGTCCATTTGTCTGCTGTTGCAGGTAGAGAGATGACGCGGTGGAGAGATGACTGATGTCGGCACCCCTCCACCTCTAGCCAGACCTGTGGAGAAAATGATCACAAGGTCTCAGGAAGACATTTACTCCCCAAAGTTAGGCTCTTTTTTCTTATCCATATTCTACATTTATGTGTGTCATGGGTATGTGACACGTGTGCCTGTAGAAGTCAGAGGTAAATGGCAAATGTTCTCTTTGATCATGTCATTCATTCATTCATTGGTTTTTTGAGACAGGGTTTCTCTGTGTAGCGCTGGCTGTCCTGGAACTCACTGTGTAGGCTAGACTAGCCTTGAACTCAAAAGATTTGCCTGCATCCGCCTTCCCAGATCAAGGTCATGTGTCGTCAATAGCTGGCTTCCATTTTATTGTTGTTTTTAAAAAAGATGAATTCCATTTGCATCCATTATTCTCTACAAATGATTTAACTTCATCTTTCTTTATGGTTGTAAAAATTCCATTGTGCATATAGTCAATTCCTTGGTTTGTTGAATACTTGGGTTTGTTCCAGAATGGTGCTCTCCTTAACCTCAGATCTGCAGATACCTTGTATCCCTTCTGCAAAGGAAATTTAACATTTGGATGCTGATAATATAACATTTTAATTTTGATTTGATCTGATTTCTTATTTGACTGAGTCCCTACATGTGGCCCTAAGAATGAAAAACAAGAGTGTCAACTTTGGAATAAGACAGATCTGTCCACCCTACTTTCCTCTGCTTCATACTAACTGTGGAGTGAATGGGTCGTTTCTCTTGACTGAGCATATTTCTTCAATAATGAATTGTAGGTAATAATTCATAGTGCTGTCATGAGGGTTAAATAAAACAACATGTATAAAACATTTAAAACAGTACCTGACACACAGGAAGTGCTCAGTGTTAGCACTTACAGAGATCTGCTTCATTATTCAGAGTTCCAAGTTTTACCCATATCACTGCTACGCTGGTCATTTATACAGTGACCAGAAAATGTGATAGGGTAAAAGTCTAGTGTATTGTTTGACATTTTACTGGTATAAGTAGAAAAATGGCTCCCATCAGAGAAAAGACCTTCACCCACAGAGCAGCTGTAAAGTATTGTGCAGACACTGCACAAAGTTATAACACAGAAAGCCTGAGATGTGGAACAAAACTTGGCAGGCTTATTTCTGCAAGGGCTCCAGAGGATTTGAGCAGGTGCATGGTCTTGACCTTACACAGCAATGGAAGGATTCCTCTCAAGCATGAAGCATGACTACACACTTCCTGTAAGACCTGGAGGCCATGGTCCAGGGAAATTGGGACCACTGACAATAAACACTCAGAAGTTGGAAATCCTTCATCTGATTAATAGGAGAATAGGGAAGAATGCTCGCCTCAACTAATGACTTCAGGATGCATGTATGCATGTGCCTGCATAACCATGGCTTCTTGGTCTAAATTTATTATTGCTGTTTTGGAAATGTGCATGAGAAAAAAGGGTTCTTAGCCTATAACATAGGATTATGGTCATATTTAGTTTCAATTTTCATCTGATTTTTTTCTTAATGTAAACCAGAGAACACAGGAAATCATCAAAAGGAATATATCATTCAAGATCTTAAATCATGTGGAACCACCATGTAACAGCCCTTAACATTGGTAACTTCTTAGCTAGGCATGGTGGTGCATGCCTGTAATCCCAGAACTCGGGGAGGCAGAGGCAGGAAGACCTCTGTGAGTTTAAGCCCAGCTTGTTCTACAAAATGAGTCTAGGACAGCCAAGACTACACAGAAAAACCAATCTCAAAAAAACAAAACAAAACCCAACAAATGAAAAACCAACAAAAGAAAGTAACAATACAAAACCAAAATTGATAACATCTTGGTCATTCATGTTCTCTTCCTCCTCCTTTTCCTTCCTTCCCTACTTATCTTTTAATGACGTTATCAATACATACTTGTGGGGAAATGCTGGAAGAATGACTCAATGGTAAAGTACTGCTCTTCCAGAGGACCTGAGTTCTGCATCCAGTAGCTATGTCTAATGACTCACAACTACCTGTAACTTGAGCTCTAGGAGATCTGATATTCTATTTTGGCCTATACAGCCAACTGCACTCATGCCAGCATGTGTCCTCACACATACAATCATGGACACACATGCATACACAAAAAGTACATACACACACAAAGACCATATAAGTATTTGTTAAATTCATAATTAGGATTTTCACAGTATTGAATAAAAATTGGAATGCACTGATTTTTGAACACACACATATACTTCCAGAAAAAAAAGAAAATGGAAAAAAAGTCATATGCTCAAAGTAGTATGTAAAATATTCACTAAAATAATTTCTAATAAAAAACTAAATGTCTACTCATATAGAGATGTTGAGTAGGTGTTGACTTGAACCTAAATACAATTACATAGAACAATTCATCTATATGTCTTAACAAGCCTAAATCTGCTAAACACTAGTAAGTGAATAAAGCAATCAGCAGAATAATCCATGAAATTATAGCTGGTATGTAAATTTAAGGAAATATGATTAGTCAATTATATATAAACAATTATATATATGTAGATATACATATATGTATATATATACAATTGTGTGCATATATATATATATATATATATATATATTAGATTATCTGTTATATCTTCCTTTTCTGCTAGAAATGTGCAATGATAGCCATTTTGTAAAGTGGTCTGGAAATAACTACCAAGAGTGTTCTAACCTGCTGGTCATATATTTTCAATCCTTGGAATGAGCTCAATGGAAGGAACAATGAAATACTCTGAAAGACATTCATTGGAATATTTGCCTTATTTCTATTCTTAATATCTGCAGCTGTTGATAACACAATGCCTATCACCATTAGAATAGGGTAGAATAACTTTGATGCTTATCAAACAATGAGGTACTACAGAGGAATCAGAAGAATAAAACCAAAGGCAATAAAAATATCACACAGAAAACAATGAACAACTGGAGTCAAACAAACTTTTATATTGTATCCTGTGTATTGAGTTCAAAAATAGGCAAACATAGAAACCGGTAGCAGATGGTATCTCCCTGGGGAGCTATTGCAGTTGATGGCTGCCTGGAGAGGGGTAACCATTTTTTTTCAGTGGTGTAGCCATTAAAAACCACCATGTTGGTGGCTCCGGTTTAAGTGTTTGGGTCCCTAAGCAAAACCCAAATAGTAGAAGGGGCACTTGTTTGGAGGAGGGCATTTTGGAGGGGAGAGGAGGTAGGTAGATGTTATGGCTTAAGTCTCAAATTTCTGCCATTGGCCTGGGCATTTGAACGCTTGGCTCCCAACTGGTGGTGACATTTGAGATGGTTACAGAATCTTTCCAAGATGGAGTCTTGCCAGCCGGAGTATACTATTGGGAGTGAGACAGATGCTGGTGCTCTCTTCTTTGATTTAGCCCAGGATCCCAGCCCACAGGATGGTGTTGCACAATGTATGATGGAATTTTCCATCTTGACCTAATTCTAGACCTTGTCAGTGACAATCAAGATTCCACATTCTTATTCCCAGATAGTATTTTTGCCACCCTTTCCCAAAGGCTGCATTAGATAGAAGAGTTTCATTTCTGCCTTCAAGCATTGAGTATATATTCCTCACCAAGACTGAAGCAAAAACTGCTCTTACTGGATTCTGGAATGCTCCAAGAACTAAATCTTGCCAAGTGCAACTGACCTCCAAAGGACAGCTCGCTGTCAAGTGCTTTGCAGGGTAATGATCAGTGCTCAGTGGATTGAGTTCTGACTCTCGCCTCTCACTGGTGAAGATGGAACCACAGCTGCCTTGATCCCACTCTTCCCAAGAGTGCTGATGTTTATAAGGCTTTGGCTAATGCCATACTGACAGTGCTCTTTGCACAGGGCCTGTTGGAAAATTAGATCAAGTGGCTTCCCCACTGTAACATATGACACTTTTCTAATTAGGGCAATGTTTAATTTACTGTCTCATGGCTTTTTGAATAAATATAAATTGTCATAGTAAAGTGACAGGTGTAAAACCCAGGACGGCTGTGTTAGAGAGGTTAATCTGCTGTTAATCAAATCAGTTCTGCTTGACTTTCTCCCAGGGAGTAAGAGATAATGGCCCTGTTTAACTGGAGATTAGCCAGCTTTTGGCTGGAAATCCCTCAGGGTTCACCTGAGCCTCCTTGTGCCTTGTTCAGAATGAAGATATTCAAATGTGTCCATAATTAAACTTGGGCCTTTCTCCCTCCTCCAGCATCTCAGGATTGAAGGACATTTCCCACTGAGCCTTTTCCTTTCCTGGAAGGTTTTCTCTCTAGATCTAGTTAGTATCAGAACATTCTGGAATATGATTAAAAGTTCTCTCTAAGTACAGAGCTGTCTTTTCCAGTTCCTATTGCTACAAAACACAGCAAAATTAGTCAGTCACTGCATGATAGGAAGAAGACTGGCTTTGACCTTGATGGGTACCCATGGTCATATCCTTCTGGTCCAGTTAGAGAGAGGCTCTATCTTGGAGCTGGTAAAAGTAATTAGTATAAGGCATTGGTTTGCAGCCTAGGAGACTAGTTTGAAGTGAGAAAGGAGGGGCATTGTCTTCAACTTTCTCCAAGTTCTCACATCTTTGGTATCGTGAAGACTGAAAGAACATCCTCTTTAGGTGGGTATCCATTGAGATTAGCAGCTTGCAGGACACTGAGAATCTCACAGAGAAAGTGTCAGCTTCAGCTTACAGAAATGTTAATTCTATCTTGGGCTCTAGTGCCTTCATGAAGTGCCCTAATGCCTTGTTCCTCAGGCAATAAGACTAAGTAGATGCAGGCAAGGAGAGATCTGCTCCTGAATTCCTGGTATTCTCCCTGGAAGATTTTAGAGTGGGTTCCTGAATTCTTGTGCAGATAGAGGAGGAGTAGATGTAATTTGTGTTATTGTATAACTTTAAATCTTCTGTTAAAAAAAGGTGTGACAATGTGATGAAGACAGAAGACTAATGCTGGGTTCTAACTTCTACTTACTATGTGTAACTGTGAACAACCCCCAGGGACACAGTGAAACTCAGCATTCACTCTGCCAAACAAGTTGGCTCAGGCTGAAAACATAATGCATTTAAGACTAGTTAAAAAATTACAAAATCATCTGTGATTTTTCTGAGTACTGCCCCCCCATTGTTACCACCACAATTACCATCATTACAGTCTTTATCATCTTCACTATCACCAACACCGTCATCATTAACATCATCATTACCATCTCCACAACTGTCATCACCATCACTGTCATCATCATCATATAACTACCTTCATAATCACCATCACCATTATTACCATAAGTATATCACTTTTTTCACAATAATCATTATCACTATCACTACCATCACAATTGTCATATCAGCCCTGTCATCATCATCATCACCATTCTCACAGTCACCATCATTGTCACTATCATGATCATCAGCATTTATAACCACCTCAATGTTCACAGAGCAGGGAAAGAGAAGAAGCTGAAATTTCCCTGGCATTTGTATGTGAAGCAAGCATCTATCTATCAGAATGAAGAGCCTCTCTGAGATAGAAAAACATAGCCTCATCTAGAATTGAACCATAGTCTCTTCACACACCTCTGGGTCTGTCTTCTTTCCTAAGACAGAACTGACAGAGAAAGAAATGAGCCTGTGAGACAAGTGACTGAACAACAGCAAACATGCAGAGTTCTCCATCTCCATTAATTTAAGATGTGACGTCATTACACCATTAGCTGGCTTCAGAAGCAAAAGAGTGTTCCTAATTACTGGAAGCTTGGGTCTTACTTTTTTATTTCCTACCTATGGATTGATGATCTGGCAAGAATAGGCTAGTTCTCTTGTATCTTTCCAGCCAGCATCACATTGCTCATCTCCTCTGTGACCCTGAACTGTCTCTGGATTTTGGAGAGCACAACAATACATCCACTTATTTTCCCGTAACTCACCCAGCATGTAAAACAAATAACTAGGCTGACATGTCTGAAGTGCTGTGTCGTGGGCAAAACAAGGAGGGAAGACAGTCTTGCTGTTCTATTTATGGACTATAAACCCTTTACAGTGGCATTGATGAAGGGTTTATAGTCAGTGCACAAGCTGGTTACACCATAAATTGTAATGTTATATGATAAACTGGGACTTTATACCAGTAGCAGATATCAAAGAAAAGAATGAGCCAGAGTCTGAAAGCATCCATCAGTGAAGATGCTGCAGCACGTTTAAATATTCAAGCTTGTTTTGTCTTCATTTCATTCAAGCTTTGGGTGATTCATCTTCTCGGAGAAGGGGCTTATAGATTTACCTAGAGATAAGCAACATAAACAAACAAACAAACAAACAATTCAAAAAGCAGGTCGCACCAGGAAAAAGTGAATGGCAGAGTCACGGCATGGCTAGGAGAGAGAACAGATTCAGCAGTGAATTATTCAAGCATGTGGGCTTTCTATTTCTGTACCAGCAGATGACAGGTGAGGCTTCCTCCCAGTTCCCGGCCCTACTAATATGGCACTGTTGTAAGACATCTTGGTTACTATATGGGAAACAGAAAATATTTACAAGAGAAATGTGTTGAATATAACTTAATTGCCTCGAGTTTACATTAAAGCTAAGAGCAGCAAAATGTCAACAAATGTTATCTCCCCAGCCTCTCTAATGGGCCCATACTCTTTCAGCTCCTGATTCTATCCTTATTCATTATGGAACTGAGACTGCTAATATTTACTTATTACTTATTTATATTTTCATTTGAAAGTAAAAATAAGCTCATTTGCCATAATAACAGCTTAATATTAGCAGTGCTAAGAAACTGACTTTCAGGAGATTTCTAGTAATGGCGTCTCAGCAGATGAGATCAGGGAGCTTTCACATTTTGAAGGTGGGAAACAGGAAAGGTATAATGATACCATTGCGTCCATATAGGATCATTGTGCACTTCTGTGTGGGCTCAGTGCTACAGAGCAGAAGGAGTCCTGGATGCTCACAAAGAAGGCGCAGCGCAACAGTGATAGAGGGTTCAAACTGACCTGCAGATAACTGGGGACAGAGCGGCTCGGAGCCTGCCACTCATCATACGCATCAGCCTGAGAAACTTGGAGTGCAGAGATAAGGACCCTCCATTCCTGTGACAAGACGACAGAGAAACTATCACTGTGCACTCTGAACTGAGTGGATTTCCTCCACAGAGTCATCCCTCAAGGCTCTTCTAGGAAGGATAGGTCAGACATTCCTATTCCTAGAGATCCCTTATACTCAGGCCTCACCAGGCTGCCTTTCCCACAAATGTAGGGCCGTTCCTTTGTCCACAGCAATCTCTTCTAGCTCAGATGAGCACTAGAAGAAACAAGCCTCAAAGTTGATCTGAGACTAAGAGGCTTCTGGGGACATGGGACTTTAAACTTTACATCAGTGAATGTCCCACACAGGAACATGCTCTTACCATGTGACATTTAGTTACTAGCAGCAGCTGAGGTGGAGGAACTATTCCCATGCCTGTTGATATCTGGGTGAGGTTGGGGAATGAAAAAAATGGAAATCCAGCTATAGGGTGGTGGGTGTGGGGAGGGAGAGAGAGAAAGAGAGACACAGCGACAGGGACAGAGAAACAGAGAGACAGAAGGGACAAAGGAAGGAAACCAGTATCTTCGTGGATGACAGCTCCGACTAACCAGAGATGGGATGGGGAGAAGTGGTGTGTTCAGAGGTACCATGAGGCTGTTCAACAAAGGAACAGTCCTGAGGCAACTCACAAGCTGAAGCGAAACAAAAGCAACAAGTGCGTGATTTAGAGCTCTGGTATCGGGGAGAGCGGTGGAGAGAAAAGGCACAGAGATGGGAGCTGGGCAGGGGGTGGGGAATATCAATTGGCTAGGAGTTGGATGCAGCCTCTATTTCAAACTTAATTTAAAATTAATTTTAAAAAGCTTCCCTAAATAAACTAGAAGCCATCATGGCCATGAAGGAAAAAAAAAATGAAAAAGCCCAAAAGACTGATATAAATCATGCTGTCTCATTTTCTATGCATAAATGAATTCTCAACAAATAGCAGTGTTTATGTTGTTTGGCTGAATTATTCTTTTTATTTGTATTATTGTGTTCAAAAGACTGTATTTTGAACCAGATCTTTCTTATTAAGTATGATTCCACAGCCCTGCTACAGATGGCGTAGAGTATTATTACAGAGTATGTCCCGGCTTGCTTAACAGTTCTTCCATTATGAGACATCTGACTGCTAATATTTTTTACCAAGAAACATTGCAGTTTTATTCAGTTTAATCTAAGAACATATTTGATCCCACTCCAACCTAATAAAATATGTCCTATAAGGGTGACAGCAATGTGCATCTATTTTTCCCTTTATTTTTTTCCCTTTGAAACAGGATTTTACTGTGCATTCTAGGCTCACCTTGAACTTGAAATCTTCCTGGCTCTGCACCAAAAGTGCTAGGATTACAGGTGTATACCACCAAGCCCAGCTGTAGCAGTCATCCTTGTAGCTGGGAGTTAGACATATCCATTGCTTTTTTTTTTAAGGGGTGGTGGCTCCCAAAAGAGGATTTGAAAATGCTAAGCATGCATTCATTACAATCCACAAGCCATATTTTCACTCTCATTAGATATATTTGGTTGGGCTCGAACTCGCTATGTAGACTAAGTTGGCCTCAGATTCACGGAGATCTCTCTGCCTCTACTCTAGAGTGTTGAAATTAAAAGCATGTATCACCATGTCCATCGAGGTGTCAAATCTTAGCTCTTAGTTCACTGTGATGGTTACGTTTAGATACCAACTTATTATAACCTAGAATGATCCTTGAAGAGAACCTCAGCTGAGAAACTTCCTAGACCAGATTGCTCTGTAGGGGTGGTGGTAGTCTGAACTGTTAACTGATGTAAGAACGACAGTGCTAATATCGATGACACTCTAACATAGGCCAGGGATCTGGAACTATATAAGAGGAAGTCAACAGAGAGGAGAAAGCAAGCAGGCACCATGGATGGCCGTATTCATTTCTTCTACTCATGGCTCTAGATGTGACGTGACTAACTACTTGTGTTTCACCTTGGTTCTCCCTCAGTGATAGACAGCAACGTGGAATTATAAGCTGAATAAACCTTCTCCCTCCTGTGCTGTCAGAGCATTTTATCACAGAAATGAGGTGGTATCTGTAAGCTGGTCTAGAATTTACTATAGACATAAACAAGTGTCACAGCGGCATGGTGTGCTCTTCAGAGCTGGGGTGGAATGGGAAGGCAGCAGGGACAGATGCACCCAGGTCCTCCTCAGACGACAGAAGCCCCTGGCTTTCCTACCAAAGGTTCAAAATGTATGAAACCAATATAGGCACCATGTTCACTATTTTGAGAATACAACCAAGCATGAAAGGGCATGTGTTAGGCCACTCAGTGGGTCTGTATTAAAACAGTGTGCTTACAACTCCAAAGAAGTCTTCATATTCTATCTCCATCAGCATATATTTCCCAAAGTAGAGGAATCATTCATGTGATAGAGCAGAGTGTATGTACACATTTTTGGTTTATTCTTTATTGTCTACTAAATGCATCAAAATGCATTTTATACACAAACCCCTAATGTTTTTCTCATACAGATTTGAACATTATTATTATAAAATTTACCCATAGACCACCTCTGCAAAATGAGAACTGTGTAAAGATGCCTCAAAATTAATAGTTATATATCTAGTAGAATTTCTGACACTTTGAAAATGCTTAAGGATTGATTATATTTTTGTCTCTATCATTGATTTCTTGAGTTGACATCACAGGTATGTAGACTGGTTTTGATTTACGAATCTGACTTAAAATTAATACAGAAAAATTAGAAATGGTAAAGGTTAGTGCTGTTAACTTGACAGAATCTAGAATCACTTGGAAGATGAGGCTCTAGGCATGTGTTTGTGGTGTATGTGTGTGTATGTGTGTGTGTGTGTGTGTGTATGCTGGGTGAGCAACTTGGTTATTGGTTATGTTTTTTGAGGTTTGAAGACTGGCCCGTAGTGGGTGACACCATTCCCTACCAGAAACCCTGAACCATATATATATACGGTTCTGAGATATATACAAATGGAACTGAGAATGATAATTCTTTGTTTCTTAACTGATATGACCAGCTCCCCTGCCCCTCTGCCACCATGACATCTGCTGATGCAAAAACCACAGCTCTCACTTTAAACGCAATAAGAGATAGTCTATTCTGCAGCCATTTTCAGTGACCATAAGGAACACAGATTTAGGCTACCTCAAATTCCATACTCCAACATGGACTCAGTTTTAAAAAGTTTTTATAGTTTCATAGAACAAAGAAAGTCGTAAATCTAGGCGAGTTTAAAATACACTGGTGGGTACATCAGAGAAGCAGGCACATCAAGACAAGGGGCCTTGTTTTGATGTGCTCAAGATGCTGTCTGATAACATCCTTGACTTTTAGATTGGTGGGAACCAGTGTCTTCTAAGTTAATAGCTTCCAAAATTTTTTTTCCTATTTGTCATAAGATGTTACTTCAAACACAGGGGGCAAAGAATGGCTGGCTGTCCCAGTAGGCTAGAACTAGCATAAGATAAGGTAATTAGCCTCTGAACCTGCTACATTCTAATCTCTCCACAGTACTGAAATTCTAATCAGTCAATCAGAATGCAGACACATGTCCTTTTAAGGAGTTTTTGTTTACAATTCATGCCATGAAGGTCTACACTCTTGAATTGTGACCCCGAATAAACTCCCTCCCTAAAGTCACTTTGGTCAGAGTATTTATTTTAGCACAACAGGAAAAACAAAATAACTAAGACATTTTTTTGTGACTTTGTTATTTGTCTCTGCTCTGCTTCTCTTTGCCATTTTGCCTCTGGTTGGTTAAGTTACATTTTTCTTTGCATCCTCCACCATAGACCTATGAAATGCCAAGCTCATCCTCACCTAGACATCACACCATTGTTGCATTCTTAATGACCATCCTTCCTAGTTCCTGGCATCAGGAGCCAAGTGGGGCTTGAACGGAGACATCGTCTTGGTGATATGCCAAGATTTTAATCACCTGAAATGAACTGGTTTCATCAGAGGCAGCACAGAGCCTGCCTCTAAAGCAGGCAAGCAGGACGCAGTTCAACTTAGCTGCGAAAAGCAGACTGGGAAAGAGGCAGTGTCTAAACTGACTCTAGAGATGGGAGGCGGCAGAGTGTTAGTCTTTCAGTCTGCTCTCAAGAGGCAGGACCCCCTTAACACAGTTAGACCCTGTCTTTTAGCACAGTCCTGAACACATGTTTCTCACCTCTGGGTCTGAGCCAGGAGCTCCTCCTCCCCACCCTTGCCCCACAGAAGTTGGAGAATCATGCAGCTTGTGGGTTGTCCTGTGCAGAATTACCCAATTATCTTCTAAATTATAAAGGGGAATCTTCCCCACCAATGGTTCCAGGCAGGAGCTTGATGCACAGTGTTGCTAAACTGTAGCAAAATGCTTTAAAAAATTAGCAAACAAAAGAATTCCTTGGAACAGGGGACAAGCTGTCCACAGTTACCAATCCCAGTGGCTTCAATCAAGGCAGAATTGCTTCCCCAATAAATGAAGCCAGAACAACGAATAAACTCAAGCGCTAATTGCCGGCTGCAGATGTATTAACTGAAGCAAGTGTGATGTGGGCAACCATTAATTATCTAATGAGGCCAGCAGTCTTCTGCTGAGGTGGGGGCCGATTAAATATTAAAGGGTGGCATATGGAAGATGCCAGGAACAAAAGGTTTCACTGTGTGGGGGAAAGGAAAAGAAAGGAAAGAGAAGGAAGAAAGATGAAAGAACATGCACATTGAGGAAGATGTAAAATCTCTCTCTCTCTCTCTCTCTCTCTCTCTCTCTCTCTTCCTCCCCCTCTCTCTCTCAAGACAAGAGACACCCTTGCGTCTGAGAAAAGTAATTAAAGTCTCATTGCTAGCACAAGTCTCAGAGTGACTTCAGTGAGACCTCTTCTGAAGCTGCAGGGCAGATGAAAAAGGTTTACATTAAAAGAGGCTGACAAAAACATCCCAACGTGCAGGCGCTTACCTCTTTGTTTAACCCTCAGAGCTGGGGTGAATGCCTGCTGCTTGGTTGCTGCTCTTGCTTTTCATCTGGCAGAAGTGAACTTCCCCACTGAATCACTCCAGGAGGCATGGGGTGGGGAGGGACCCTAGGAAGCTGCTCCCAAATCAAAAAGTAGAAGAATCAACTTTATTTGCATTGTTGTTGCTATAGTTTTATTTTGTTATATGAGGCTAAACGCAGTCATTTTTTTTAACTTTGTGTGTGTGTGCACGTTGTATGTGTGCACGCGGGTATGTAAGTGCATAGATCCAACTGAACACATGTCACAGCACATGGGTACATGGCACACATACAGTAGTCAAAGGACAACCTCAAATGTCAGTCCTCTTTCCCTAGTTTATCTGAAACAGGTTCTCTTGTTTGCTGTTGTGTAGGCTAGCTGGCCCTAATACTTCCCTGGCTTCTCTAGTCTCATCACAGGGGCCCTGGGACTACACACATACTCTGCAGCATCTGGAGTGAACTGAGTGCCTAGGATATGAACTCAGGACTTCAGCCTTGAGTGGCAGGTGCTTCGGCACAGAGCCAGCTCCCAGCCCTTCTCCAGTACCTGATGCGCTCCTGGCACATTTCCCTGCACTTAAAACATGTACATGTTTCCCTTCTCCCCCCCGGCTCCCATTAATCACCTTTGTTCCTCAGAATTGTATTTCTACCTTCATACTGTCTGTACACATATAACTATATGTCTCTGTAAAGCCTAGAACCCACAAATGAGGACAAACATGAAAAGTCTTTTTCTGAGACTGCCTTCATTTACTCCATATAATAATCTCCAGTTGCACCAATTTTCCTGCAAATGATGCAATTTTATCCTTTATAGCAGAAAAGGATAGAGAAAGAGCTAAAAGAAAGAAACCTCAATAGCCCAGGCAATAAAGAGCAAATGTAACGAGCGGGAAGTTCCCCTCAAGATGGAGTGCAAATAGCCAATACACATGTAAAAAAGTGTTCAGCATCACTAGCCATCAGAGAAATGTAAGTCAAAACTGCATTTAAATTCCATCACTCCCTAGAGTGATGCTTTACAGCATGCTACCCCAGGCTGGCCACACAGCTGAGCACAGGGCACAGGTGACATCATTCCCTCTACCAAGTGTCTTACAAGATAGATCTCTTTTTCTCATCCTTCCACAGGCAAGGCCTATGGGGCTTTGTGGGGTAATTTGCTCAAACTCATAGAGCTAGTGCCCCGGTTAGGTTTCTATCACTGTGATAAATACTACGGCCAAATACAGCTTGGGAAAGAAAGGGTTTACTTTGTTTTACATAAGAAGCCAAGACAGGGACTGAAGCAGAAACTAGGTAAGAGCACTGCCCATTTGGCTTGCTCCCTGTGGCTTGCTCAGCCTGCTTTCATCCAGGGCCTCTTGCTCAAGGATGTGGGCTGGGTCCTCCCACATCAATCATTCATCAAGAAAATTTCCCACAGGCCACTCTGGTGGGGGCATTGATTAAAGTTCTTGCTTCCAAAAATGACTCTGGTTTGTGCCAAATTAACAAAATCTAACCGTGACAGCTATTCAGGAGCAGACCTCAGAGTTATAGTCAGGGTATCATTTTTTCCTTAAAGGTGTTAAGCTTTAATTCTTCATTGACAATTTCACAATGTATACATTACCTTTCTAAAGTCTTGTCTCAGTACCTCTGTACCATCTCTCCCTCAGATAGAGACAACTTCTTGATGTGTGAGGCTTAAAACATGTCCTCCATGATCCTGTCACCTGATGTGAGTAAAAAATAAAGAAATAAGAGGAAATGATATCCTAGGTTATCTGTTAGGACTGACCTTTGAGAATATTGGAAGTTACCTCAAATCAGAAAGGAGGTTTAGGGTTTCTAGCCACCTAGTCTTCGAGGTTCGGGGGACTCCTTGGAGGCGCTGCAGGACTCTGAATGCTGACAACAGGGCCACACTAGCCTCCCTGTGATGGTGCAGACATTAACAGGAGAATACATGTATTTTGCAAGTGTCTTTAATTTAAAACCATGTTGTATTCACAGTACATTTTAAAACTACCTAAATAAGCTAGTTTTAAAAGGGGATATAATTATGACACAGCAAGAATATAGTTTAAAAAATATTTGGAGTAACTTCAATTATAACCCCACATCAGCCAGGATTAACTGATTACTCATTCCCCCATCAGGTCTCAAATGCACATTTAAAACTTGAAGTGCCTGTGCCAGCAAGATGCTAAGGGTGTACAGGCTCTGGCTGCCACACTGATGACTCCAGTTTCATCCCTGGCCTCTACATGGTGAAGAGAGAACTGACCCCTGCAAGTTGTGCACACATGAAAGAAATAAAAATACAATAAAATATTTTTAAATTAAAATACTCAGTGAATTGGTTAATATCTACATAGTCATATGCCTTTAAATTTCCAGGAGCCCTGTGTGTGTGTGTGTGTGTGTTGAATATTCATGTTGTTACCACCCATGGCTGTAGTCAACAAGCACACAGAGCTTTAGAGTTTGGAGAATTCTTTATATTGGATAGTCCAGTTCATTTCTTTTTTTTCTCTTTAACGCAATCTTGAACTGTAAGCAAGCTACTGTGTGCGACACTGAGAAACAAATACATACTAACTTGAACTTGTAGAAATAGTTATTGGAGTATGTTACTTTACACAGAATCCAGATTTTGGAGAGGCACACAGCTATGTTTGCTCTATAAGTATGAGGACCTGAGTTTGGATTTATGTAAAGGCAGAGTCCCTGCATCCTACATCTGCAATCTCAACTCTGCAAGGACAAGACAGGCATATCCCTGAAGCTCATTGGTCAGTCAGACTAGCAAACAAACAAACAAAACAAAACAAACAAACAAAACCAAACAAATAAGTTTCAACTACAATGAGAGAGCTGTTTTAAAACATAATGTAGAAAGAAACTGAGGAAGACATTCGACATCACCTTCTGGTCTCCAAAAGTACATGCACATGTGACCATACCTGTGCATAACCATATGCACACACACAAACAACCAATCAGTCAACCAAACAAACAAATCTAGATGATAAGCCATAAAACAAAACAAAACAAAAACCAAAAACATCCATGCTTATTCTTTGTTAATTCTAGTTTGGAAACGTTCCATATCTGTGCAAGAAATACATTAAAAAAAATTCAAACTGATGCTCAATATATAATACTTTCATATATGAAAGCTTACAAAAGAGTTAAAATAAAATAAATCAAGGCTGAAAAGTAATGATCATTTTTTTCATATTAAAGACAAAAGTCTTCATTTTCTTAAGTTCTCATTATTTTCCCAAATCAAGGTCTCAACACCCCTAAAGTGCATTCTACAACATCTTCCCTCACACATTCGAGAAAAGAAAATGCACTTATACATAAAACCACATGCATGAATCCCACAGCATCCTGCAAAGCGAAAGTGGGTTCCATTTCAATAAAGTTTTAGAATGGAAAAAAAAAGTGAGTTCACTGTTGAAAAACAACTGCAAACGGCGATTTTTCTCTGAGGCAGTGAGAAAATCTAGGACAGCAAGTTATCTCTGGAAGAGTGGGTAGGAGAGGCGTCAACGTGGATGAGGCTGCGGAAGCATTCTGGGCTGGTGAATTTGACCAGATACATGATGCGTCAAGATCATTGATTGCTAAGAAAGCAAGACTTAATTTGCCTCTAGATGCATTACATACATTTATACAAATTCTCAAGAAATGTAAATAACTATCTGATATATTAAAAGATAGGTTTATATTTGTGAATATATATATATATATATCCCAAGTTATGTTTAAATTTCGTTAATGATATAGATTAATAGATGGGTAAATAGGTGGGTGGGCTGGTAGATGGATGGATGGGTAGATGGATGAATTGATGGTGGGTGGATAGATGAGAAGGGTATGGATATTTAGTTGGATACAAGAATAGATGGATGGATAGCTGGATGCATGGATGGATGGATGGTTGTTTAGATGGATGTATAGATGGACAGATATATCCATACAGGTTGGTGGATAAATAGCTGCATGGGTAGATAGATGGGTAGAAAATAAACAAATAAAGCATCAGTTGAAGGGTTTGTATGATAATATGAGCATTCACTCCATAATTCAAACCTTCAGTTTGTTTGAAAGTTTTCATGAGAAAAGATTGAAAAAATAAACAGAACATAAGCTCTTAAAGGATTCCATATTTAGGAAGTACTACTCTTTATCTTTTTCATCTTCCCCTTGGGGATGTTCAGAGCACAGAATCTATTAAAGATTTGGAGTCTTATAGTTAAAGCAAAATAAGTGAACTTTATTTAGCTTAACATTTGCTAAAAATATTTGTGAATCTCCTGGTTGCGCTTATGTTTTTGGTTTTTACTGAATATCGTCGTTAGCTATTGACCCACTGTGGGTAATAGGCCATCATGAGAAATCAGTACATTTAGAATCAAGGTCTAGGAACACACAGACTGTTCAGAATTCATTCTATTCAGAAGTGGTAATTATTAGAATCTGTTCTTGATCTTTCATGGGCCTATGAGTTGGATAAAACAGTTCCTTCTTTGAAGGTATGTTGTAGGGACAAAGGAAACGATTATGCCACTCTCTGGCTGTGGCAAAATTTTATAACAGCTTTTGTAGTTTACATGAAAACATCTCAGTAGTGAATAAAATAAATCTATCTCAAGATGCTGCAGAAGAAAATCAAGACATCAGATAGCAGTCAGAGTGCTGGCACACCCTGCGAAATAAAAACAGGAGGATCTGGAGTTCAGAACCATCCTCAGCTACAACGGTGAGTTTATGGCCAGCCTGGGCTACCTAAGACCCTTTCTCAAAAAAAAAATAAAAATAAAAATAAGGACCAACAAAGGTAGCAACAACAAACTCAAGCAGATATTCAGACAATGATGTTAAAGCTTCAGAGCAAAGACTGCAACATACAGAGGACAATACTCAGTTGGGCTAGCCAAATGAAGCCAGGAGGGAAATAAAATACTATCTCCAGACTTTTAGAAGGAAACAAGAAACCACCAGAATATATATATATATATATATATATTCAATATATATATTCAATATATATATTCAATATATATATTCAATATATATATATTCAATATATATATTCAATATATATATTCAATATATATATTCAATATATATATTCAATATATATATTCAATAAAATGGGAAAATGCATTGTGGCCCAGTCATAAAAATGGTCAGCACTGACACAAGACAATACAGATGAATTCTATAAAATTAATGCCTAACTTAAAAAAAAACACACCAAAGATATTATACAACTTATCACTTTATTCATGTGCAAGTGGGAATCCAAGTATTGGTGAGTGTTAGACTGGTACTGGCAGACAGAAGAGAGTAGCTGAGGAAAACAACAACAAAACAGAAAAATACTTGAGCTGTGGTAACATGAAGGCATGTATCCACCTAGAGAAGACCCACATTTCACTGCTATATCTCTTAAAATAACCAAGCCCCAAATTAACTTTACTGCTAAATCTCTTAAAATAACCAAGCCCCAAATTAACTTTACTTTTTAATGAAAAGAACAGACCACCAACAGTACAGAGAATTAGACAAGTTTTCTGTATCTCACTTATTACACTTAATATTTTGAAGTCTCTTATTTATTTATGCATGTATGCACACACGCATATGTGCACATATGTGTTCACATCCTGGGAGAAGCCAGAAAAAGATACTGAATTACCTGGAGCTGGAGTTATTGATGGTTGTGAGCAGCTTGATGTCAGTTCTGGGAAATTAAATTGTGTCCTCTGCAAGAGAACTAAATGCTCATAACAATTGAACAATCTCTCCAGCATCCATACTGAATATCTTATGGAAATAAAAGGATAGTAACAAAAATAGTTTGACACCAGACAAAATATAACCCATGTTCACCAGCAAGGAAATACGTTTCTGAATGAGTTGATTGAGAAAGTACATTACCCTGAAGAACAGTGAATAAAATAAACATATACAGATAGGAAGTGACAAGATGAACAACAGACAAGTGGAAGATGGAGATACAGTGTTGTGACTGAACGTCATTGGCTGGGCAGTGGTATTCTGTCATGAGAATTACAGTTCTTGGTTACATTACAATTCTCACATGAGAAGCCTGTGCTTCTGTTTGATAATCTGGGAAAGTTTAATGTTATAGAAAGGAGACTCTCAATGTTCTGTGTACCTGTGAGAATTTAGAGTGTTAGGGATAAGAGACAAAGGAGAAAGGGGCAACCAAAAGACACGTGTGACATGTGGCAGCCAGCTGAAAAGACATGGTTAGCTCTTAGCACTTGCTATATTTTCCAAACAGGGCTTTAGAAAAGAAAATACTAGTGGCTTCAGAACAGCAATTCCAACTTATTAATAAAAAAAGTATTTTGAGCCAAAGATGGATGTTGCTTAAATAGTAAATGTGTTGAATTTGGCAGACATTCTACTGTGTGGAAATGCTACTGTATTGCAGTGTGTTGGAGGTATATTGCAGTGTGTGGAAGGTGTGTTGCTGGAATGATCAACAACTGTGAAATGTCCAGAGTGGGTGCTGGGAACTGAACTCAGTACCTCTGCAAGGTTAGATGTTCTCTTAAACTCTGGTCCATCTCTCCAGCTCTTTCTGTGAGGTAAAGTTCTCTACTAGCCTGGAGTCACCCATGCAGCTAGACTGACTCACTAGTGAGCACCGGGGATCCTCCTGTCTCAGCTTCTTTTCTCCACTGTCAGGATTATAAATATGTACCACCACACATGGCAGCAAAAAATATCTATTTATATATTTCTTGTTGTTGCATGCATGTTATAGTGCCCATTCGGAGACCAGAGGGCATCTGTAAGTAGTGTTTGGCATGTTCTTTCCTTCTGCTATGTAGGTCCCTAGATTTGAACTCAAAGTATCAAGCTTGGCAGCAAGTGCCTTTACCTACTCATCCATCTTACAGGCCCACACCTACAACATTAAATGAAGGTTCTGGTGACTGAACAGCAAGAGCTTTATCAACTGAGCCATTTCCCAAGCCCAAAGAGATTCTCTGAGAACCTGTTGAGAATACAGTAAGAGGACCTTAGAAGACATAATGCATTTTCAGAGAGGGATGTTGCACACATACATGCCGTGGGCCGTGGGAGGGAGGATGCTGTGGACTTAACCACTCAGCATCACACTACTGCAAATCCCTGTGCTGTGACCAAGATGCTGAGGGGCTTTACTTCCTAAGAAGGCCATATCACACTTTGGAAAGCACTTTACCCCCCAAACTGATTTGCCTTAAGTGTGAGAACCATCCTTTCCCCAACTCCCATTTTCTTTTTTCTGATAATCCCCTCTTTATTATAAGCTTCTTAATATCCATCTGTTACCCTTCAGGCAGAGGCTTCTTAAATTCAAATATCAGACTATTTTTATCACAGAAGAATATGTAAACCAATAGAAAACAGTTTAATGGATTTTAGAGCCTGTGGTCCTCTTTAGCAACATTTCCATAATGGAATCCAGTTACAGGCAACCGTGTAGCCACAGCTGATGGTTCCCAAAATGAAGACTGAATGTTTGCCTCATGTAAGTAAGAAATTCAGCAAAAGACAGTGCGAGATACCCATGACAGCCAGCTGGGCTTGTCCACCCTGGTCTACACTGGAGACCCATGCCTAACTTGTGATTGGCAATAGGCTGGCTTTTGCTAGGTACGTTCTACAGTTATATGGACTAGATAATGAGGTGGTTTCATGAATGAGGCTTAGAAGGGATTCGCACAGGGACTACCCATTACTATCGAGTTAGAAGCTAGAGACTTCCTGGAATAGTGCTGCACTGAAATTCGGTGTGGTGGTACAATCCTGTCATCTCAGCTACTCCAGATGATGAAGCAGGAGAACTGAAAGTTGTATTCAGTCTGGGCTACAGTGAATTCAAGACTACTTCAGGCAACTTCAATTAAAATTGATAAAAAGGCTAAGGTTATAGCTCATTGGTAGAAGGCTTGTGCAGTACGTATGTTGCAGTTTTAATCCGCAGGACCACAGAAAAACAAAATGTATCCTCAAATCTTGATGTGCCAGCACAAAAGTAGCAAGTGAAGCTCAGAGTAGAGGGTTCAGGTTCTACAAACAAATGTTGGTCTGTAGCAAAGTGAATAGCAAAAACTCCGTGGATGTTGTGAGATTCTGTAGCCCTTCAAATCGATATGTGATGTGCATGAGAGCAAAGTTACATGCAGATATTAGTCAGGGTCACTAGAGACCAGAACAGATAGAAGGAATACATGTAATGCAAATGGATTTGCCAAGCTCTGCCTGGGTAGTCCAACAGCAGAGAACTTGGTAGCTGCTCTGTCTAAGAGGATGAGTGCCTCAGCACTCTAGATCTGGTTCTGAAGTTGTGGAGGATTCTTGGAGAACACATGGTCTTCCTTCCAACGTGAAATGCTGAAGAAACTATTATGGTATCAGTGATGGATGCTGGTAACAACAAGGTAGACAGATGCATCGGCAAGAGGGGAAGGTGTGCTGGCAAGACACGCAGCCCTTTTCTTGGCCCTCTTGTGGTCTCTGCAGGAAGGATCCTCCCTCTAGGGGGAAGGGGATTCTTCTCACTGTTAAGTCCTTCCTGGAAATACCTGCACAGATCAGCCCAGGTGTGCATCATTGTTAATTCCAGATCAAATTAAGCTGACAATTGAGATTAACCTCCCCATGCTAGGTTTAAAGTCTGCTTAGTGTTCTGTGAGGCCTCCTGAAGGGCTGCCTTCATATATGTAGCCTGTGTCTGTTGTCCTGGAAGTCCTAAGATCTGTGATATCAAGCTCTTGGCTCCATGGAAAAGGGACCCACTGATCATCATTCAGTATAGCCAGACCAAGGACACAGATATCAATGGCTGATCTCTCTAGGCTGGACTGCCAGGCTTCCAAGCAAGGGAATTTACAACAAGAACAGTCTTAAAGCAGAAGCTGAAGTGAATTGAGTTCTGTGTACCATGGTAAGTACGAGTCTGTGTGTTCTTGTGTGGAAGCAGGTTCCTGTGTGTGTGTATATAGGTACGTATGTATTATGTATGAGGGGGCCGGACAACAACCACTAATATTGTTTCTCACATGCCAATCTCATTGATTTTTTTTAGTGTGTGTGCACACTAATCTGTGTGTATATGTAGGGCAGTGGTCAACACTGAATGCCATTTTCCACCTTACTTTTTGAGATAAAGCATAGCACTGAGTCTGGAACTTGCAGATTCAGCTAGAATGGCTGGCCAGTGAGCCTGTGCCATATGCCTGCCTCTGCTACTCTCAGTTTATGGAGTTAAGCCACATTCTGCTATTTCTGTTCCATATGTTCTTCCAAGAACTACCTTGTTTTTTGAAATAGGGTCTCTCACCAGGACCCGAGGCTTGCAGATTAGGCTGTCTGGCCAGTGAACCTCAGAGACTCACTTCTCTCTCAGCCCAATACTGGAATTACAGGCACACATCTGCCTTTTACACAGCTTCTTGGGATCCAGCTCTGATCCCCCATGCTTTCAAGACACGCAACCTATCAACTAGGCTATTGCGCTTTGCCCCTTAGCAACTTCTGAATGCCACATCTTTGGAACTTAAAGCAAGGCTATGGTGATCTCTATTATTCTCCCCGTTTTAAAGAAGTAAATACTGAGACTCACAGGATTCCTTCACACAGTCAGGTTTACTATTTATTGAATGTAGACACTTGACACAAGAGGCAATGTGACCTGACAGCAAGTAATAGACTTTATAGCTCTCATGACCCAAAGGAAACCCCTTACCAAATGCAGAAACTGATATTTTAAGAGAGATGACATGAATGCCAAAGGGTATAGTGACATGATGTGGGTGAGATGGAAATCAGGTGTCTTGGGAAAATCATTCTCTGTAAATGGAGAAGATCATTCTGGTGTCATCAACGTACACGGTCCCACTGGATATGTGCTCTGTTGACTGGAGATAGTGACAATGGGGGCACGCCCCCTACACATGCAGTGCTGTTGAACCCATCCGTAGTAGAATATGGATTTCAAGCAAAGAATGTGACTGGTAGCAGCAATGAAAGACAATACTACTCAGAAATTAAAAATGAGGAAATCCTGAAATTTGCAGGCAAATGGTGGGACTTGGAAATGATCATCCTGAGTGAGGTATCACAAAAGCAGAAAGACTCACATGGTATATACTCACTTACATAGACCTATAAGATAGGATAAACATACCAAAATCTATACAACTAAAGAATATAAACAAGAAAGAGGACCTGGGGTAAGAGGATCAATCCTTACGTAGAAAGGCAAATGGGATGGACATTGGATGTAGGAGAAAACAAGTAGCAGGACAAGAGCCTACCACAGAGGGCCTTGGAAAGACTCTACCTAGCAGTGTATCAAAACAAATATTAAGACACATAACCAACCCTTTCGCAGAGTGCAGGGAATCATATGAAAGAAGGGGGAGTTAGTATGACCTGGAGAGGACAGGAACTCTGCAAGGACCAAATATATCAGGGCACAGGGGTCTTTTATGAGACTGTTTCTCCAACCAAGGACCATGTATGGATATAACCTAGAACCCCTGCTTGAATGAAGCAAATGATAGCTCAATATCCAAGTGGGTACCATAGTAAGGGGAACAGGGACTATTTCGGACATGAACACAATGGCTGGCTCTTCGATCCCTTTGCCCTCCCCCCCCCCCGAGGGAGGAGCAGCCTTGCTAGATCACAGAAGAGGACATTGCAACCAG
>CM053757.1:14073430-14093221 GCA_028658305.1 Pachyuromys duprasi | reverse complement strand
AATTTGGTTGCCAGCATCCACCTTCAGTAGCTCACACCACTTACAATTGTAGTTCTAGGGAACTTGATTTCTCTTCTGGCTTCTACAGGCACTTGTACACTTGTGCACATACACAGATACCACACACATACATATACACAAAAATAAAATAAACCTTCGGATGTCGGGGTGTTGGAACTTCAGATAAATAATTGTGTTGATCAGAATGGTGTGTGGCCATGTCTACAAAGAATTGGCTTGATGGATGATTGATGTGAGAAGGTCCGGCTCACTAAGGGCAGTGCCATCCCTAAGCACATTCGCTTGAGAAAAAGCTACCTGATCATGAGCCAGGATCAAGCAGTGTTACTCTATGGTTTCTGCTTGAGTTCCTTTCCCTGACTTTTATGATGAACCGTGGCCTAGAAATGTAAGGTGAAATAAAATCTTTTCCTTCTATAACTTGATATTGGCTATGCTGTTTATCATAGCAACAGAAAAGAAAAACAGGGCATATCTTACCGCTACAATAAAGATAGACTGAAATGTATGTAAGTAGAAGTGTCACTATTAATCTATGCAAATTGCATCCAATCATTAGATGCTCAAAATTAAATGTAACTCATTTAAGGGCAATAAAAATACATAAATGTATATACCAACATGAACATGTGAGAAGTCTGCATACTGTGTCACATGGTCTCCTTTTACATAGAACACGTAGCAAATGAAGAACACCAGAGGTCTTTCTTAAAGGTTTAGGATAAAACCCTACAGGGCTACAACACACAGCAGGGACCTGTAGGAAACTGTGTGTGGTTTTTGTTTTTTTTTTTTTCAGCACAAACATCAACAATAATAGAAAAACACTCCAATCAACATAACAATTATCTTCCTTTCCTCTCTGTGGAAAAAGAAACGTTATAAAATTGTTGTCATTGGAAGAAGCAATCAAAGAATTTGCAACTAAAAGATGTGAGAAAAAAAGTATCCTAAAGGTGTGTGCTAAAGAGATAATAATAGGAAATATATCATTTCTCCAAATTTTGTCATTTTTTGTGCTTTGGTAAAAATATGTAGTGGGGGGAGTTTTGTCTTTTCCTTCAGAGTTCTTTTGTAACGTATTTTACTTTTACTTTTACGGCATATTCTTTTCCTTACAGATGGCCTTGAGGGTAGAATAATATGGCTCAACATGTAAAGGTACTTGCTGTCTATGATGGCTGGTTTTGGTTCTTAAGTTGACACACCTAGGAGGAAGGAAATTCAACTGAGGAACTGAGGAAGTGCCTCCAGCAGATTGGCCTGTAGCTAAGTCTGTGAGGCATTTTCTTAATTGCTAATTTATCCAGTACTGACAGTACCATCTCTCCTCAGATGAGCCTGGGCTATGTAAGAGGGATGAACCTGGAACAATTCTGGGAGCAATCTCTCTCCATGGTATCTTCTTCAGTACCTGCCTCTGGGTTTCTGCTTTGAGTTCCTTGCCTTGGCTTCCCTCAATGATGGACTTTAGTGTAAACGAAATAATTTTCCTTCTCAAGCTGGTTTGGTCAATGTTTTATCTCAGTAACAGAGAAGCAAACCAGGACACTGACAAGCCTGTTGACCTGAGTTTGATTCCTGGGACACATATGGGAGAGGAAGGAGAGAAAATCAACTTTCACAAATAGTCCTCTGATCTATATGTGCATGCCATAATCACACACACACACACAAACACACACACACATGCACGCACATACAAATTGAACAAATTGAAATGTAATACATTTTTTAAATGTCTGGAGCCCAGATTAAGGGCCCAGCACCCATGAGGTGGCTCACAATCATCGGTAGCTCCAGGACTGGGGAATAGGTACTCCGGGCCTCCCTGGGTACTAGGCACACGTGTAGGGCACACACAAACACTCTGGATATAAAACTTAATTAGAACAATAAGAACTACATAAAGAGACTTTGAAATGACACCCTTGCTCTGCCCACAGAAGAAGCGCTTCCTCATTGACACCATCTTTTTCAATCATTGGCAGTCTCATGACTCTGCCCACCCCTTACTCTAAGAAGTAGGGATGCAGAAGTCAAAGATTTTGTTTTATATTTCTGGATTATTTTTAAAACTGACTTTGTACAAATTTTTACACAGATGCTGTAAAATGAACAGAAAAATAACAATGTCAAAAGCGTGACATTCCTCTACAGAAGATCTCACACCCACCCCATATGACTCCATATCTACCTAAACCATATCTTTGCATACTGAGGTATGTCATGAGGAAATTCCTAAACAACTTAAATAAGCCGGACAGAATGGCTTACCCTGAATGCCCACAGCCTGAAACCTCAATATGGGAACAGTTTTCCATGTAAGGCAGTGAACATGGATAGAGGCAAGGTAGTTGACCAGCTGGACTTCCTTTGGAGGTCATTCAGGTTTATCTAGCTGGGCTCAAAGAAATCTTAAAATTGAAAGAGGGAAACCAAAAATAATAAACAAACAAACAAACAAACAAATAAAGCAGGGGAAAAACTGACACAGAGTCAGACAGATGCCCTGTAAGGCTGATCTTGGAGATGGAAAAGAGGATGGCAATTGTGAGCATACTGAAGAAGACAAAAAAAAAATAAAGGAATTGTGTTCTGTCTGAGAGGCTCCCAAAAATAATACAGCCCCACCAACACCATGGATTTTAGCTCAGTATCATATATCTAGGTGAACACTATACACTAAGCTATATCCTCAGCCGTGTTATAGAGTAATCTATAAATTTACTTATTCATTTATGTATCCATTTATTCTCTACCTACCCATCCGTTCATCTATTTCAAACTTCTGACCTACAGTTACAAATACATGTGTGCTGTTTTGCATTAGTAAGGTTGTTATCATTTGTCTCAGCAGCCACGGGGAGCTGATACACGGGGAGCGTGAGGAAACCAAAGAGATTTGGTGGGCAAAGTGCCTTCTTTGAATGCATGAGGGCCCGAGTTCAATCCCAGCAGCAAGGTAACAAAAATATTTGCTGTGGCGGCGTGTACCAGTAATCCCAGCACTAGAAGGGTGAAGGCAGAGGGATTCTGGAAGCTTGCTGATGAGCCTGCCTAGCTGAATTGTCAAACTCCCAGTCCAGTGAGAGATTCTCACTCAGAAATTAAGGTGGAAAATGATTGGGAAAGACACTTGGTGTTCACCTCTGGCCTCTACACACATGTACATGTGGTTTCCATGACACACACATGAATACATTGACACACTTAGATTCAAGATATGTATATATCCTGATATGTATATATATATATATATATATATATATATATATATATATATATATACTGCATATGCCTATACATATACATACACATATGTCTATACATATCTATTTAAATGTATATTTAAAATATATGTACTTAAAGCCTATTAGGACTGACTTACTAATGAAGGAGCTGTATTGGCTACCATGACAATAACAGCTATATTAGATACTGTGTCAGAACAGAGCAGTCACCATGGCCAGGAAGACGTGATGATCTAAGCAGTCTGGCTACACCCTGAGTTCCAACCTTTCAACTAAGGAGCAAGTCAGATCACCTTGTTACCAAATGGTAGTCGAGTTTGATTAATTTGGGAAGAGACAGGGGCAGTGGACAGCAGGCAGGTTTACTTTCACTCAGGTTTACTACGCTCAGTAGTTTCCTTTCCCATTTCCTTTCTGCTACTTTAAAACAGACAGATCCCAGACGTTTTCAGTGCAGACACATGAAAACAGGCAGGAGGGGAAAAGTGTTTAATTCTGAAGTCAACACACAGATCTTCAGTTGGTGAATTGTTTCTTCCTGTTTGCTTTTACTTGCTTTTAGCTTTGGTGGAGATGCTCTAGTACTCTGCCAAGAGCTTGATGTATGAACCTTCGAGAGCTGGTTGTCTTGAAAGGGTCTGTCTGAGTCTCCTTCAGTGCTCTAGTGTTTGCCTTTGTAGCTTAAAGGCCACCAAGTCAGAATTCCTTTTCTTGACTTCCCTTTTCACTAAATGTTCAGTCGCTCTTTGATCGAAATCTACTTACAGAAAATAGGAGATGTTTTCCCCCTGTGATGCCATGAGCCCTGAGCTGTGTTTGTTTATTACTGCTCCGTGCATCTGAACACATCCTGGGCCAGCAGCTGCCAGGGTAAGAGATTAAGGGGCTAAGTAGGTTTGACTAGAGAAGGAATTGTTCAAATTTGTGCCTCTCATCCAACTCTTAAGGAGGTGATTTTCTGTTATCTCACATACACATACACACACACACGCGCGCACACACACACACAAACTATTTGTGACAGCCTGGTGAAAAAATAATTTTATTTCTCAAGACCCATTCAGTATTGTTTTTATCTTGAAAATTGAAAATAGACAGCTATAGCATTTGCAGTCATTCAAATAAATATTTTTCACTGCTAAATTTGCTGTTCTGTGCTTAGAGATATCCCCGAATATATACTGTCTACCTGCTTAGTGCAGTCACCCATACATTCACCTAACTCTTTACCTAATTATCTATCTATCTATCTATCTATCTATCTATCTATCTATCTATCTATCTATCTATCTATCTATCTGTCTGTCTGTCTGTCTGTCTGTCTGTCTGTCTGTCTGTCTGTCTGTCTGTCTATCTATCCAGCTGTCTTTATATCATCAATCTATTTACCTATAGATTTATCTTTTGGTCTATTTATGGATACACAGTTTCCATTAGTAAATCTGCTATATTCTCCCTAAACATTCATCATCTCTATAACTACCCATCCATCCATATTCATATCTGTCTATCCACGAATCAGCAAAATCTGTCTTTCTGTCCAGCTAAATATGTGTTATTCATTCATTTATCTGCTTATGTATCTATGTACTGACTTAGCTATTTACCTGTCTATTTATGCATATGCATATTCTATTTTTAAATCTGCTGTTATTTGGTTAGAGGTAGCCCCCAAATATCTACATCTGTATTGACATTTGCATCTGTATCTATGCTGCGGTAGTTTGAAAGAGCAGGGCTCCTATAAGCTCATATATCTGAATGCTTGGTCCTCAGTTGATGGAACTGTTTGGGGAGAACTAGGAAGTGTGGCCCTGTTGGAAGAAGTCTGTCACTGGAGGTTGCTTTGGAATTTCGAAAGACTCCTATGATTTGCAGTTCCTTCTTTCTGTCTCATGGTTGTGGATTAAGATGTGAGCTCTCAACTGTTTCTCTGCTCCATCATCACAGACTCTAAGCCTCTGAAAGCGTAAGCCAAGTTAAATGCTTTCCTTTATAAGTTGGCTTGACCATGGTATTTTATCATGGCAAAAGAAAGGTAGCTGAGACATCTACCTATCTATATTTCTGTCTATTTATGTATAGTTGTCTTTAGTCTTTGTTATTTATCTATCTGTCTGTCTAATGACTTAGCTACTTTTCTCTTTATGTATATACACATTTCCATTAGCAAATCTGCTTATCTTTAATTAGAGACACTTCCAAAAATATCTACCATATATCTAGTATCTGCCCATCTGCCTGCCTATCTATTATCTGTCATCAATCTATGGTTTGTCTATCTATCTATCTATCTATCTATCTATCTATCTATCTATCTATCTATCTACCTACCTACCTACCTATCTATCTATCTATCATCTTATTACTATTTAATATATATCTACCCATGTATATCTCTCTAATTATCTATTTATCCATCTATACACATCTATCCCAATAGATTAGCTATTTCTGAATTTGTCCTTCCACCCACACAAAAATAATCTAGCCTGAACATCAGCTGAGATAGAATTAGTTTGACTACCTGAAAATCATTTCTACCAGAGACATTTTAGTTTTAACCTCAGTAATGAATGACTCACAACACATTCAAACTCTTAAGAACCTGTTGCAGGGAATAGTTCTATATCTGAAGGCAAAATATTCAGAGGATTCCAGAGTTGATGCAAAATTCAAACCTCTCTAAAGTGAGCTTCTTTCTTCCATTTTCTGTCTGGTGCTGCCTACTCTGTAAAAAAGAGGACTAGAAAATCAAAGGCCCTGGCATACATCTGCTAAAGCTATGCATTTTCAAATTACCATGGAATTCAATTTCAGGGTATCAGTTGACCACACACAATGATAAAAACAAGTCATGATGGTAGAGATCCCAAGAATTTACCAACACCTTGTACTTTGGATGAGTTAACTTTTCAAACCCTCAAATATTCATGGAATGATTGAACCAAATCTGCTTTAATGTTGAAGACACTCAGATCTAAAGGGCTTAAGAAATGTCCCTGTGGGACCAGGTTTCTCAGAGTGAGCATTATTAGCAGTTGGGGGATGAACCATCCTTTGTCATGTGTGTTTTCCAGTGCTCTGTCATCTGTTGAACAGGATCACTGACCTAGATCCCAGAAGCATTTTTCTTCCCTAGGTATAATAGTCAAACATTGCAGTAGACACAACCCTTAGACATCTTCCAGATGAAATCAAGAGCTTTATGGCTAGAAAAAAAATAGAGGAATCCAGATTTGTGCTCACTTGTGTTATCTCAGAACACCATCTCTAAGACCATATTATCAATGGCTAATTAGGACTGTATCAAAACACATTCCATTATATAATCTCTAGAAAAAAGAAAACTGTCTTCCTTCTTTCCATAGATTCAACTCAAAATCATATTTTAATCCCTATGCTGTTTTTTAAAATTTTTTATAAGATGGCTTACTTTTCTTATTGCATGCCATTCCTCATCCCCCAATTCTCTTCCTTCCTTTTTCTCTTCTACTTCCTTTTCTTTCCTCCCCCTCCCACTTGTCTTCTTATGTTTTTCTTCCTCTTCCTCTTTTTCTTTACTCCCTGCCCCTTTCTCCTCCTATGTCCCATTTTTTAATGCTGGATATCACCACCATACCCCACCACTCAATTCATAAACCCCATGGTCATTCTCAAGCTCTCTCTAGTATCTTCATCATTGTATGTTCTGTGGCCCTTTCATTACTCAATTATTGTCTTCCTATGTCCATGAGAACGTATTCTCATGACACAGATGACCTGGATCTCTCAATGGTCAACCTTAATAGACTACAATTCATTGTCTAAATATATGGATCCTTTGTGTAGAATTCATGTTCATATAGAGTTGTTTGCTTACCTTTTAAGAATTCATGGCATATTTGACAGTGCACAAAAAAGTTTACAGATCTTCAGTCTAAAAGATGTGTTGTGTCTCTTTCTAAGGTTGTTGTCAATCATGTGGATCCTCCTATTTCAGAATTTCAAGGACTTTCAATACAAGTCTATGAGAGAATGGAATAAAGGCCAATATGACTGTTAATGGTTCTGTCAGAAGGGCAAATTCTGACCCTGACTCCTATTTCAAAATTTAATTCTCTATTTGTCAGTGGGCTAAGAATGATGATCCTGCTGAGGTCACAATTACTGGAGAGTCTGTCTTTGAGTGTTAGCAATGCCAAAGTTGATGGCACACTCCAAGATGGCTTTATTTTAAGGTCATTTATATGACAGTCGTCAAAATATTGGAGAAGTCCGCAGTGACCAATATGTTTTTCTTTAAATCCCATATCACTAAATTAGTGATAGATTGAAATTGATTCTTCCAAGAATTTATTCACCACTAAGTAAAAACCATTATTTCATCTGTCTGTCAGAGACAAATATTTATTTAATTAACAAAGAAACATCTATCAAAACTTGAGACTCATGTCTTCTATAAACCAACATATTTATTTCGTGGTTAGGACCAGCTCCAGCCAAGTACTGTGAAAAGAAGAAACCAGAAGGCTAGGCACAGGATAGCACAATTGGTAATATACTTACCGTGAAAGCATGAGCACATGAGTTCAGATTTACATCACCCACAAAAGATGCTAGTTGGGTCAACATGCACCTGTAATCCCAGTGTTAGAGGTTGGACAGAGACAGAAGGAGTCCAGAGTCACTGGCCAGCAAATCTGGTCAAATTTGTGACCTTCATGTTTAGTAGAGAGGTGCCTCAAAACAATAAAGTGAAGAATGACTAATGAAGATGCCTGATGTTGATCTTTGACCTACACACACACACACACACACACACACACACACATACACACACAGGTGGGGGGAAGAGAGAGATTAGTTTAGCACACAGGGTAGAAAATTAGTTTGCCAAACAGAGTAGATTCTAGCCAAAGTAGGGCTTGAGTAACAATGTCTTTGTATTGTTTCCTCTCTTCAGGAAACAACATAAAATCCAAAGCTCTATTTCTAGCCTTCAGCATTTTAGAAAAGGCTAATATCCATAATTGGTTTTAGGGAACATTCTAATTGGTTCATTAGGTTCACCCCTATCTAATCATTAGGTTTAGGTTGTTAAGGTAGTTTTACCAATAGTCTTGAACAGCCCAAGCCCAAGTTTTGAGATTTAAAGCCCTTTTAGCACTGTGTGGGATGTGGAAATGGCAGGTCCCTGAAGAGAAGGCTTGATGCTACTTTGAGAAAAAATAGGAAAGAGCTGCTGCTAAGTCAAAAGCCAGATATGCTTGTCTCAGCACACATTTTCATTCCTGACATAGCCTGGCCTGTGTAAATCCTCTCACAGGATGTTTCCATCAAAGGTCAGTCAAAGGTCAGCATGCCAGCCCTAAGGTTGGGGTGGAAGTTCTGTCTTAAAAGCTGCTGCTTCATTTCTACGGCTTTCAAGACCTTTCTTTGTTCAACTTGTCTCTTTCCATCTAACTGAAGGTAATTTCAGGAAGAGAGAATTTCTTCATTCTACCTCTCTCCCTCTGCAGCAACCTGATCTCCGAATTTCCAGAGAAGAGTTGACAACATACACATGCACGCACACACACACACACACACACACACACACACACACACACACAGAGAGAGAGAGAGAGAGAGAGAGAGAGAGAGAGAGAGAGAGAGAGAGAGAGAGAGAGAGAGAGATTAGTCCTTCCCAGAAAGCTGTCTCCCTAGTTTATTTTTACAGTGGTGGTCTGTTTATCTCTCAATCTTCATTTATTTATCTTAACCAGACCTGTGATGTTCAATATGGTGACCACTAGTATTATCCAGCTATCAAATATCATATGTAAATTAAACAACATTCAGGCAACATGACATAGAGTTCTTCTGTTGCTGCAGCCACGTTTCAAGTATTCAGTACACATGAGGAGTTGATTATCTCCATAGATAACACTGCACATAGAATCTCCATTATCTCACCAAGTTCTATGAGCCAGGGCTGATCCAGATCATAAACGTTCCTACATTAAATATTAAATTTCAATTTTTGCATATACTTATAGCCATGGATATGGGGCAGCCTCCAAAGATCGAAAAATAATTTGTACTCAAAATTGTAAGGAATAGTCCTGACAAGATGACACAGCAAATGAATTCATTTGCCACCATGCCTGAGGATGACCTAAGTTAAATGGTCTGAATCCACATGGTGGAAGGAGACAACTCACTCCCGTAAGTTGTCCTCATGGCCACACACATAAACACACAAAATAAATAGATAAATGCAATATTTTAATTATAAGGAATGGTAAATGTAGAGTGCTGAAAATGCACTAAAAACCATCTACCACTTAAAAATGATATTCAGTGTTAGTAAGTAAGTACCTCATTGTGATTTTTAAATTTTTTAAATTCAATTTCCAGTAAATTAAGCAGTCCAATTTTTCCTTTTCTATTTGTCAGCTTTTCAGAGTCAGTTCCCATTTCTCACCCTCCATTTAGTTTCCCTTTTGGGCATACCATGTTGATCATTCTTGTCCATATGCAAGAATATCTTTATGTATGCAATTCTTGGTCCTGGGAATGATCTTCCTTGATGTTTCCCATTTGTTCATCAACCTTTTTCCTCTGCTATTCATTGCACATTCAACATTAGGCAATGCCTTTCATACCTTTATTTAGAAAATTTATCACCCATCACGTTATGATTAGGACTTTGTATGTCCTGGTAACTGAACCTGCAACATTGGGCCAGCTACCAGTTAGATGTGCAGCACATGGTTTTTTGTTTGGTTGCTTGGTTTGGTTTTTAGTTTTCTTGTTTTGTTTATGGTGACAAAAGTATATATTTAGAATTAACCAGCTGGACTCAGCTTAGATGATCCCAATCTTGTTGGCAACATCCAGAGCATCATAATAAGGAGCCAACCAAACATACGCCTTCTTCTCTCCATCAGGCCTTAGCAGGGTATTGGCTTTGGCCACATCTATGTCACACAGTTTCTTCATGGCCTGTTTGATCTGGTGCTTGTTGGCTTTGACATCCACACTGAACACAAGTGTGTTGTTGTCCTCTATTTTCTTCATGTCTGACTCTGTGGTCAGTGGGCATTTGATGATGGTATAATGGTCAAGCTTGTTTCTCCTGGGCATACACTTCCAAGAGTACTTAGGCTGCCTTCTTGAGCCACCAGAGGGTGGGTGGTGGGAGGATCTTTTTCTTTTTGTGGCTGTGGACACCTTTCAACACTGCCTTCTTAGCTTTCAAGGCCTCTGCTTTGGCCTTGGCAGGGGCAGGAGCTTTCTTCTTCACTTTTGGAGCCATCTTGGCAAAAGCACACAGCATATGCTTTTTAATTTGAACTATGTTGGAATGCTATTTAGACTCTAATGCAAATCTCCACACTGCCTTCCTTTGGTGCCCTTTCACACAGACAACATCTCTTCCATTCAAACTTTCGTTTGTTTTTCTCTGGAGATATTATGTGTGGTGGTTTTGATATGAGGTCCCCAGAGGTTCATATATTTGAATGCTTAGCACCCAGTTGACAGAACCCTTTGGGAAGGATTACAAGGTGTGGCCTTGTTGGAGGAGGTGTGCCACTGGGGGGGGAGGGGCTTTGAGGGTTCAAATCCCATGGCATATCTAGCTAGCTCTCTCTGTCTCCTGTTTGTGAAGGGAGATGTAAGCTCTCATTTTAGCATCATGCCTGTGTGTCTGTTGCCATGTCCCCCGCCATAACAGTCATGGAGTTAACCTCCAAAGTATAAGCCACACATGAAACCATTGATTTTAGTTGCCTTGGTCCTGATGTTTAGAAAAGTAACTAAGGCGCCATGCATGCCCTCCATACTTTTGCAGAACACCTGACAGGATCAATTTTAAAAAGAAAAGACTTGCTTTGGTCTACAGCTTGACAGAACAATCGGCTTCCGGCGGGAAGACACAGGTACAAAACAGTGCATGCACCCACCGTCAGGAAGCACAGAGAGATGGCTGCTGAAGCTGAGACTGCCCTTCCTGCCTCAGTTTTCCAACCACTGGGAATTCAGATGAGCACCTCCAGGCCTGGTTTTGTGCCTGATATTGTGAGTGTCTGGTTAGAATAATGAGATGACCTTAAGCACCGAGGAAAATATGCAAGTGTTTAAAGTATTAGAATTCTTTCTACCCTGAAAGGCTTGGAGGTATCACTTCCCTGTCCCTTCCTTGGATACTAAATCAAAGCAAAGTGCTGCCTATGTGCTTTTATTTTTATCTTTCTCTTTTATTTTTAATACTGGCTTTTTTTGTGTGTGTACCATTGGCTGTCCTGGACATGCTTTGTAGACCAGGCTAGTCTTAAGCTCACAGAGACCCACCTCCCTCTGCCTCCTTACATGCTGGGATTACATTATTCCTCTTTGTGTTTGTTGGTTGGATTTTTTTTTCAGTTTACAGATGTAGGTTTTTTAAATGTGTGAAAATGCATAAGGACACTTCATGTGTTTTAACCGTGAGCTTAATATTTATCATCCATAACCTGGAAGATGTGAGACAAAAACAAAGGGCCCAAATTTTCTAAAATATACAAAAGGCTCTACATTCTTATTCAATCCTCCATGAAACTACAGATAACACTTTCAAGGCAGATCTTTAAATCTAGCTAGGATTTACAGACACTGGCCATTTTGTTTTTCTTCCCAGGAACTCTCAATTTAAGATTATAACAGGCCATGGAACACAGCTTTTCTCCTACCCCAGCCTGAATCTTAGGATTCTGTGTAAAACTCTACTTAAAAACCCACCCACAGTGATTTTAACAGCACTGTTTGTTGTTTGGTTGCTTTCTGAGACACTGTCACTGTAACCCAGGCTGCTCCCAACCTCATTTATGAAACCAAGTCTGACCTTTAACTCCTGCCCCCACCTCCCAAGTGTGTTGGGATTACGTTTGTGTCACCGTTGTGGACTGTTGGTGAAGAGTGAAGATGTGAGCTCAGAATCCTTTGACACACCAAGATAGCTGCAGGAGATTCAGGAAACCCGTGAGATACAGACCCCCAAGCTCAGTTACCTCTCCTCATGCCACACTGCCCTCTGCCCATTTCTTTCCTGGCAATAGTCCTGTGATGAACTCCTTATTACAGACAAAACCTGTGTGGGAATATCGCAGAGTACCGCGCTTGCAATATGGAACCCAGCAAGAGGTCTTAAGGTGCGTGTGCCTCCAACTTGAGGAAACAGCCTTCCTCTCCCCGCCGCTAAAACATATTTTCTGAGTAACTCATCTGTACTCAACACTAAATCACAATGTTTTTCCTTAGTCTCCATCCCAGGATAAGTCTGCTCAGAGCACTTCCTGGCAGACATCCAATCAGAGCTGAGTGTTGCTGAGAATCTTTAGGTCTCCAACTATCCTGCCCACTGCTGCATCTACATGAAGGCTGCCTGGATAAAGCCCGGGGCTGCTGGAGGCCACTGAGCCTGGGTTCCTAAGGCTTTAGTGCTCTTCTGCTTTTCCATTCAGTGCAGCTGTTTGCAAAGCTTCCCAGAGGGAGAAGTTGAAAGGGCCTCTTAATAGCCTTGTTCAGAGCTCCAGAGGAGAAATTAGACCTTTTTGCAAATTCAGCATAGAGCCGCATTTGGCAAGACAGACATCTCAGATGGCCTTACTGGCTCTGGGCTATTGGAGGCTTAACCCTTTCATTCCTGCGGGTTATAAAATTTATACGAGATTGGGGAGATTTATTTCACGCTGGTAATAGCTCCTAGCACACTTGGTTTTAAATGTGCACTCCTGACTTCACATCAAGGCTTTGCATTTTGTTTTCAGTTCTGGAGTTCAGAACCAGGACCTCGTGCACACTAAGCAAGTGTCTTATCACCAAGCCACACCCCCAGTCCTCAGCCTTCGTATTGTGAACACACAGAGCCATAGCAATCCTACCTCATTTCCAGAGGTGGAGATCAGAGAGCCACCTGAAGCACCGCATTCAGGTCCCTGTGATGACGTCCCATCTGTAGTACTGAGGAGCTAGCATGGCAGTCCTAAAGTTATCAGATAAAGAGCTTTCATCCCCTCCCTGCTAAGGAGTTCCACTGTAAGCAAAAGTCTGAAATTGGAGCCATTTATGTTTTATACACACAGAGGGGGTCTTCCTAGAAACTAATTGTGTAAAGTGAAAACACAGTAGACAGATTGACAAGTGACATCATTTGGTCACTGGATCCAAATATGTTTGAGATTCATTCTTCCTGAGTCAAAGCAATTACTGAGAGCAATGTGTCATTTTAGTTGCCTAAGTATGTTAGAGTTGTGTTTCCATTGCTTACAATTTTAAAAGTCACAGTTAATAAATCTGCTTATGAAAAGCAAGGGTCACAGGGCCAGGAGTAATTGGGCAACTTCTGTTTAATAAAATTAAGTATTGTCAGATTCTTCACCCAGGGACAGAATTTCTCAGATAATTTCTTGTGCTTGTGTATCATCTATAATTCTTTATCAGACAATATAGTTAAGTTGTTTCTCTCTCTCTCTCTCTCTCTCTCTCTCTCTCTCTCTCTCTCTCTCTCTCTCTCTCTCTCTCCAGGTGTGTGGTGTGTGTGTGTGTGTGAGTGTGTGTACAATATCTTAGCGGAGTCTGTTGCTCATGATTCAATGAAGGTCACTGTAAATCATGAAGAAATTACTGGTAATGCTCAATTTTCTATATGCAATTTAAAATTCATGTCTTTGGGTTTTTAAATTATCACATGTATTTATTTCACAGTGTGCATATGGAAGTAAGAGAATGGATTGTGGGATCCAGCTTTCTCTTTCCACCGTGTGGTTCTGTGGATCAGGTTGTCAGGCTGGACCACAGTCACCTCTACCTGCCAAACCATCTCACTGGTACTTGAACTATATATCTTGTAAATAGTTCCTTTGGTATGATTATAAACATCAATTTGTGTCCACAGGAAGGAGTGGATGGGAGTTCAGGTGCCCATGGAGATCAGAAGCAATGGATCTCCATGGGACTAGAGTTATGGGTAGTTATGAGCTGTCTGATGTGGGAATTAAACTCTGGTCCTTTCAGGAATACTAAACACTGTTAACCACAGAGCTATCTTTCCAGCCTATAGGCATCAAATTTAAGTGATACATAGCATATTTGTTTGGGAGCAAACAAAAGTTGGTATTAATTAATTATCTCCTTAGTAAAGAATTGCAGAAAACTCAGGATCTGATGTGAATGAAAGCACCAGTAGTTTAATTTTGTGAGTATCATATACGAGCCATGGTGCTTAGCCCACAATTGCCTTATGTAGTCAGTACATTTGCAACACTCGAGCACTACAAAAATATTAGGAAGGCGGGGGCCGAACAGATGGCTCCATAGTTAAGATCCGTGCTGTTCCTGCAGAGAACCTGAGTTCAGTTCCTAGAACCCACTCTGGGTCTCACATCTACCAGTAATTCCATGGGCACTGCACGCATGGAGTGCATTCACATACATGCAGACAAAACACTCATATACACAAAACAAGTAAGTATATTAATCCATCAATACACTATCAGGAAGTTAGTTGGCTTACTTGAAGTATGTGACTGTGGAATTAGGACTTGGTCCCAGGCTGATGTCATGTCCTAGGCAATTCTTCTTGTCTCTCCAATTAGCCAACTCTCTGTTGATTTAAATCCTTCCTTTGCTCTCTCTCCCTGGGACACGATATTAGTTACTTGTCTGTTCACGCAGCAGAGTACCTAGCAAAGACAACATAAGGAAGAAAGGTTTCCTTTGGTTCGTAGTTCAAGAATACAAACAACCATAGTGGGGAAAGCATGACATTAGGCACTGGGTGTAGCTGGTCCCATTGAATCCACCACCAAAACGCAGAGACACAGGCACACAGGGGCTCATTACACATTCTCCTTTTTATTCAGTCCAGGATCTGCGTCCAACATTTAGGTGTGTCATCTTAACTACCTAGCAGATATGCCCAGAGGCTTAACTCCTAGTGAGTATAGATGCTGTCCATTTGCAATCAGTATTAACCATCAGAGACAGCCAGGATTTTGACCTAGCTGTGTTGACATTTCACACAAATGTCCTTATTATTGTGAATAGGAATAGTATATATAAAAGGTTCCTGCATTTCCTTTTGGTCACTTCTTTTCTTGCTGTGTCTCTAACAATGCCCCCTCTGGTCTATCAGCCCCAGAGAAGTGGCCTAGAATTTTCTGTTCCCTTCATCCCTGATCTTCATCTGTGCTTCCCACTGGGAGGTAGACACAAATGTGTTTTCAACATCCTTTCATGGGCCTTGCGTTCCAGCAGTTGGCAGTGTGCTCACCAGAGACCACACTCACTATTCCCAGTTCCGGGGTCTGCTTCAGCTTTGGAGAATCTCCACTAGTGAGACCTTATCCTTCAGAGACAACCCCAATCCCAGAAAAGGTTGTGCATAATATCCCAACATACAAAACCAACAGTCACCATCTCCTTGGATCCTTTCTTTTATTGTGGCTTCGTTGCCACATTACTTTTTCTTCCCCCAAATATGGCTTCATCAGCTTCTTTTCACAAGTATTTATCTCTAATCAAGACCTTGATGCTTAAACTCCATCTCATCCTCTGCTTCTAGGGAATAGCCCTTCAAAACAGGCATATACGGTGTGAGACCTCTGTATTTCTAGGTGAGGTCTTCAGAAGCATTCACACACAGCTCTTCATGATGACTAAAAATTATTCATATATATGTTTCTACATGAATTCATGAACTAAAGTTTTTTTTGAAATATGCTAGGCAAACAATTTAGCTAAATGGGCATTTTACCACACACTACATACTATATCAAGAGCCCTTAGCTGGGTGTGATAACCCAGGCTTTTGATCTAAGTACTCAGTAGGCAGAGAGAGGAGGAATTCTGAGTTCAAGACCAGCCTGTTTTACAGAGTGAGTTCCAGGAATGTCAAGGCTACACAGAGAAACCCTGTCTTGAGAAACATAAATAAATAAAAAAATAAACAAATAAATAAAGAAGGAAGGAAGGAAAGGAGGGAGAAAAAGAAAAGATGTAAGGATGGAAGGAAGGAGGAAGAGAGCAAGGGACGGTTGAAAGGAAAAAAGAAAAGAAGGAAGGAGAGTCATATGGCTAAGAACAAGGGCTCACAGTACATCAGTTCTTTGCCAGATCACAAGCAAGTGACAGTAGGGCAGGTATTCAATTTATACTTTGTGTTAATTACTTTTCTCGCCACTGAGACAGAATATCCATGAGGGAAATTTTCCAGAGGAGAAATTTAATTTGGTTCCCAGTTTTCAAATGTGTGGTCCATAATGTCTGGGAAGGCATAGTATCTACAGTGGCTTAGTCTATGTTGACAGGGAAGGTATGGGGATTAATGTGGCCCAGGCTAGTGATAGGAGCTTGCAATATCACTTGTGCACATCTTGATGGATCAAGAAGCAGACTTGCTAGAGCGGAACCCAGGGTGGGATAACTTTCTTGGACTGATCTTGGTGGCCTATTTCTGTCATCTAGGGGCTGTGTCTCAAAGGTTGCATAACTTTCAGATACAACAGCAAGTGAGGACTACCCGCTCAAACATCTAAGTCAAGGAGGACATTCACAGGCTATACTCTTTCAATTCCTGGCTTTATTTTTCTTTGATTTGGGTTCATGTACCTACAATTGATCAGATGTTCACATGGGGTTTCAAGCAACATTTCTTATGTCTACAAGCCTGTACAGACAAACTGGTTTACAGCTCTGATAAATGGTTTGCCTTGCATGTAGCAGATGAGCAATTCAGTTAAGGATGCCCTCCATTTCATTTTAGGATGAAGGAAAGCATTCCTCTGATACTGGCTGGCTCTGTCCCCGGCACAAACTTCATGGCACTCAGTGAGAACTTGGAGTTCCTGAGTGTTGTGATCTCCATAGTTGAGCCCAGGGACAAGTCTTGTGTCACTTAGACCCTTGTCTCTGGAGCACTCCCAACCTGTTGCTATTTTTCCACCCTTCTCCCCTTTGTCACTGTCCACAGAAGAAGTAAAGGAATGGCCTTGGGCTTAGAGAGGAAGGAACACATGGCAGTGTCTGGGTAGGGTGGGCAGAAGCAGACTAACTAACAAAAAGAATGAGTCCACAGTAAAGTCATGCAACCAAGATGAGTTGCATGCAATTCTGCAATGCAAGTCAAGGCTATGTAGGACAATGTTGAGAAAATAGAATCTGGGATTTAAAAAAAAATTGTGTTCTATTCTTTTCTTTTTGACAGGGTCTTATGCAGTCAAGCCAACGGTGCTGAATTAGTAGAGTGCTTGCCTAGTGCACATGAGATTACGGGTTTTATCACCATTGTTTTATAAACTAGGCATGGTGGTACAACATAAACTCCCTGTACTTTGAGGGTAGACTATTGGAGGCGTGACTATAGGAAGTTCAAGGTCATTTTCAACAACATAGAAAATGTGAGGTCAACCTTCTCTAACTTAGCAGTATTCTAATCTTAACCACATTTATTCATATGTTCTTTAAAGTCCCATTAGCAGATTCCTTGTGAAGCATGTCACTAGCCCAAACTTTCAGTGTTTTCCGTAATCACTCAGTGCTACAGAGAATTTACTTTTGGGAAATAATTAATTGTAAGGAGATGATGAGAGGGTTAATGGAAAAAGAGTCTAGCAAGTGCTAAATTCAAAAAAATCAGATGATGGAGAGAGAGGGGACAGTATCCCTTAAATCTAATTTAAATTAAAAAGATGTTTGTGAAACCCAAAATAAATCTCACTCCACAGTGATTACCAGATGAAACATTTTAGTTAGGAGATGGTGAACTGGCCCATATTTCATGTTTCTCGTCAACGCTCCTTCCTTGCATTACCTGAAGGGCCTGAGTGCTCAGCTGATAAATGCTTTATAAGTTTAACAGATCATTTATCACCACCATAGCTAATGTCATTCTGAAACTTAATCCAACAGCACCCTGAGAAATGCCTTTTCTGCCAGAGAGTGTGCCTGCTGTCATTTTTAAGGGGCTGGTGCGGACCCCCTGCTTCTTGATGCCTCTTCATCTGTGATAATCCACGGCTGTGCTGGGCCCAGCCCCTAGAGCTTGCCTTTCTTGGAAGTCTTTTTCTCAATATGTCCAGAATGAGACTTGCATGGTAGTATCCTAACCTCTAGCCACAGGAAACAATGTTGCTTTGTGTCCTAGATGCTGTGTTAGAGTCACCTGAGGGATTGGCCTGTGGGTATGTCTGTGAGGAATTGTGAGTTTTGATTGGTGTAAGAGGGTCTAGCCCACTGAAAGCAGTATCACCTCCGGGCAGGTGATCTTGGGTTGTACAAGGAAGGTGGCTGAGTGTGAACAGGTGAGCAAGCCAGCAAGCAGTGATCCTCCGTGGTTTCTGCTTCAAGTTTCTACTTGAGTTCCTTCCCCGATTTTCCAGGATGATGTGATGTGATGTGTTCCTTCCTCCAAGCTGTTTTTGGTCAGTATTGGATCCCAGCAATAGAGTACAGCTCTTGGAAACACACACTCCAGTGGGTAGGATGCTCTTTGTAGAAAAACTAAGAGGATAAATGATAACTTTGTACCAGTGAAGCAGAAGGCCTTGGGATGGGGCCTAGAAAGAAAGAAGCACTTGTGAGCCCTAGAGTGAAGTGTAAGTGGGGTTTGCTTCATTTCAACAGGCAATCCTGTCAGCTAGGGGGTGGAATTAATCCAATTGTGACTATATAAACAATAAAGGGTTTCAATGGTACAGATTGAATCATTACCAGTGGGTTGAGAGGACTTTGTTAGGAACAAGTTTACAGTCATACTTTCACACGATTAGCATCTCTTTTATCAGGTTAATTTATAGCAGACAAAGTGTAAATACAATGTTTAATTGAAACACACTAAACATGATAAAAGGATTGAGAATTATATTAATATCACCTCTGGTCCATCCACTCATGGTTAGTAAGCCTAATTTATTACATTTCCCTTAGGTATTTTTCCTATTTTTTTAATTAATTACACTTTATTCACTTTGTATCCCCTCATAAACGCCCTCTCTTCCCCTCCCAATCCCATCTTCCTTTCCCCTTCTCCACATATGCCCCTCCCCAAGTCCACTGATAGGGGAGGTCTTCTTTCCTTCCTTTTGCTCCTAGTCTATCAGCTCTCATCAGGAGTGGTTTCATTGTCTTCCTCTGTGGCCTGGTAAGGCTGCTCCCCCATCAGGGTGAGGTGATCAAAGAGCAGGCCAATCAGTTCATGCCAGAGGCAGTCCCTGTTCCCATTATTATGGAACCCACTTGGATACTGAGCTGTCATGGGCTACATCTGTGCAGGGGTTCTAGGTTATCTCCATGCATGGTACTTGGTTGGAGTATCAGTCTCAGGAAAGACCCCTATGCTCAGATTTTTTGGTTCTGTTGCTCTCCTATTTTTTTAAGAGACAAAATATTGTTCTGAAGTTGGTGTAGCACAGTCAGTTATTTCAGTTACCTGGGAAGCACAAGTTGGAGGACTACAAGTTCAAAGCCAAGGGAGGCAAGTTACTGAGACTCTGATTCCATATAAAGAGTGAGA